>CM054140.1:1464603-1752326 GCA_028751875.1 Rapana venosa
CCTGTCCTATCTTACCCCCTGTCCTATCCTCCCCCCTTTCCTTATTTTACCCCCCTGCCCCTATCTTACCCCCCGTCCAACCCTCCCCCTGTCCTATCTTACCCCCTGTCCTATCTACCCCCTGTCCTATCTTCCCCCCCCTGTCCTATCTTACCCCTGACCTATCTTACCCCCTGTCCAAACCCTCCCCCTGTCCTACTTCCCCTTATCTTACCCTGTCCTATCTTACCCCCCTGTCCTATCTTCCCCCACCCCCCCTGTCCATCTTACCCCCTGTCCTATCTACCCCCCGCCATCTTACCCCCGTCCAAACTTACCCCCCTGTCCTATCCTCCCCCCCTGTCCTATCTTACCCCTGTCCTATCTTACCCCCCTGTCCAATCTTACCCCCCTGTCCCTAACTTACCCCCGTCCTATCTTACCCCCCTGTCCCTATCTTCCCCCCCGCCCCTATCTTACCCCCCTGTCCTATCTTACCCCCTGTCCTATCTGTCCATCTTACCCCAACTGTCCTATCTTACACCCTGTCCAACTTACCCCCCTGTCCTATCCACCCCCCGTCCTATTTACCACCCTGTCCTATCTAACCCCCCTGTCCAAATCTACCCCCCTTTTCCTATCCTCCCCCCTTTGTCCTATCTTACCCCCCTGTCCTATCTTAACCCCTCTGTTCTATCTTACCCCCCTTCCTATCTTACCCCCCTCCTATCTTACCCCCCTGTCCTATCCTCCCCCTGTCCTATCTTACCCTCCTGTCCAAATCCTCCCCCCTGTCCTAATCTTACCCCCCTGTCCTATCTTACCCCCCTGTTCTATCTTACCCCCCTGTTCTATCTTAACCCCCCTGTCCTATTTTACCCCCCTGTTCACGGAGGGATTATCAATACTGTTGTAATTGTTATCATGGTGGTTTGTTAGTTTAGCTGGTTTAGGGTGGTTTGGGGGTGGGGGGGGGGGAAGTTTTTTGGTTTTTCATGTGTTTTTGTTTTGTTTTGTGTTTCCCTAGTTGCTTGTTTGTTTTGTGTTTTGCCTATTGGCTTGTTTTTTTTGTGTTTGCCAAGTTGCTTGTTTGTTTTGTGTTTGCCAATTTGCTTGTTGTTTTGTGTTTGCCTAGTTGCTTGTTTTTTTTTGTGTTTGCCTAGTTGCTTGTTTTGCGTTTGCCTAGTTGCTTGTTTGTTTTGTGTTTGCCTAGTTGCTTGTTTGTTTTGTGTTTGCCAAGTTGCTTGTTTGTTTTGTGTTTGCCAAGTTGCTTGTTTGTTTTGTGTTTGCCTAGTTGCTTGTTTGTTTTGTGTTTGCCAAGTTGCTTGTTTGTTTTGTGTTTGCCAAGTTGCTTTTTTTGTTTTGTGTTTCCCAAAGTTGCTTGTTTTTTTTAGTGTTTGCCTAGTTGCTTGTTTGTTTGTGTTTGCCTAGTTGCTTGTTTGTTTCGTGTTTGCCTAGTTGCTTTTTTTGTTTAGTGTTTGCCTAGTTGCTTGTTTTTTTGTGTTTGCCTAGTTGCTTGTTTGTTTTGTGTTTGCCTAGTTGCTTTTTTTGTTTCGTTTTTGCCTAGTTGCTTGTTTGTTTTGTTTTTGCCTAGTTGCTTGTTTGTTTTGTGTTTGCCTAGTTGCTTGTTTGTTTGTGTTTGCCTAGTTGCTTGTTTTTTGTGTTTGCCAAGTTGCTTGTTGTTTTGTTTTTGCCTAGTTGCTTGTTTGTTTCGTGTTTGCCTATTGCTTGTTTTTTGTCTTTGCCTAGTTGCTTGTTTGTTTCGTGTTTGCCTAGTTGCTTGTTTGTTCCCCCCTCCCCCATTGTTGATACCCCTCTCCCTCATCCTTTTCCCTCTCTTTCATTATTATTTCTGTGGTGTTGCTGTTAGTGGTGGTGGGTGATTATTAGTTGTACTGCCGTTATTATCATCAATTTGTTTGTTAGTTACAGGTTTTCTTCAATTATTGAATGGATGGCTTGATGTAAAAGAAAACATATCAACAACTAACCACCAAAAAACCCAAGCACAGCCATAGGAGCATGAGCGCATGTGAATGCACGCGTGCACATATGGAGGGGAGAGGAAGGATATCATTGCTGACAGTATTATTGTCACTGCTAACAGCAATGAAATGAATGGGTTTTTTAAAAAAATATTAATTTAATCATAATGTATGAACATGAAAGAATGGGTGGTAATGAAACCTGATATAACTTACTTATTTTTTTATATTCAAGCATGCATGCATGTGTGCATGTGTGTGTGTGCATGTATGTGTGTGCATGTGTGTGTGTGTGTGTGTGTGTGTGTGTGTGTGTGTGTGTGTGTGTGTGTGTGTGTGTTTGTTCAGTGTTTTGCTTTTTTACTTATAAGTCCATTTTATTTTACTCCTTGGTTGTCATAATGATACTGAGTTAGATGTTACTGATGGAGTAGTTTTTTGTTCTTAGTTAGATGGCTTGATGAAAAATAGCAAATGCATTGCTTATTGAATGCACGAACTGGAAATTAAAATTTGACTTTGACCTAAGAATAAAGCAAACCACATGGAGAGACAGACAGACAGACAGACAGAGATAGAGAGACAGAGAGAGGGAGAAGGGGGGGTTGCACGAACATTTGCACATTGAAAAAAAATTCTGGTTTAAGTTCAGCATAAAATATTCATAACTGTTTTACGGGCAGCTAACAGAACTACAAGTGTGTTGCACTTCAGCACTATAGGCTATCATATTCGGCACACATCCTTTTCAAACAAGCCGGCATGAGTCGTCCTAGCAAAAACCAGCTCTGGTGACATCGGCACTGGAGGATTCTGGGCAACTGCACAGACATAATTCTTCGTTTAGAACTCAAACACCATTAGCACATTCTTGCTTCTTTTGATACTAGGCATTTTCTTTCAGCAGGCAGAATTTGCATACATCAAAAGGCTTTTTTCTCTAGACACAGACAGAGCTTTCCTTTCCAGTTTGGGAGCAAAAACACATGGCAGCCAGTGGAGATAGTTCTATTGGCAAAACAGTGGTCTTCTCCAGCAGATGCTTCACTGCATCTGACTGGCAAACAATGGTCTTCTCTAGCAGATGCTTCACTGCATCTGACGGGCAAACAATGGTCTTCTCCAGCAGATGCTTCACTGCATCTGACTGGCAAACAATGGTCTTCTTCAACAGATGCTTCACTGCATCTGACTGGCAAACAATGGTCTTCTCTAGCAGATGCTTCACTGCATCTGACTGGCAAACCGATGGTCTTCTTAGCAGATGCTTCACTGAATCTGACTGGCAAAACGATTTTGTGTTCCTCTTCCCTGTTCACTGGTTCTCTAGCAGATGCTTCACTGCATCTGACTGGCAAACGATGGTCTTCTTCAGCAGATGCTTCACTGCATCTGACTGGCAAACAATGGTCCTCTCTAGCAGATGCTTCACTGCATTGGTTCCCTTTTCTATGGGCAATTTTTCGCACTCTCTGCATCCATCATCGATCACTTGACCCAGTACCCAGATATTGGAGTTACTGAGTGGTGCAGTATCTTCAGATAGTGTCGGTTCACATCCAATCTGTAGAACTACAACGCTTTGTGATGATTGACTTCACTTATCTTTCCAGATCAAGCACAGGTTACACATGTCATCTTTGCTGGAAGCAAATTCCTTGAATATTGATTTTTTCAAAATCTTCAAGTTAATGCCTGACAACATGCTGAGATGAAATAAAATTTAAATGTTTTATCAATAATAATGTATGGAATTTATATAGCGCTGAATCTTGTAAAGCAACAGATCAAAGCACTTACATTTGAATCATTTACATGCATACAATCATTGCACATAGATAAGATAAACAGAAAAATTTACACACACACATGCACACAACACACACACACAATACACTCACACATGTGCAGAGCACACTTCAATCGGGTGATGGAGATGGGAGTGACTGTTAAAGAGTATGGACAGATTATGAGGGAAGCAGATCTTAAAGAGAGGAAGTGTGTTTTGAGGCTGGATTTGAAAGTATCAAGTATAGGTTTTTGGCGAAGGGATCCAGGTTAACCACTAGATTGCCTTACCCCGGAAATTTTCCGAGGCTAAACGTGCACCCTATACGCCTTACAACCCGGAAAATTTCCGGGGTGTCGAACCGAAGTAAAGAAGCCTGCTTCCTTGACTACAGTTAAAGGGAAAGAACTCCAAACTTAATGAAGGTCACTCTCCTGTTGCTTGGCAACATCGAGCTGCAAAAACCCTTTCAAAAACGATCGTTTTTTAGCTGGTATTTTGTGTTTTTATGCATGACTGCTTGGGAAGTTCGTGTTCTAAATGGCTGACACTTCTTATTGAAGGCATAAATAACTTTACACAGCTGTAAAAGTGGCAAATAAAACTGTAGATTTACCTAACAGTGATGAAAGCGATTGTGTATGATTCAGCTTATCGTGCATTAAAAAAAAAGAAGAGATTTGGCCTAGACTTATGTTTGACGTTATAGAGATCGGGGGTGCTCAGAATGACAGTGGTGATGACGAAATCATATTTATGGTCGGTTTTTTACATTTTAAATATATTTTCGCAGTAAAATATCATGCTAACTAATTTGAGCTTGCCTCAAAGTAATCTACGATATATATACTGTCATTGGGTAGACTATCAGGAATATTCATGTAGTAGTTTCTGAGTAAGAGGGATATGAACATAGCAGTGGTACATAAGAATTTTATTCCCCGGCATATAGGGTGCACTTGCACTGGGCAGTGAAGAGGTTAATGGACCACAAATAGAGAAAGAGCCACCGCCAACAGTGGTTTGCTTGAATCTGGATGTTTGAAAGCACAAAACACAAAGTATCCATAGATGGGTGAAGGGAACAGGATGGAGTGTTCAGGAGATAACAGTTGCAGAGACAAGAAGGAGCAGCTTTTCGGAGAGATTATGTCGCTCTTTGTGAGACAGTAGCCAGTAAAAAACAAAGTATTTTTCAGAAAAAACAAAGTATTACTCTTCTCAAGTTCTTGATGCCACGTCTATGAAATCTCTCTTTTCCCTCACATCTACTCTTCTTGGATCTGTGAAGGCAAGTCCTCTGCCTTCCATCCACAACCACTCTGAACTTCCTTCTATATTTTCTGTATTCTTTTCTGAAAAAGTCCATAACATTCGCTCCAAACTGGATCAAACTCCTTTCCAGCCTGCTCTTCCTGATCCCCAATTCTCTGGCACTCTTCTCCTTTTCTTTCATCCGACAAGTGAGAAAGAAATCATGACAATTCTGAAAGAAATGACTATAAAATCATGTGATCTTGATCCCATACCTGCTTCTCTTTTCACACAGTGCCTACCACAACTCATACCTGCTATCACGAAAATAGTAAACTCATCTCTTGTTTCAGGAAATGTTCCATCAGCTCTCAAAACTGCTTTAGTCACACCTCTACTCAAAAAGCATGACCTTGACCCTAACATTCTGATAAATTATAGACCTGTTTCTAATCTACCTTTCATCTCTAAAGTCCTTGAAAAAGTAGTTCTCAAACAGCTCAACAACCACCTTCTCTCCAACAATCTTCTTCCTGAGTTTCAGTTTGCCTATCGCGTCAACCACAGCACTGAAACCACCCTAGTACACACTTTAAACACGCTTCTACTCGCTTCTGACTCAGGGAAAATCTCCCTTCTCACTCTACTTGACTTATCAGCAGCCTTCGATACTATAGACCACTCAATTCTTCTCTCCCGTCTTCAAAAAACGTTCGGTGTTACTGGCACAGCCCTCACCTGGTTTAATTCATACCTTACTGACCGATTTCAGACAGTTGCAGTAAACAAGATTCAATCAATACCTGCCAAACTGGAATGCGGAGTCCCACAGGGATCAGTTCTAGGCCCTGTTCTTTTCACTCTTTACACTGCCCCACTGTCACATATAATAAACCGTCATCAAATTAACCATCATTTTTACGCAAATGACTCTCAGATTCAAAGCAGTGTTACTCCTGAAAATCTTCCCTCTCTCCTGACAAATATGGCCCACTGCTTTGAAGATATTCAAAACTGGATGACACAGAACAAATTACAGCTAAATGCAGATAAAACAGAAGCCATGCTTGTAGGGACCAAACACAAACTCTCTTCCATTACAACAGCTTCAATAGAACTCGGCAATACATCAGTCCCTCTATCCACTGCTGTGAAGTATCTAGGTGTCGTTATCGACAACACACTCTCTATGAAAAAATTCATCACCCAGACTTGTCAGTCGTGCTACTATCAATTACCGCGTATTAGTGCAATTCGAAAGTACCTGTCCACAGATGCAACAGCCAAACTTGTCACTTCTCTCATTCTTTCACGTCTGGACTATTGCAATTCTCTTTTGTCTGGTCTGCCAGCATCATCTATCCACTCCCTTCAACGTATACAAAACTCCGCAGCTCGACTAGTTCTCAGAAAGAAAAAAATCTGAGCACATTACCCCTCTCTTGCGATCTCTCCACTGGCTGCCTGTGCCACAGAGAGTAAATTATAAGACCAGTACCCTCTGTTATAAATGTCTCCACAAAACTGCACCCTCCTACCTCTGTGAATATCTTAACCTGTACACTCCTTCACGTTCCCTCCGCTCTACTGCAGATACCTTGTGCCTACGAATACCTAGATTCAACCAATCCACTGTTGGCTGCCGCTCTTTCTCTATTTCGGGTCCATCGACCTGGAATGAGCTCCCTCTCTCTCTTCGCCAGAAACCTAGTTATGACACTTTTAAATCCAGCCTCAAGACATATTTATTTCAAACCTAAGATTTCCCCCTCCTGTTTCATATCAGAACTATCCCACCTTCACTAACCCATGTCTTATCACCCTGCTAAAGTATACGACCTGTGTGAGTGTGTGTGTGCTTTTGAAAAACATTTGACTGTTGAAATTTTATTTAATAGATTTTGTCTGCATCGCACCATGTTTGTAAATATCTGTTTGCTTAAACTATTGATTATTTATCATTGATTGCATGACTGTGTAAGATTAGGTTGAATGCATGCGCTTTGATTTGTCTTTGCAAGATATAGTGCTATATAAGTTCCTTTTTTTATTATTATTATTATTATTATTATTATTATTATCATAAAGAGATCGCAAAAGAAGAGTGATGTGTTCAGATTTTTCTTTTTCTTTTTGAGGACTAAATGAGCTGCAGAATTTTGCATGCATTGAAGGGAGTGGATGGATGATGCTGGTAGTGGTAAACCAGCCAAGAGAGAATTACAGTAGTCTAAACATGAGAGAATAAGAGATGTGAAATGCTTGGATGTTGCATCAGTGAACAGATACTTGTGAACTGCACTTATGCACTGTAATTGATAGTTAACATCAGTGCAGACTCCACTCTCCCCAATAGTCCTTCGGATGAGACTATAAACCAAGGCCCTGTGTGCAAATGCACGCAAAACATCTTGCGCACAGGTTAAATCCTGTTCCGCTATTTGTAAGAGTAGGCCATTGTGTGCCGGTGCGAACAGATGACATAATTTACAAAACCGCATACACATGGGTACTTGATGTAAAAAAGCACATCAGTGCTTATTCCATTATCCTCAACATAACAGAATAAATAAAATAAATAAATAGTAGCAGAACTGGCAAGCCTGGGTGATGAATTTTTGCATAGAGAGTGTCATCTATAACAACACCTAAATATTTCACAGAGCTGGAGAGAGGGACCAATGTTTTGCCAAATTCTATTGAAGTTGTTGTGATGGAGAGTTGTTTTGGTCCCAATGCGTATAGCTTTGGTTCTCTTGGTATTTAGCTGTAACTTGTTCTGTATCATCCAGTTATGAATATCTTGAAGGCAATAGGACATATTTGTCAAGAGGGAGGGCAGGTTTTCAAAAGAATCACTGCACTGAAGCTGCATATCATCAGCATAGAAATGATGATTGATTTGATGGCAGTTTATTATATTTAGAAGTGGAGCAGTGTAGAGAGTGAAGAGAGCAGGGCCTAGGACTGATCCCTGTGGGATTCTACATGAAAGTTTAGCATGATTTGATTGCATTTTGCTCACAATTACTTCCTGAAAGTGGTTTATGAGATATGAGCTAAACCAGGCGAGGGCTGTGCCATCAATACTTAATGTATTTTGAAGGCGAGAGATAAGAATTGAGCGATCAGTAGTGTCAACGACTGCAGACAAGTCTAGAAGTGTAAGAAGAGAGATTTTTTCTGCATCAAAAGCAAGCAGAAGCATATTTAAGGTATGGACTAGAGTTGTTTCAGTGCTGTGGTTGGTGTGATAGGCAGACTGAAAAGGGGAAAGGAGATTATTGGAGTGATGGTGGTTGTTGAGCTGTTCTACACTTCTGAACTACTTTTTCAGGTACTTTTGAGACAAAAGGCAAGTTTGTGACAGGTCTATAGTTTTTCAGAATGTTCAGACCAAAGTCATGCTTTTTGAGTAGAGGTCTGACTGTTGTGGTTTTAAAAGGCAATGGAAAATTTCCCGAAAGAAGAGATGAGTTCACTATTTTGGTGATAGTGGGATTTCTTACCTTTGAGATCAAGAGTTAACTGCATTTCACAAGCCTGTCAAGGCAAACTGTAATGCTCATCTCCAGTGATTTCAACTGGTATAAATACATGAATTTATAAACACAGGATATCTTGCTACTTCCCCATAAAATATTTTGTTAAGTGTTTTAACAGGAACACGCAGGAAATAATTATGAGCCATCAGGTGGATTTTTTTCTACAGATTCTAAAAGCTTTAATCCCTAAACTTCAAACACATTTAATGATACATACACTTTATTTTAACCGAAAAAAAATGTTACGCATACCTGGTAAGTTACATCCTTGTTTGTTTTGAACAACTCAAATTAGACATACAAGCTTTTTTCCCCTTTTATACTCAGATGTTCAGTACCCAGCCTAGGACTAAGCTTCGTTGAGAAAACATGTTTCTTCATTTCCCAAGAACCATCCCTGATCTTTACTAAAAATTCCACCTTTTCCAAAGACCATAATTTTGGATTTATCTATATTGATTTTTAATTTCATGCTTTACACAAAAGGTTTGAAGAAGGAGAAGGGGGGCGGTGAAGACTCAGAGAGCGAGAGAGAGAGAGAGAGAGAGAGAGAGGGGGGGGGGGGAGCAATAAAGATGTATTATTCATTTTCTAGTGAAAACATAGATAGGTATCAGTATGAACGGGTGGAGACAGGAATGTCAGAGGAGGAATATTGTGCTAGGAGCTGTGGTCAGGTGACTGCACAATAACAGCAACTACAACCAGAATGACAATGATAATGGATAACTACAATCAGAATGACAATGATAATGGATAACTACAACCAGAATGACAATGATAATGGATAGCTACAACCAGAATGACAATGATAATGGATAACTACAACCAGAATGACAATGATAATGGATAGCTACAACCAGAATGACAATGATAATGGATTACTACAACTAGATGGATATTACAACAGAATGAAAATTTGTAATGATAACTTCAACCAAATGACAATGATAATGGATACTTACAACCAGAATGACAATGATAATGTTTAGACTACAATGAATGACAATGATATGGATAAACTACAACTAGAATGACAATGATATGGATAACTACAACCGAATGACAATGATAATAGGATACTACAACCAGATGACAATGATAATGGATAACTCAATCAGAATGACAATGATAATGATAACTACAACCAGAATGACAATGATAATGGATAGCTACAACCAGAATGACAATGATAATGGATACTACAACAGAATGACAATGATAATGGATAACTAAACAGAATGACAATGATAATGGATAACTACAATCAGAATGACAATGATAATGGGATAACTACAACCAGAATGACAATGATAATGGATAGCTACAACCGAGAGATGAATAATGATTAATGATAACTACAACCAATGACAATTGTAGTGGATAATAAACCAAATGACATAAGGATAATCAACCAGATGACAATGATAATGGATAGCTACACAGAATGCAATGATAATGGATAGCTACAACCAGAATGACAATGATAATGGATTACTACAACTAGATGGATAACTACAACCAGAATGACAATGATAATGGATAGCTACAACCAGAATGGCAAAGATAATGGATAACTACAACCAGAATGACAATGATAATGGATAGCTACAACCAGAATGGCAAAGATAATGGATAACTACAACCAGAATAACAATGATAATGGATAACTACAACCAGAATGACAATGATAATGGATAACTACAACCAGAATGGCAATGATAATGGATAGCTACAACCAGAATGACAATGGTAATGGATTACTACAATCAGAATGACAATGATAATGGATAACTACAATCAGAATGACAATGATAATGGATAGCTACAACCAGAATGGCAATGATAATGGATAGCTACAACCAGAATGACAATGGTAATGGATTACTACAATCAGAATGACAATGATAATGGATTACTACAACTAGATGGATAACTACAACCAGAATGGCAAAGATAATGGATAACTACAACCAGAATAACAATGATAATGGATAACTACAACCAGAATGACAATGATAATGGATAGCTACAACCAGAATGACAATGGTAATGGATTACTACAATCAGAATGACAATGATAATGGATAGCTACCCAGCTGGAGGTGGAATGATAAAGACTGTACTTGGAATTGTGTTGTATTCAAGTGATTCAACACCATCAACAAGAACAACACCACCACCACCAGCTGATAAGTACTTGGCTGGAGGCAGCTAAAGGACAGAGGAGAAACATGCAGTGTTTGGCTGGCAAAACAACAGCAATGTCGACAACAAAAACAAACAATTCTGCTGAAGCAGGTGTATTAAAGCAGAAAAGACTATGTTGGATACAATAACAAAGCAACAATCAACAACAACCCCCACCCGACAACAACAACAATAATAATAATATATGGAATTTATAGAGCGCTATATCTTGCAATTACAAATCAGAATGCTTCCATTCAATCCACTCCTACACAAGCAACAACAATGATTCACAATATTCTAACAAATTCAAATGTACACACACACACACACACACACACACACAGTTTGTACATTTCAGCAGGGTGATGCAATTTTGGCTTTTAAAGTCAGGGACAGATATGAGATGAAACAAGAGGGAAAAATCTTAGGTTTGAAATAGGTATGTCTTGAGGCTGGATTTAAAGCTGTCGTAAGTAGGCTTTTCACGAAGGAAGAGAGGGAGGTCATTCCAGACTGATGGACCAGAAATAGAGAAAGAGCCACGGCCAACAGTGGATTGGTTGAATCTAGGCATTCATAAGCCAGGGTATCTGCAGCAGAGCGTAGGGAACGAGAAGGAGTGTACAGGTGAAGACATTCACAGAGATATGAAAGTGCTGTTTTGTGGAGACATTTGTAACAGAGGGTACTGATCTTGTACTTTACTCTCTGTGCCACAGGCAACCAGTGGAGAGATTGCAGGAGAGGAGTAATATGCTCAGATTTTTTCTTTTTGAGGACTTATCGAGCTGTAGAGTTTTGTATGCGTTGAAGGGAGTGGATAGATGATGCTGGTAGACCAGCCAAAAGATAATTACAATAGTCCAGACGTGAAAGAATAACACAGACAATTCTCACATCTAGAACTCCCTTGGCCAGACAGAGGCATGCTACAATGAGAAGGACTCAGCTGGTCACATTGCGACAACAACAACAACAACAACACTGATAACTCACTTGGCTGAAGGCATACTAGAGTGGGCAGGACTGTGCTGTGCACTGTGTGGTGTCACACTGCCCGAGGGAGGCAGGCTGGACCCCGGGATATAGGTAATGCTGAAACACACACACACCCAGGACAATCACCACACATGCTGACACACACCCAGGACAATCACCATACATGCTGACACACACCCACAGTCCTTGAAACACAACCACATGCAGCATGCTATCATGTGCGTGCGCACACACACACACACACACACACACACATACACAAAACAACACAAAACACCTACACAGACATGTGCACTGTTTTTGTCTAATATCACTTTGAGTGAACAGTCGTAAAATCGAAGCAACAACAACAACAACATTGTTTCCAGGGTTTGTCATACTGTGGTGACAGCTGCTGCTCCGTCAGGAATTTGGGGGTCTTTTTGTTGTTGTTTTTAAAAAATCTTCTTCATCATCACCAGGACTATCATCACTGGTGTTACAGTCTCTGTTAATGTTTTGTGAATATATCTACTATATGTTCTGCACGATGTGGCCAGCATCACTGTGGCCAGCATCACTGTGGATCGGTGTTTCATAGCAGGCTCCCCCATAGACCCCCCCCCCCCCCCTTTATTTTAATGGTTCACTAGTACTGACTTAATAAAGGATGTCAAGTCAATGACTCAGTCATCTCACATCATAGAAATTCACACCTGTTAAACCAAGAACTATCACACCCTCCCCCAACACATACACACAAAATACAAATGCATGTGGAAATGCACTGAACTGAATAACATACATAATCTCACATCTAAGCGACACACAGACACACACACATGCGTGCGTGCGCACACACACATGCGTGCGTGCGCACACACACACACAGAGTTTCCAAAAACACATCTAATAAATGGCAGAATAATTCCCCTGTACACTAACTTCATGGTGAACTCTCTATTTGAAGGTGTTTTCATTCCCACACACTGACACACAAACACATGACTGGAGAGAGAGAGAGAGAGAGAGAGAGAGAGAGAGAGAGAGAGAGAGAGAGAGAGAGAGAGAGAGAGAGAGAGAGAGAGTGACAATAACCATGACAAAGGTTTACTTTGATAAGCCAAGATGCCCACTCACACAGGGACAGTGGGAGGGGGGCTGGGCACAAAACACTTAATATCATAGACTGAAAACTTAATTAATTACAGCCCAAATAGTCATCATGGCATAGATTCCATAACATGGTTTCAGGAGAGATTCAGATCCTTTTTGTTTTGTTTTCATAAGCTTTGGCTAGTAATGGGAATTGGTAAGGGGGAGGAATTTTCTCCACAAAACTGTACACATCCAAAATCAACATCACACAACAATATCACACAACAAACAGGTGTGCAACAAGGAAACTAGGTGTACACATCCAAAATCAACATCACACAACAATATCACACAACAAACAGGTGTGCAACAAGGAAACTAGGTGTACACATCCAAAATCAACATCACACAACAATATCACACAACAAACAGGTGTGCAACAAGGAAACTAGGTCACAATGTCTAGTCTATTCTTCCCTTTTTTTATTCTTGGCTTTTGAAACTTTGTATGACTAACACGGGAGAAATTCATAATCCAGGTGGCATGTAGTGTACATCTATCTTCCCCCCCCCCCCCCCCCCCTCTCTCTCTCTCTCACTTACAGCACACACACACACACACACACACGTTCATATACACATACACATTTACACACACGAAACTACACAAGAGAGAGAGAGAGAGAGCAAGAGAGAGAGAGAGAGAGAAAGAGAGAGAGAGAGAGAGAGAAAGAGAGAGAGAGAGATGCCCAAAGCACTGGTTATAGAAGTTAAAATGGCAGTGGCTGATGTACACCACATAAACAGTGAACTCTCTGTTGAAGCTCTTCACAAACTGATACACAGCCCCCCTCCCTCCCTCTCTCTCTCTCTATCACTCACACACACAAAACAACACCACCACCACCAACAACAGCAGCCCATGGAAAGGACGGCTATGATGGGAACTTGATCGGTAACCACAACACCAGAGCATGCACCGATATATATATATCTATATATCTATCTATCTATAAATATATATATATATATATGTATATATAGAGAGAGAGATATAGATAGATTGATAGATATAGATATATCACAAATTCAAAGCTGCACTTTCCCTCTGCCTGTTTGCTTTAGGGAGGGAAGGAGGGAGGGCAATAACGAGGGGAGGGAGGAGGAAGCAGGAAAAATCCCAGTAACAGCTGTGAAGAAATATCCCAACTGCTGCACTGACACAGCATGGACAAACCATATGCTGCTGCTGCTGCTGTTCTCCCTTCACTGCCAGCCATTCTCCTCTGTAACCTGCCCTGTCCTGCAAGGACTACACTAGGCTAATGACTACAGGCACACTGTGCTCACAGCACAGGTCAGTCAGGGCCACACCAATAGACAGGGAAGAAGAAGGCCACACACTTCTCTCTCTCCATCACCCTGACCTGGAAGTGTTCAGTCTCACAGTGCATGCTGGGTTCATATAGAGAGGGACCAGCCTGTACCGAGTCTCTTTCCAAGGTCAACACTTGCACAAGATCCAAGAAGCATGTGCACAACCATGACACTGATGTGCACAACCATGTCACTGATGTGCACAACCATGTCACTGATGTGCACAACCATGTCACTGATGTGCACAACCATGTCACTGATGCGCACAACCATGGCACTGATGTGCACAAGCATGTCACTGATGTGCACAACCATGTCACTGATGTGCACAACCATGTCACTGATGTGCACAACCATGTCACTGATGTGCACAACCATGTGCACAACCATGTCACTGATGTGCACAACCATGTCACTGATGTGCACAACAAGCATGTCACTGATGCGCACAACCATGTCACTGATGTGCACAACCATGTCACTGATGTGCACAACCATGTCACTGATGTGCACAACCATGTCACTGATGTGCACAAGCCATGTCACTGATGTGCACAGCCATGTCACTGATGTGCACAACCATGTCACTGATGTGCACAACCATGTCACTGATGTGCACAACCATGGTCACTGATGTGCACAACCATGGCACTGATGTGCACAACCATGTCACTGATGTGCACAACCATGTGCACAACCATGTCACTGATGTGCACAACCATGTCACTGATGCGCACAACCATGTCACTGATGTGCACAAGCATGTCACTGATGTGCACAGCCATGTCACTGATGTGCACAAGCATGTCACTGATGTGGTTTGTTGAAAATCACTGATTCTTCAGCACACCGCCCAAACCTAACACTAATGGTACACTGGATGTCACACTGTGTGCCTGTCAGTGTTGTATTATAAAGTTAATGCCCTTCAAAGTCAAGTTGATTAAAGTCATTTTGACTTGAACTGAATGATGCACCCAGCCAAGGGTGTAGTGTGTATGGAATGGTCTGATCATACATGATGGTTCCATGTATAATATATACTGAATAGTGTGTATGGAATGGTCTGATCATACTGATGGTTCCATGTATAATATATACTGAATAGTGTGTATGGAATGGTCTGAACATACTGATGGTTCCATGTATAATATATACTGAATAGTGTGTATGGAATGGTCTGAACATACATGATGGTTCCATGTATAATATATACTGAATAGTGTGTATGGAATGGTCTGAACATACATGATGGTTCCATGTATAATAAATTAATAATAGTATCATATATTGAGTAGTGTGTATGGAATGTTCTGATCAAACTGGTGGTTCCATGTATAATAACTAAATAATATTATGTACTGAATAGTGTGTATGGAATGTTCTGAACATACATGATGGTTCCGTGTACAGTTGCAACACTCCTTTTTCAGTTGTTTTGTATAACATCATGCAGCTATGAACAAGAATACAATAGTGCAGAATTTCAATTCAATTCAATACTTTCTCATAGGCAGAGAAATTCATTTGTATTACACTGTGACTATGAAAGAGAATACCACAGTGCACTGTGACAACACTGCACAACACAACACGGCCATGAACAAGAACACAACACTGCACAACACAACACGGCCATGAACAAGAACACAACACTGCACAACACAACACGGCCATGAACAAGAACACAACACTGCATAAGACAATGTTGTGATGAACAAGAACACAACACACCATGGCTATGAACAAGAACACAACACTGCACAACACATGGTCATGAACAAGAACACAACACTGCATAAGACAATGTTGTGATGAACAAGAACACTACACACCATGGCTATGAACAAGAACACAACACTGCACAACACAACATGGCCATGAACAAGAACACAACACAGCATAAGACAATGTTATGATGAACAAGAACACAACGCTGCATAAGACAATGTTATGATGAACAAGAACACAACGCTGCATAAGACAATGTTGTGATGAACAAGAACACAACACTGCACAACACAACATGGCCATGAACAAGAACACAACACCGCATAAGACAATGTTGTGATGAACAAGAACACAACACTGCATAAGACAATGTTGTGATGAACAAGAACACAACACTGCACAACACAACCATGAACAAGAACACAACACTGCATAAGACAATGTTGTGATGAACAAAACACAACACTGCATAATAATAATAATAATAATGTACGGTTTCAGTCTAGCGTTAACATCACACAGACACGAAGTTTTCCAGGAGCAGACATAGGGAGTGATCATGATCTTGCGATGATGACTTTCCGACTTCGTCTAAAGAAAATCCACAAGCGGAACAACATCAGGATCAAATTTGACCTCAAGAAGCTGAAGGACCCAGAGGTATTAGAAATTTTTCAAGCAAGGATAGGTGGAAAGTTTGCAGCACTCACTGTGATAGACTCAGACATAGATACACTGACGAATAGTTTCAATACAGCAGTGACTGAAACAGCAAGCGAGCTTCTTGGCAAACACCGACCAGTCAAAAAAACCATGGGTCACACCTAACATCCTACAACTATGCGACAAGCGTAGAGAGTTGAAGAAAAAGAAAAATGAAACAAAAGAAAGAGCAGAACAATATAGGGCAGTCAACAAAAGAATCAGGAAGTCCATGACGGAGGCAAAAGAGAAATGGATCGGTGAACAGTGCCAAGACATTGAAGAGAACATCAAGAAAAACAATAGCAAGAAAGCATATCAGCTGGTGAAAGACCTGACTAGCACAAAACAGGGAAAAGGTTTAACAATCCAAGACAAAAATGGGAAGTGTCTCACTGACGACCAGGATATTCTGAACAGATGGACAGAATACTGCTCCGACCTGTATAACTATAGAACCGCAGGAGATCCAGAAGTCCTTAATGTACCCGCAAGCAAAGACACAGACAGTCACCCTATCCTCCGAGAAGAAGTGGAAACAGCAGTCAGATCGCTGAAAAAGGGGAAGTCAGCAGGGGCTGACAACATTCCAGCTGAGTTGGTTCAAGTTGGAGGGAAGCCATGATCAGCGCCCTGCTAAGAATCTGCAACAAGATCTGGCAGACAGGAAAATGGCCAACACCATGGACACAGTCACTCATCATCACCCTCCCCAAAAAAGGAAATCTACAACAATGCCACAATTACTGCACAATCAGCCTCATATGCCACCCAAGCAAGGTCATGCTGCAGATAATATTGAATAGACTGAAGCCACAAGCAGAGACCATCATTGCTGAGGAACAAGCAGGTTTCAGAGCAGGGCGCAGCACAACAGAACAGATATTCAACCTCAGAATACTATGTGAGCGGTACCTTCAACATCAACAAGACCTTTACCACGTATTTATCGATTTTAAGAAGGCATTTGACAGGGTGTGGCATGCAGCTTTGTGGGCAACCATGAATTTGTACAGCATCAATGCAAACCTGATCAGAGTCATCAAACAGCTGTACAGCGAGGCCACCAGTGCAGTGTACTACAACAACATTGGAGAATGGTTTCAAACAACAGTTGGAGTAAGGCAGGGCTGTCTACTCTCACCCACTCTTTTCAACATCTTCCTTGAGAGCATCATGGCTGATGCACTGGGTCATCATGAAGGATCAGTCAGCATTGGTGGCAGAACGATCACAAACCTCCACTTCGCAGATGACATTGATGGAATAGCAGGATCAGAAAAAGAGCTTGCCAGCCTAACAGAACACTTGAATAAGGCCTCCAAAACATACGGCATGGAAATCAGTGCAGAAAAGACCAAACTGATGACTAATAACACCAACAGCATTAGCACTGATATCA
Source organism: Rapana venosa (assembly GCA_028751875.1). Lineage (NCBI taxonomy): Eukaryota > Metazoa > Mollusca > Gastropoda > Neogastropoda > Muricidae > Rapana > Rapana venosa. Next base: position 1,482,637 of record CM054140.1, read on the forward strand.
GGGTTAATGACCAGAAGCTGGAAACAGTTCAAAGCTTCAAGTACCTGGGAGCCATTGTATCAGACCAGGGATCCAAGCCAGAAGTAGTATGCAGGACTGCACAGACAATAACAGCACTGTCAAAACTAAACACCATCTGGGGAGAGAAAAATATCTCACTTATCTCCAAGATCAGACTAATGCGCTCCCTTGTCATATCCATATTTCTGTATGCCTGTGAATCATGGACCCTGACTGCAGATTTGGAGAGAAGAGTACAGGCGGTGGAGATGAGATGCTTTCGGAGACTCCTTGGCATCTCCTACAAAGACAACATAAGCAACGAAAGCGTGCATAACAGAATCCAGCAAACCATTGGACCCTATGAGAACCTTCTAACGATCGTGAAAAAGCGTAAACTTAAATGGTATGGTCATGTCACAAGATCCAAAGGACTTGCAAAGAGTTTTACAAGGCACTGTCCAAGGAGGAAGAAGAAGAGGCAGACCAAGGAAGAGCTGGGAGGATAACATCAGCAAATGGACAGGCCTAGAACTCAACAAAACCCTGAGAAAGGCAGAACAGAGAGAGGAATGGAGGGAACTGGCTGTTGAGTCTTTGAGGGTGCCCCCGCGGTCGTCAGACTACGGGATAGATAGATAGATGGAATTTATATACCGCTGAATCTTGTAAAGCAACAAATCAAAGCGCTCAGATGATATTTTTCTCTTTTTTACATCAAGGACAACGGAATAAGCACTCAGGTGCCCTTTCTTTTTTAAAGACAATAAGACAATGTTGTGATGAACAAGAACACAACACTGCATAAGACAATGTTGTGATGAACAAGAACACAACACTGCATAAGACAAGGTTGTGATGAACAAGAACACAACACCGCATAAGACAATGTTGTGATGAACAAGAACACAACACTGCACAACACAACATGGCTATGAACAAGAACACAACACCGCATAAGACAATGTTGTGATGAACAAGAACACAACACTGCACAACACAACATGGCCATGAACAAGAACACAACACCGCATAAGACAATGTTGTGATGAACAAGAACACAACACTGCATAAGACAATGTTGTGATGAACAAGAACACAACACTGCACAACACAACAAGGCTATAAACAAGAACACAACACTGCATAAGACAATGTTGTGATGAACAAGAACACAACATTTCAGAGCCAGTCCTGTGTGAAAGATAAAGAGGCTAAGTATTTGGATACACCATTCCCATGTCAGCCCTTTTCCTCTGACAGAGACACTGAGCTGCACACAGGAAGGAAGGAAGGAAGGAAGGGCAGAAGGAAGGGCAGAAGGAAGGGAAGAAGGACAGAAGGAAGGAAGGTAAACAGCACTGCTACCAGGCCAGCAGTCATACTGTCCTCTACCAGCTGCTGCTGAAGAGGTGTCAGAGACCAATGGCAGTGGACTCACAATCAGGCAGACTGATAGACACCAGTGGCTGACAAAGAAGAGACCAATGGCAGTGGACTCACAATCAGGCAGACTGATAGACACCAGTGGCTGACAAAGAAGAGACCAATGGCAGTGGACAGACAATCAGGCAGACTGATAGACACCAGTGGCTGACAAAGAAGAGGTCAGTCAGCACCAATGCTGCACGGATGTGTCAGGATGTTCAAACCTCTCCCTCTCCAGTCAAACTAGAGGGCAACCCCCCCCCTGTCCAGTGCTGGAATGCTGCTGACCCCTGGACAATCTGGTCTGAACTTTGCTCCAGTTAGCAGCAGTTACACTAACGGGTCTCCTGTTTCACCACACAAAGAGACCACATTCTCAGCAGCACTTCATTTATTTACGTAGAGAGTAGTCTACTCTTCTGTCTCCATCAGCTACACCACAGTACTACAGCAGAGATCATCTTATGAACACTGTGCTGGTTCCTCCCTACATGACAACAGTCTCTTCTGTCAGTTACACGACAATACCCCAGCACACATCACTTAGAAACACTGGGCTGTTTCCTCCTACATCAACAACAGTCTCTACTGTCAACTACACCACAGACGAAGATGCATCCTGGGAACACTGTGTGCAATACTGTCAGCTCTGTATCAGCCCTCAGGCCAGAATGGATCAAATCCTGTAGAAAATCAAAGCATCCATTTTGGTTGTAAGTAATAAGGCAACTGAAACACACAGCAACAACAAATGAAAAATGTGCTCTCTACCAATCCATTCTGCGCATGTAGAGGGGCCAACGTCTGTCACACACCAACAAATCCATAGAACCAGCAAAGTGTACTACTGCTGTGTTGTGCTGTGCAGTGCAGTGCAGTGCAGTGCAGTGCTGTGCTGTGTTGTGCAGTGCTGTGCAGTGCTGTGCCCCGCACTACCTGGTAGCTGATGACTGAAGCAGGCACAGGCTGACTGACTGACTAGAGACTGTGTGCTGCTGCTGCTAAACTGTTGCTGGAAGGCCAACTGATCTGTTTCCCATTCCCAGGCATAGGGAGGGGGAGGGAGGGGGAAGAGAAAGGGTGTAGGAGTTTTGGCACCAACCTGTCTGCACGAAGCAGCCTGTGTTACTGTTAGGCGTGTTACTGTCAGGCATGAGGCTGTGGCAGCCATGCTTCCTTCCCCCCCCACCCCCTTCCTCTATGGCTCACACACATCACACCTTCTTCCTTCTGTAAGCTCTCTCACACACATCACACCTTCTTCCCTTTTGTAAGCTCTCTCACACACATCACCCTTCTTTCTTCTGTAAGCTCTCTCACACACTCACAAACCCTTTTTCCTTCTGTAAGCCCCTCCAAAACATCACACCTTCTCCTTCTGTAAGCTCTCTCACACACATCACACCTTCTTCCTTCTGTAAGCTCTCTCACACACATCACACCTTCTTCCTTCTGTAAGCTCTCTCACACACATCACACCTTCTTCCTTCTGTAAGCTCTCTCATCATAAAAGGGGGGGGGGGTTACCTTCCTTCTTCAGTAAACTCTCACACATCACACCTTCTTCCTTCTGTAAACTCTCACACATCACACCTTCTTCCTTCTGTAAACTCTCACACATCACACCTTTTCCCTTTTGTAAACCCACACATCACACCTTCCTTCTGTAAACTCTCACACATCAACCTTTCCTTCTATAAAACTATCACACATCCCCACCTTCTTCCTTCTGAAACCCCTCACACATCACACCTTCTTCCCTTCTGTAAACCTCCACATCACACCTTCCTTCTGTAAACTCTCACACATCACACCTTCTTCCTTCTGTAAACTCTCTCACACACTCACACCTTCTTCTTCTGTAAACTCTCTCACATCACACCTTCCTTCTGTAAACCCACCATCACACCTTCCTTCTGTAAACTCTCTCACATCACACCTTCTTCCTTCAGTAAACTCTCACACATCACACCTTCTTCCTTCTATAAACTATCACACATCACACCTTCTTCCTTCTATAAACTCTTCCATCATCCCTTCTTCCTCCTATAAGCTGTCTCACATCATCCCTTCTTCCCTCTATAAGCTGTCTCACATCACACCTTCTTCTTTACATTCCAACATCACACCTTCTTCGTTAATATCCCACATCACACCCTTTTTCGTTACATATCCACATCAACCTTCTTCGTTACATATCCCACATCACACCTTCTTCGTTACATATCCAACATCACACCTTCATTACATATCCCACATCACACCCTTTATTACATATCCAACATCACACCCTTCATTACATATCCCACATTCACACCTTCATTACATATCCAACATCACACCTTCATTACATATCCCACATCACACCTTCATTACATATCCCACATCACACCTTCATTACATATCCCACATCACACCTTCATTACATATCCAACATCACACCTTCTTCGTTACATATCCAACATCACACCTTCTTCGTTACATATCCCACATCACACCTTCATTACATATCCAACATCACACCTTCATTACATATCCCACATCACACCTTCTTCGTTACATATCCAACATCACACCTTCTTCGTTACATATCCAACATCACACCTTCGTTACATATCCAACATCACACCTTCATTACATATCCAACATCACACCTTCTTCGTTACATATCCAACATCACACCTTCTTCGTTACATATCCAACATCACACCTTCTTCGTTACATATCCCACATCACACCTTCATTACATATCTCACATCACACGTTCTTCCTTCTGTAAGCTATCTCACATATCACACCACCTTTCTCTAACCTCTCTCACATCATACCTTCTTTCTCTAACATATCACACCTCCTTCCTTCAAGTAAGATCTCACACATTTCACACCTCCTTCCTTCAAGTAAGCTCTCAAACATATCACACCTGTTTCATTCTGTAAGCTCTCAAACATATCACACCTGTTTCATTCTGTAAGCTCTCACACACATTGCACCTTCATTCTGTAAGATCTCACACACATCACACCTTCTTCATTCTATAAGCTTTCACACACATCACACCTTCTTCATTCTATAAGCTCTCACACACATCACACCTTCTTCATTCTATAAGCTCTCACACACATCACACCTTCATTCTATAAGCTCTCATACACCATAACACCTTCATTCTGTAAGCTCTCACACACATCACACCTTCTTCATTCTATAAGCTCTCACACACATTACCCCTTCCTTCTGAAGCTCTCACATACATTACCCCTTCCTTCTGAAGCTCTCACATACATTACCCCTTCCTTCTGAAGCTCTCACATACATTACCCCTTCCTTCTGAAGCTCTCACACACATTACCCCTTCCTTCTGTAAGCTCTCACACACATTACCCCTTCCTTCTGTAAGCTCTCACACACATTACCCCTTCCTTCTGAAGCTTTCACACACATTACCCCTTCCTTCTGAAGCTTTCACACATCCTTAGGGCCACTTCAATCTCCATTCCCTGAACTATCAACACCATTTCAAGGAAAAGTCATCTGTGGTGTACTGAGCTTTGCAAACCAGCTGTTAAAAATAAAAGGAAAGCTTATACCAAATTCATGAGAGAAGGGACACATTAAAACAAAAGAGAAACAAGCAATCAGTTTTACAAAAGCAATTTGCAAAAAGATCAGTGCACGGGCAAACATCAGTTTTGAATATCAAGGGGGAAGATCTGACTGATGCCTGGAAAATCAGTCAAAATGATCATGTGGTAGTCGGCAGTTTTTCAGAGGGCCCCCAGCACCTCTAAACCATGCACAGGGGTGGGGGTGGCTTTGAAACCCCAGACTGAACCAAAGCCCCTTGTGGTGAATAAAATGTTCACCGACTTTCAGGCATGGTGGCTTGCAAATGCTTAAACTGGACAATAAAGAACAAGTAAAGAAAAGGGGAAGGAGGAGGAAACGGAGGTGAAGGAGGAGAAGGGGAAGAAGGAAGACTAACCAAAGCCCACAGAGACAACAGTGTCACTTCTGAAACAACATCCTTTAGGTGTGGGACCTTCCTCCTGCCTCTGTCACAGTGTTTCCTCTGGCCAGTCAAACCATCCATCCCCAGCTCACAGGTGGAAAACAGCAATCACCTTTCCCATCAATGAATTGATCCACACGTGTATAATCATCAAAGCCTCTTTCAATGTTCATCCCTGAAAGGGTGGTACAAGCCGATTCCAAAACCCCAAAACGCACCACAGTGTCTGCTCAAAGGCTCTTTTCTGTGTCCTCACAGTCTGGGTTTCAAATGCTGAGTGTGCAGAAAACAAATGCGCCCCCCCCCCCCCTCCCCCCCCCCCCTGTTTAACCAAAAAAAAAATCAAAACCGACCTGCTGTTATTCTTAAAACAAGCAAATGCCGCTGCCCCTCTCTTGTTCTGTGATATATTATGATATGAAACAGATTAATATTACACAAAACAAAAAATTAGATGTAAAAAATTCACCCGGAAAAAAAACAACCCAAAAGCTGAAAGACTATGAAGATGAAAAAGAAACCAAAAAAAAAAAAGGATCAGAACAAGATTTTAAAAAAACAACTTACAGTATACAGTGAATCCACACACCAGCACTACAGTGAACCCTCACACCAGCACTATAGTGAACCCTCACACCAGCACTACAGTGAACCCTCACACCAGCACTACAGTGAACCCTCACACCAGCACTACAGTGAACCCTCACACCAGCACTACAGTGAACCCTCACACCAGCACTACAGTGAACCCTCACACCAGCACTACAGTGAACCCTCACACCAGCATTACAGTGATCCCTCACACCAGCACTACAGAGAACCCTTCACTGCACAGTGAACCCTCACACCAGCACTACAGTGAACCCTCACACCAGCATTATAGTGAACCCTCACACCAGCATTATAGTGAACCCTCACACCAGCATTACAGTGAACCCTCACACCAGCACTACAGTGAACCCTCACACCAGCACTACAGTGAACCCTCACACCAGCACTACAGTGAACCCTCACACCAGCACTACAGTGAACCCTCACACCAGCATTATAGTGAACCCTCACACCAGCATTACAGTGAACCCTCACACCAGCATTACAGTGAACCCTCACACCAGCACTACAGTGAATCCACACACCAGCACTATAGTGAACCCTCACACCAGCACTACAGTGAACCCTCACACCAGCACTACAGTGAACCCTCACACCAGCACTACAGTGAACCCTCACACCAGCACTACAGTGAACCCTCACACCAGCACTACAGTGAACCCTCACACCAGCACTACAGTGAACCCTCACACCAGCACTACAGTGAACCCTTCACTGCACAGTGAACCCTCACACCAGCACTACAGTGAATCCACACACCAGCACTACAGTGAACCCTCACACCAGCACTACAGTGAACCCTCACACCAGCACTACAGTGAACCCTCACACCAGCACTACAGTGAACAAATCAACGCGCTAGTCTTGTTATACTTCTTACCCAAAATACACACACATACACCCCCCCCTCCCTTATACACACATACACCTCACACACACATTCCCTCACACACACACTCACACACACATTCACTCTTACACACAACAAACACATACACACACAGTGAACCCTCACACCAGCACTACAGTGAACCCTCACACCAGCACTACAGTGAACAAATCAACGCACTAGTCTTGTTATACTTCTTATCCAAAATACACACACATACAACCCCCCCCTCCCTTACACACACATAGACCTCACACACACACTCACACACACATTCACTCTTACACACAACAAACACATACACACACAGTGAACCCTCACACCAGCACTACAGTGAACCCTCACACCAGCACTACAGTGAACCCTTCACTGCACAGTGAACCCTCACAGGAACAGCAGGGATCCACGGTGCCTTGCCGTGTACTACCTACAGCGGGCTGTGAAGACCAGTCAGTACAGCTGACTGACTGACTGACTGACTGACAGTGGCCTGGCCATACACCTCTGCACCCAGCCAATAAAACCTTTTCCTCTCCCTCGTTTTACCACACACACACACACACACACACCAGTGCATGCACGTCACGCAGGCCCGCTGCACTGTACCCTGCCAATCAGGTTTCCGCACTGGGAAGTGACATGTATGCATGAACGCTCTACCAATGCCATTTCCGCAGACACCCTATTCTTCATGCTGCAGTGCCTGCCTTCCTTCCTTCTTTCCCACCTGTATGTCCCCATGCACTTCCAGTCTTTAGAAACACAACACAAACACTTGAACTCTCCTTCACCCACTGTTCTCATGACTGAACAACACAAACTTCTGTGCTGGAAGGGAAGGGGGGGGGGGGGGGGGGCCATCAAAGTGGAGAGGCACCTTACTCTTAAAAGCTGAAAAGAGAGGCAAGAAAGCAGAGTTGTTTGTTCACATAAACAACCAGACCACTGTCACTGCACTGATGATAATAACAGAAACAACCCCTTGCTACAGCCACAGCCATTATCATCATCACCATCATAGTCTCTACCTTTTCTTGTTCCAATGTAAGGTAACTTTGAATGTACACGTATTTGTTTTTGCTGTTCACATTCATATTCCAGTGCTTCAAATAACCAACTAATTCTGAGACAATCTGATAACAGATTTAATCTATTAACAACAATCACTGTCCCTAAACTTCATCAATCTAATCAAAATTGTGCTTGTCAGCAAAAACAAAAGCCTGTAAAAACAAAACTAGTCTTGTTATACTTCTTATCCAAAATAAACACACATATACCCCCCCTCACTTACACACCCCACCATCCCTACACACACACACACACACTCACTCTACACATCCCTACACACACACAACACACACACATTCACTCTTACACACACAAACACATACACACACACCAAGCACACTCACACACATTCCCTCACACAACACAAACACATACACACATTAACTCACACAAATACACACACACAACACATTCCCTACACACACACACACACACACCCCACACACACACACACACACACACACACACACACACCACATGAGCATGCACGCACACGTTCATACTCAGGCACTAGGCAAGACAAAATGCCATACTATCACACAGTTATTGAAGATAGATATAGATGTGTGTGTGTGTGTGTGTGTGTGTGTGTGTGTGTGTGTGTGTGTGTGTGTTGTGTGTGTGTGTGTAAGTGTCTCATGTCGACAGACTCACACTTGCCATGACATTCAACACATTCCCCATCATTTCTCTAAATGTCATTCAGTGACAGAACATCAAGCTATTCCACTTTTTTCGGCAAACACCCAGCACACACTTTACACAGCACAGCACAGCACACTCTGTCCCTACTCAGTGACGACCTGCTGACTGAAAAACCTCTTCCCATTCAATCAGTTATTGCCGTGTCCTTACTGTTGATGATGAATGACAAAACCTGTCCCTTCTGCTGTGTCCTTACTGTTGATGATGAATGACAAAACCTGTCCTCTCTGCTGTGTCCTTACTGTTGATGAATGACAAAACCTGTCCTCTCTGTTGTGTCCTTACTGTTGATGATGAATGACAAAACCTGTCCCTTCTGCTGTGTCCTTACTGTTGATGATGAATGACAAAACCTGTCCTCTCTGTTGTGTCCTTACTGTTGATGAATGACAAAACCTGTCCTCTCTGCCGTGTCCTTACTGTTGATGAATGACAAAACCTGTCCTCTCTGCCGTGTCCTTACTGTTGATGATGAATGACAAAACCTGTCCTCTCTGCTGTGTCCTAACTGTTGATGATGAATGACAAAACCTGTCCTCTCTGCTGTGTCCTTACTGTTGATGATGAATGACAAAACCTGTCCTCTCTGTTGTGTCCTTACTGTTGATGATGAATGACAAAACCTGTCCTCTCTGTTGTGTCCTTACTGTTGATGATGAATGACAAAACCTGTCCCTTCTGCTGTGTCCTAACTGTTGTTGATGAATGACAAAACCTGTCCCTTCTGCTGTGTCCTTACTGTTGATAATAATAATAATAATAATAATAATAATAATAAATGGAATTTATATAGCGCTATATCTTGCAGAAACAAATCAAAGCGCTTGCACTCAACTCATTCTTACACAGTCATACAACCAGTGACAAGCAATAGTTCCATCAAGTCCAAATGTGCACACACGCACACACACACACACACACACACACACAGGTCACACACCCTGGCAGGGCAATAGAATCTTGGTTGTTGAAGGCAGGGAAAAAAAAACAAACAACAACTATGAGATGAGGCAGGAGAGGAAAATCTTAGGTTTGAAATAAATATGTCTTGAGACTGGATTTAAAAGTGTCATAAGAAGGCTTTTGGCGGAGAGAGAGAGGGAGATCATTCCACATCAATGGACCAGAAATAGAGAAAGAGCGACGGCCGATGGTGGATTGGTTGAATCTAGGTATTCGTAAGGACAAGGTATCTGCAGCAGAGCGGAGAGAACGAGAAGGAGTGTACAGGTTAAGACGTTCACAGAGGTAGGCGGGTGCTGTTTTGTGGAGACATTTGTAACAGAGGGTACTGATCTTATAGTTTACTCTCTGTGGCACAGGCAGCCAGTGGAGAGATTGCAAGAGAGGGGTAATATGGTCAGATTTTTTCTTTCTGAGGATTAGACGAGCTGCAGAGTTTTGTATACGTTGAAGGGATTGGATAGATGATGCTGGCAGACCAGCCAACAGAGAGTTGCAATAGTCCAGACGTGAAAGAATGAGAGACGCAACAAGTTTGGATGTTGCATCTGTGGACAGGTACTTTCGAATTGCACTAATATGCCGTAATTGATAGTAGCAGGACTGGCAGGTCTGAGTGATGAATTTTTGCATAGAGAGTGTGTTGTCAATAATGACCCCTAGATACTTCACAGCAGTGGATAAAGGGACTGATGCATTGCCAAGTTGTATTGAAGCTGTTGTGATGGAAGAGAGTTTGTGTTTGGTCCCTACAAGCATGGTTTCTGTTTTATCTGCATTTAGCTGTAATTTGTTCTGTATCATCCAATTTTGGATATCTTGAAAGCAGTGGGCCATATTTGTAAAGAGAGAAGGCAGATTTTCAGGAGTGTCGCTGCTTAGAATCTGAGAGTCATCTGCATAAAAATGATGGTTGATCTGATGGCGGTTAATTATATGTGACAGTGGAGCAGTGTAGAGGGTGAAAAGAACAGGGCCCAGAACAGATCCCTGTGGAACTCCACATTCCAATCTTGCAGGTACTGACTGAATCTTGTTTACTGTGACTGTCTGGAATCGGTCAGAAAGGTATGAACTAAACCAGGTAAGGGCTGTACCAGTAACACCAAATGTTGATGATGAATGACAAAACCTGTCCCTTCTGCTGTGTCCTTACTGTTGATGATGAATGACAAAACCTGTCCCCATTCAAAAAAGCGAAAAGTCCAGGTCAAAAGTGTGCGTGCAGCGTTTTGATCCCCGTTTGGGCCAGAAACTTCCCTCATCCATTAGACCATGAGTCTGGGTGCTAGTCTTTTGGATGAGATGATAAACTTAGGTCCCATCTGTTACACAAAATTATTTAGCAATTGTAAAAGAACCCACACAACAAGATGGTTGTTCCTGGCCCAATTTTGTAGAAAAAGCCACTCTGATAAGGATGCAAATACAGCTGCAGACAGGAAAAGAAAAAAAATAATGCCGTGACTTAAAGTGTGATATAAATGAAATTGAAAAATCAATTAAATGAAATAACAGAACAGGGAATTACAGTACAGGGATTTACAGTACAGGGAATTACAGTACAGGGAACAAGAGAACAGGGAATTACAGAACAGGGAACAAGAGTACAAGGAATTACAGTACAGGGAACAAGAGTACAGGGAACAAGAGTACAGGGAACAAGAGTACAGGGAATTACAGTACAGGGAACAAGAGTACAGGGAATTACAGTACAGGGAACAAGAGTACAGGGAATTACAGTCCATACACTGCAGGGAATTACAGTACAGGGAACAAGAGTACAGGGAATTACAATCCATACACTACAGAGAATTACAGTACATATACACTACACTACAGGGAATTACAGTACATATACACTACAGGGAATTACAGTACATATACACTACAGGGAATTACAGTACATGATGATGATGGAGTCTCCCTTTGGATCGACGGATGAGTAGGCAGGCAGGCTTATCTGTCAGAATGTATCCTCATATGGGAGAAGGGCCGATTCTGGATGCACAGCACTTCCCACAGGTGTTGCAAGGGAAAACGTCTCCAGAAGTTGAGCCCTGCTTCCTTCGCTCACGCTTCTCCTTAATGGCCAGCGTTCTCTTGTTTTCAAACGTCTTCATGCCACTGGAGCACAGCATCCTCCAGCGAGAACGATCAAGGGCATCAGTTTCCCAGGTAGCGATGTCTATGTCACAGGCTTTAAGGTTTGTCTTCAAGGTGTCCTTGAAGCGCTTGTAGGGTCTTCCAAGTTTTCGGAGGCCTTCCTTCAGCTGGCCATACAATAGCATCCTTGGGATCCTGCTGTCTGTCATTCAGACAACGTGTCCTGTCCAGCGTAGCTGGTACTTGATCAGTAGGCTTTTGATGCTGGGCAGGCTGCTCTTCTCTAGGACCTGGAGGCTGGAGACCCTGTCTTGCCACTTTATTCCGAGGATCTTTCGTAGGCATCTCTGGTGAAACTGCTCAAGCTGTTGAATGTGACGGCAGTACGTCGTCCATGTTTCACAGCAGTACAACAAGGTGGTCAGCACGACAGCTCTAAGTTTTGATTTTGGTGCTGAGCCTGATGCCTTTGTTGTTCCACAGCCTGTTGTTGAGTCTGCCGAAGGCAGAACTGGCATTGGCGATGCGCACTGTAACTTCTGCATCAAGGGTTCCATTGCTGCAGAGGGAGCTGCCCAGATAGCAAAACTTTTCAACTGATCTGATCTCTGTGTCATCGATCTTAACTGCAGGTGGGGGGAAGCACTGGCATTCAGTGAAATACTTGGTTGGTTCATGGACTCGGTCTTGCTGAGGCTGATGGTGAGTCCAAAGCGCCTGCAGGAGGTAGAGAACCGGTCCATAATGCACTGTATGTCCTCATGGGTGTGTGCGGCAAGCGCGCAATCATTAGCGAAGAGGAACTCTCTCAACAGTGCCTCAGACACCCTGGATCTAGCATGGAGTCGCCGCAAGTTGAAAAGTTTGCCATCAGTGCGAAACTGAATGTAGATGCCCCTGTCACAGTCTTGGAAGGTGTCAATCAGTATGGCAGAGAAGAGAATAGAGAACAGTGTGGGTGCCAGGACGCATCCCTGCTTCACTCCATTTACCACAGGAAATGGATCCAACATGTCAGTATTTTCCTGTACTTTCGCCTGCATGCCATCGTGGAGTGACACAATCAGCTGTATTAGGCTCTTTGGGTAACCAAACTTTAGGAGGATCTTCCACAGCCCACGGTGGTTCACCGTGTCGAAGGCCTTGGTTAGGTCTACAAAGACCATGTGGAGCTCCATGTTCTGCTCACGGCACTTTTCTTGCAACTGGCGTACTGCAAACACCATGTCACATGTTCCCCAGGGATGACTGTGTTGGAGGCATGGTCAATCAGTCTGTTCAGTATAATGCAGGCGAAGATTTTGCTGGTGATGCTAAGAAGAGAGATTCCACAGTGGTTGTCGCAGCATGTTTTGTCTCCCTTCCGTTATACACTACAGGGAATTACAGTACAGGGAACAAGAGTACAGAGAACAAGAGTACAGGGAATTACAGTCCATACATTACAGGGAATTACAGTACACATACACTACAGGGAAATACAGTACATATACACTACATGGAATTACAGTACATACACTAAGGGAATTACAGTACAAGTACACTACAGGGAATTACAGTACATACACTTATAATAATAATAATATATGGAATTTATATAGCGCTGAATCTTGTAAAAAAACAAACAAATCGAAGCGCTTGCACTCAATCATTTACAGACATGCAACTCTCCTTAAACATAATGAGCAACAGATTTCAAATTGATGCGCGCGCACTACGCACGCACACGCACGCACGCACACGCACACACACACACGGAACAACACTTAGAAGGTGAAAGATGCTGTTGAAAATTAGGGACAGATATGTGGGGGGAAAGTCTCAGGTAGGAAATAAGTGTGTTTTGAGGCTGGATTTGAAGGAATCAAGTACAGGGAATTACAGTACAGGGAGAAAGAGTACAGGGAATAAAAGTGCAGGGAGTGACAGTACAGAAAAAAAAAATAAAGGGAATAACAATACAGGTAATTAAAGCACAGGGAACAAGAATATAGGAAACAGGAATACAGGGAATAACAGTACTGAGAATGACAGAATAGACAATGAAGAGTACAGTGAATGACAGAACAGAAATCAGAGCATACAAGAAGAAGTGATAAGGACAGAGCATAGCAGCAGCAGAGGACGGGAGAAAGCTGGGGGTAACAGCAAGAGACAATGGAAACAACACACAAGAAACAACAGCAACAGCGACACAACACAGCGCAGTACAGTACAGTACAGGGCACGAGGCCTTCAGGGTGGCCTGAAAAATGCTCCCAGGGAAATGATAACACAGCGTGAGGGGTGGGGAGGGAGAGAGGAAGCATAAGCAGGGGGGAAAAACAGCAGGAAGAAGGAAAAAGGCTGGCGAAAGACTAGCTGGCAATGCCTGCTGTTGTCCAGTAGCCTGCCTTCTTCCCCAGTCATTACTCAGATCAGTGCTCTTTATACTACAGTAGTCTCTGCATTAGGATTCCCATCAACGCTGTTGTTTACCATGCAACTTCTCTCTAATCACTGATTTGATCAGCGCTCCTGCCAGTCCTCTCTGTGTATTACTATAAGCAGATCACTGCACATGTGTCTGTTACACTTATTACATATGTGTCTGTTACATCATCACATATGTGTCTGTTACATCATCACATATGTGTCTGTTACAACATCACATATGTGTCTGTTACATCATGTATGAGTCTGTTACTTCATCACATATGTGTCTCTTACATCATCATGTATGTGTCTGTTACATCACTGACCAGATGTCTGTTAAATCACTGAATAAAGCCCGTTAACTCTCTGAATACATGTATGTTAGGTCTATGATATGATTTGTGTCTGTTGTGCCCATTAGATCACAGAGTGTGTCTGCTGTGTCTGTTAAATTAAATCACTGAATATGTCTGTTAACTCTCTGAATACATGTCTCATGTGTCTGTAATATAATTTATGTCTGTTAAATCACTGAATATATGTCCTCTCTCTCTCTCTCTCCTCTCATCTCTCATCTCATACTTCTATCATCTCTATATATATATATATATATATATATATATATATATATATATATATATATATATATAATTTATTTATTATATTTATTTATCACTGAATATATGACTGCAGTGTCTGTTAATTCACTGACAATATGACTGCAGTGTCTGTTAATTCACTGACAACATGACTGCAGTGTCTGTTAATTCACTGATTATATGACAGCAGTGTATGTTAATTCACTGAATATATGTCTGAAGTGTCTGATAATTCACTGAATATATGTCTGAAGTGTCTGATAATTCACTGAATATATGTCTGCAGTATCTGTTAATTCACTGATTATATGACAGCAGTGTAGGTTAATTCACTGAATATATGTCTGCAGAGTCTGTTAATGCACTGAACATATGACTGCAATGTCTGTTAATTCACTGAATATGTGTCTATTAAATTACTGAATATTATGTTTGCTGTGTCTGTTAAATCACTGGACAGATGGTCTGTTGTGCCTGTTATATTACTGGATATATATGTCTACTGTGTCTGTTATTAATTCACTGAACAGATATCTGATGTGTCTGTTACATGACTGAATATATATGTTGTTTCTGTTACATCACTTAATAGATTTCTGTTATGTTTGTCAAATCACTTAACAGATGTCTGTTGTGTCAGTTACGTCACTGAAAAGATATCTGTTACATCACTGAACAAATGTGTTATGTCACTGAACAGATATCTGTTACATCACTGAACAGATATCTGTTACATCATTGAACATACATCTGTTGCGTCACTGAACAGATATATCTGTTACGTCACTGAACAAATGTGTTATGTCACTGAACATTTATCTGTTACGTCACTGGATAGATATATCTGTTACATCACTGAACAGATATATCTGTTACGTCACTGAACAGATATTTGTTACGTCACTGAACAGATATCTGTTACGTCACTGAACAGATATCTGTTACATCACCGAACACATATCTGTTACGTCACTGAACACATATCTGTTACGTCACTGAACAAATGTGTTACATCACTGAACAGATATATCTGTTACGTCACTGAACAGATATCTGTTGCGTCACTGAACAGATATCTGTTACATCACTGAACAGATATATCTGTTATGTCACTGAACAGATATCTGTTACATCACTGAACAGATATATCTGTTACATCACTGAACAGATATATCTGTTACGTCACTGAACAGATATCTGTTACATCACTGAACAGATATGTGTTATGTCACTGAACAGATATATCTGTTACATCGCTGAACAGATATGTGTTATGTCACTGAACACATATCTGTTACATCACTGAACAGATATTTGTTACGTCACTGAATAGATGTCTGTTACGTCACTGAATAGATATCTGTTATGTCACTGAATAGATGTCTGTGGTGCCTGTTACATCAGTACATATATGTGTCTGTTGGATTAGACCACTAGATATTTGCCTGTTAGATCACTGGGTACATGTCTGTCACATCACTGGGTATAGAATCTGTTACATTGCTGGGTATATGTCTGCTACACTGCTGGGTATATGTCTGTTACATCACTGGTTATACGTATATCACATAGCTGGGTATATATATATATATGTCTGTTAGATCACGGGGCATATATGTATGTGTATGTGTATATATATATCTCTCCTGGTGGTTAGAGCATTGCGATCGCAATCTGCTGACCCAGGTTCAAATCCTGCTCCACACACACTTGAACATACTTTTTCGTCAATTCAGCAGATATATATCATAACAATATGTGTTCAGGTTTCTGAACTATCAAAATACAGTCAACTCCACTTCCTCTATCTCTTCTTCTCACAACAAAATAGCCAATGCTTTTAGTTTTTACTATAGGAAAATAAGATCTCTCTCTCTTTCTCTCAACTGTATGTAGTTTTCATATGTTTATAAATGTATGTTTGCTTCTTCTTTTTTTCTTTATATATATATATTTTGTTTTACTCCTTTATTTATCTTTTTTTAAATGTACCACATTGTAACTTTAATTATACACAGTGTCATGATAACTTGTGTGTGTTTATTTTATTTATTTATTCTTTTATTTCGAGGATAATGGAATAACCACTCATGTGCTTTCTTTACATCCGGTCCAGTGTGAGTGGAGTCGGTACTGATGTTAACCCAAGTGGAAAAATCCTCTTGAACAAGATTCAAACCCGGGTCAGCAGATCACAAGCACATCACTCTAACCACCAGGCTATCCCGTCCCCTGCGTGTGTTTGTGTGTGTGCGCGAGTGAGTGCGCATGCACGCACATGTAGATGTGTGAGTGAGTGCAAGTGTGTTGGTGTGTAAGTGTGTGCATGCATGCATGTGAGTGCATGCACATGTGTGTTCATGTGCATGTGCGTGCACCTATGCACCCATGATTGCATGTTTTTATACACATGTCCATATGTGGATGAAAAAATGTTAGAGTGGGGGAAATGGTTGCCTTGGGCCTGTGATATTGATTTGCGCTATTTTCTGTTTACTGGTTGATTGTTGTTAGCTATACCTGCTTGTAACCCAATGTATTTCTCACCCATTTGAGACACTAAAGAGTTTGTACTCATACCTTGAACTTCCTGCATTGTCTTATACTTTCTTTTGCCAGGAGTCTTTTTATGTGCATTGTTCACCAACCTGTAAAGGCTCATAACCAAACACACTGACTCATTGGCTCTGTCTGTCTGCCTACAGGTCTGTCTGTCTGTCTACAGGACTGTCTGTCTGTCTGTCTACAGGTCTGTCTGTCTGTCTACAGGACTGTCTGTCTGTCTGTCTACAGGATTGTCTGTCTACAGGTCTGTCTGTCTACAGGTTAGTCTATCTACAGGTCTGTCTGTCTACAGGTCAGTCTGTCTGTCTACAGGTCTGTCTGTCTGTCTACAGGTCTGTCTGTCTGTCTGTCTGTCTGTCTGTCTGTCTACAGGTCTGTCTGTCTACAGGTCTGTCTGTCTGTCTACAGGTCTGTCTGTCTGTCTGTCTACAGGTCTGTCTGTCTACAGGTCTGTCTGTCTGTCTGTCTACAGGTCTGGCTGTCTGTCTGTCTACAGGTCTGTCTGGCTGTCTGTCTGTCTACAGGTCTGTCCTGTCTGTCTACAGGTCTGTCTGTCCTGTCTGTCCTACAGGTCTGTGGGCTGTCTGTCGTCTACAGTCTGTCGTCTGTCTGTCTACAGGTCTGTCTGTCTGTCTACAGGTCTGTCTGGTCGTCTCTGTCTACAGGTCTGTCTGTCTGTCCCGTCTACAGGTCTGTCTGTCTGTCTACAGTGTCTGTCTGTCTGTCTGTCTACAGGTTCTAAGCTGTCTGTCTGTCACAGGTCTGTCTTTGAAGTTGTGAAAATGCTCCTGCCAAGTTTTGTCTGTTAGTTATTTACTGGCTTCAGAAAAAAGGACCTTGGTTGGGAAAAAAAAGCTTGGTTTGCATCTGTCTTCTATAAATGTCTCACAAGTATTTCACACACACACCACTTTCTTTGTCTATCCAACCCCCACACACACACATACACGCACACTCTGTGTGTGTGTGTGTGTGTGTTTGCTTACGCGCATGTGCATATATGTGTATTAATGTGTGATTATTCTTTGTACCATTCAACATCTTTCCATTTGCATGTAATACAAATGTAAAAGCATTTTTGTAATTTGTCAATAATTTAAGAAAATTCACACACATAAAGGACAAAAGAAAGAAGATACAAAATAAAGAACAAAATGATTCCTGTGTGTATGTGTGTTTATGTTTGGTGTGGTGTGTATGTGCGTGCCTGCCTGCGTGCATGCGTGTGTGTGTTAGTGAAAGACAGAAAGCCACACAGACAAATGGATGGACAAAACCATACAAGCCACTGTAAGCAAGAGAGACCCACAGAGAGGGAAAGACAGATCAACAGCATAGGGAAGATAGCAAACAGCAGAACAAGAAGTTGACAGCTGAACTGTGTTGACATTTCAGGCACTCATTAAAATGCAGACTGGGGTGCCCAGTGTCTGAGGTGTCAAAGAGTGCAGTCAGGGCACACGCTGCTTCCCCCACCAACAGCAGACCACATTCTCACCTTCACTACTTCCTACATGTCATCCACACCATTACACTCACTGTTACACACTCACACCATAACACACACACACACACACACACACGCACGCACGCACGCACGCACGCTTCACTATCCAATGCCACAATGCCTGATCACAGTGTTCACATCCTGCCTCTTCTGTAACACGGCCACACTAAAACGTCAATAACGGCCCCACAACAGTGGCGGTGGCTGCTGCTGCTGCTGTGGCGTAGGGGTGTAGGCTGAAGGCTGTCAGCTCCTGTGTGGCTGGGCTCTGATCAGATGAAGGAAACACCCAAATGATCCTGTCCACCACAGAGGGCAGACCACGGGTCACTCACAGCTGCCATGCTGCCCCTCTCTCCAGGCCACAGGGAACCTTTCTTTCTTTCTTTCTTGTGTGTGTGTGTGTGTGTGTGTGTGTGTGTGTGTGTGTGTGTGTGTGTGTGTGTGTGTGTGTGTGTGTGTGTGTGTGTGTGTGTGTGCCTCAGACAGCGGAATGACACCAGCAGTGCACCAGTAGGGCAGGTCCTGGACGTGCTGACCAACACTCCACACAACACACACACACACACAGAAGCAGGCCAGGCGGTCAACAAATAACCCCCAACCCCCTCCTTCTTAGCCATCCATCCACCCATGCGGTCAATGCCACTGTTGTCGTCGTCGTCGTTGTCGTCAGCAATCCCTTACCGTTTTTGCGCAAACTTATCCTGCACGTCCAACATGGCTGCAGTAGCAGCAGGAGGAGGGCAGCGGCAGCAGCGGCAGCGGCCAGAGCATTTTGCCACCACAGGAAGAAGCAAAGTAGCGGGGGGAGGGAGGAGGGGAGGGAGGGAGGAGGGAGGAGGGGAGGGGAGAGATCTTCTCGCCTCTTCCCCTGGCCTGTAATCCTGCCGCCGCCACGACAGAGCCAGACTGCAGTCTCCTCCACTGGCGGCAACTTGCCAAGGAGGAAGGGGGGGGGGGGCCTTAGGACGACGACGTATTGATCCAGGGCTAGTAAGAAAGATGGATTTTGACCCACCTCCCTCCCTCCCTCCCTCCCTCCATACCCAACAGTGGGCAGGAGGGAGGTGGGGGAGTAACTAGCTGGCTAAGGGTACAGCACTTTTCCCTCCCAAGCTGACCTGCCCCCAATTATCTAACACCCCCCCCCCCCCCCCCACACACACACACATACTACCAATCCCACCTGAATTTCCACAACAATGATATAAGAAAATGGTATTATTTTGCCAAACTGTCCCAACACTAACAATGAATTTCTGTCAGGTTTCCCAAACAACATAAACAATGAATTTCTGTCAGGTTTCCCAAACAATACAATTCTGACAGATTACTCCAACTACAGAAATGAATTTTTTTTTAAGAGTGAAAAAAGCTAACAAAGAGATTCTGACAGATAGCCAAAATGACATGAACAATGAAATTCTGATAGGTTGCCCAACAATGAAAATTCTGATCAGGTTGCCCAAACAGTGAACATATTCTGACGGGCTGCCCAAACAGTGTGAACGCTATTCTGACGGGCTGCCCAAACAGTGTGAACGCTATTCTGACGGGCTGCCCAAACAGTGTGAACGCTATTCTGACGGGCTGCCCAAACAGTGTGAACGCTATTCTGACAGGCTGCCCAAACAGTGTGAACACTATTCTGACAGGCTGCCCAAACAGTGTGAACACTATTCTGACAGGTTGCCCAAACAGTGTGAACACTATTCTGACAGGTTGCCCAAACAGTGTGAACACTATTCTGACAGGCTGCCCAAACAGTGTGAACACTATTCTGACAGGCTGCCCAAATGTTAAGAATGATGAATCCTGTCAGGTCATCCAAAGCACATAAATGATGAATTTTTTTTTAAAAGTTCGCAAGCATGGAATAGGAAAACAGACTATTTAAACTTTAAAAGACTAACACAGTAACAGACGACAAATACCACAAATCAAACCCACTGCCGTACCAGAGGACTAACAGAAACAGACAGGCAGTCAGGACATGTGAAGCAACACCTTACCATAAGAACACCTACAGACAACCAGACATTGTGCTATGTGAAGCCACTGCTGCACCAAAAGACAGACAACAGACAGCAAAACAGACAATGAAACAGACAGACTGAGTAAGGAGGTGTGAAGTCTCAGCCAGCGCCTCTTACAAGCAAATGAATGGGCATAGTAGGATTTGCAACTGAACCTCTTGCTGCCAGGCCACTAATCCCTTGGCCGTAGTACGCAGCACACACTTCATGCCTCTTCTCCCTGCCTTGGGACCACTCATCATCACCACCACCATGATCAGCACAATTAACTAGGGCTGCCATGTCAGACAGCAGGAAGATAGTCCTGGTCTGATTAGCGCTCGCGCTCTCTCTCTCTCTCTCTCTCTCTCTCTCTCTCTCTCTCCTACTGCATGTACAGCTCAATTACCTGGATCCTAACTAACACATCATGCAGGGTGTGAGAGAGAGAGAGAGAGAGAGAGAGAGAGAGAGAGAGAGAGAGAGAGGGAGAGAGAGAGAGAGAGAGAGGGAGAGGGAGAGAGAGAGAGGGAGAGGGAGAGGGAGAGACAGAGGGGAGAGGGAGAGGGAGAGGAGAGAGAGAGAAAGAGAGATACAGAATGGAGGGAGGGAGGGGAAGCTAGAGAGAGAGGCAGAAGGCTGGTATATGGGGGAGGTGGGGGGGGGGGGGGGGGAGATAAGAAGAAAGACACTCACAGGGGATGGTGTATCTATCTATCTATCTATCTATCTATCTATCTATCTGTCCTGTAGTCTGTCCCTGGGGGCACCCTCAAAGACTCAACAACCAGTTCCCTCCATTCCTCTCTCTGTTCTGCCTTTCTCAGGGTTTTGTTGAGTTCTAGGCCTGTCCATTCGCTGATGTTATCCTCCCAGCTCTTCCTTGGTCTGCCTCTTCTTCTTCCTCCTTGGACAGTGCCTTTTTAAAACGTCTTTACAAGTCTTTGGATCTTGTGACATGCCCATACATTTAAGTTTACGCTTTTTCACGATCGTTAGAAGGTTCTCTCAAGGGTCAATGGTTTTGCTGGATTCTGTTATGCATGCTTTGTTGCTATATGTGGTCTTTGTAGGAGATGCCAAGGAGTCCTCCGAATGCATCTCATCTCCACCGCCTGTACTCTTCTCTCCAAATCTGCAGTCAGGGTCCTGATTCTCAGGCTTACAGATTATGTATGCCCCAGAGGCTTGTCTTCTTGGGTCTGCGATATTTTTCTCTCCTCAGTGCTGTTTAGTTTTGACAGTCCTTTATTGTTGTGCAGCCCATACATTATGGCTTTTTCCATGGGTTGAATTCTCATAGGGCTCCAAGTGTACTGTAGACGCTTTGTGCTATGTTTCTTTAATCCAAGGAGTCTGGTCATTATCCACCCTGATATCTTTTGCAATTGCTTTTAGGTATTGATTAAGTCATCAGTTGGTCTACAATGGATTCCATAGTCTGATTTGGAGATAATGAGGTTTTCTGTTCAGACTGGCAAGTTTTTTTGAATCCTGCTATTTCTTCATCATGCAATCTGCTGGCTGGTTCTGGTCGTTCTGCCCCCAAATGTACTTGAACTTTGATGTTCCAGTGCTTCTGCATAATTTCTAGGAATGTTTGTTTATTAGATGGGTGAGGTCTCCCTGCCTGATTTCCAACCTTTGTTTTGGAGCCTTATTCCAATGTTGTTGTTGGTAGTATTTTTCTGCCTGGTGCCTTCCCATACAATGTCATTGCTGATAGCAGGTTTTGCACTGAATGCTGTACTATCCTTCATGGAGGGGGTTTTTGGAAAATGGAAAAAAAAGGGAGGGAACTTATAAACGGGAAACCTTAAAGTGATGTGAGTAACTGCACTGTGGTTGTACAGCGGAGAACTGAGGATGGGAAATACTGGGGGTAAAAGACTGAAAAAGGATGGGAAACATAGTATAAAGAAAGGGGATGGGAGTATACAGGGTAATAAGAGAGAAAGAGGATGGGAATACAGGGTAATAGAGAGAAAGCGGATGGGAATACAGGGTAATAGAGAGAAAGAGGATGGGAATACAGGGTAATAGGAGAGAAAGAGGATGGGAATACAGGGTAATAAGAGAGAAAGAGGAGGGGAATACAGGGTAATAAGAGAGAAAGAGGATGGCAACTACAGGGTAATAGGAGAGAAAGAGGATGGGAATACACGGTAATAAGAGAGAAAGAGGATGGGAATACAGGTAATAAGAGAGAAAGAGGATGGGAATACAGGGTAATAAGAGAGAAGATTCAGTCAGATTCAGATTCAGAATATTTTATTGCCATTTAAGTCATGTAGACTTATTTGACACAACAAAAACATCACCTATAATTATTATCTATTTTGGCTAAAAGTGATGTACACTAAAAACATGTTGTATTCTACTTCTCTTTTTCTCTTTTTTCAAAACACTCATACACATATCTGATGATATCTGCTTGATATATATCAACTGTGATTATGTCACTTAATTTATGTACACAGTTTTTGCGTTCTTTGTCTTTCGTTTTGATTTTTAATAACAAATTATTTCTGAGTTCATCATATAAAATGCATTCATCAAGTAAATGAAATTCATCTTCAATTTTGTTACAGTGTCTACATTTTCTGTCCTCTATGGATATATTTTGGTGTCTCCCTTTCTCTATCATTAAATTGTGACAGCTTGTGCGAAATTTACAATATGTCTTCTTATGAGTTTTGTTTTCATAGTTTACTAAGTATGGTTCCAATCTGTATTCTTTGGTAGCAAAATCATAAAATTTTAGTTTTGCAAACTCTTTCTTTTGGTAGATCCAAACTGTTTTATACATGTCCTCAGGTTTTCTTCTAACAGCATAACTCAACCGATGAACATTAAGAGTGCTTTGGTTCTTCCAGACATGTTTGAATCCAATTGTGTACAGAATATTTTTCACTGTGTTTATCCATTTATCGTATGTATTCTTCTGATACAAATAATCGTATATTATTCTAATATAAGAGTCTGGTTTTGATTCTGTCAAATGAATCCAAAAGGATATTATCTGGCATATGATTTTAAGGGTCAGTGGAAATCTCCCTAATTCACCAAAGTGGGTAGTACTAATGCTTTTTTTATGAACTCCTATCATTTGTTTACAAAATTTTACATGAAAATTCTCATACAAAAACTGATTGGATAAGCATGCCTTGAACAGTTTATCAATATGAAATTCTGTCTCCCCATTAAAACAAAAAGGAAACCAAACTTCTGCTCTATAGGTTAAAACAGGGGTTATCAGTGAGTCGAATAAACGCATTATTATAGTAGTCTTTAAATTTTGTCCATGAATTGCTCTTTTAAAGGCGTATATTGCTTTGTTGCTTTGTTTTACTAAATGTTCTTGTGTTGCTTGAAATTTCCGTTCTGATGAAAAACGACACCTAGATATTTATAAGTTTCTACTGTTTCAATTACATGCTCTCCACATTTAAAATGAATTGGAATTTTAGGAGGTGATCTCGTAAAGACTATTACCTTTGTTTTTGTTTTGTTTATCTTTAAACCCCAATTAGAACAGTATTCTTGCAGTTTATTCAGTTTAGTTTGAAGACCTATTTTGGTTGTTGATAGCAATGCCATCAGCATAGAGTAAACAAGGAATTCTGTCTTTTGCGGTTATATTTCTCATCAGTATATTGAACTATATCATTGACATATACATTAAATAATGTAGAACTTAATGTATTTCCCTGATGTACCCCTTTTCTGACTATGATTTCATCTGCGTGTTTGCCTCGTATTTTTGTAAATATTGTTGCATTGGAATACATGTTTTTAATGACATTAAAAGTTTTGCCTGTTATTCCTATTTCCGTTTAACTTTATAAGAAGACCCTCATGCCACACATTATCAAACGCTTTCTGAAAATCTACAAAGCAGCAATAAAGTCTTTTAGTTTTTACTTTCAGTACACTATCTATTAAATTGTTAAGTAGGAAGATATGGTCCGTTGTTCTGCATGCTTTTCTGAAACCAGCTTGTTCTCTAACAATACTATTGTTATTTTCTAAATATTCAGAAATTCTATGGTTCAGTATTTGACAAAAACGTTTTCCAATAGTATTTGTCAACGTTATTCCTCTGTAGTTTTCTGGGTTGTATATGCATGTTTTTATAGATTGGGACATTCACTCCTACTTTCCAGTCACAGGGATATATACCCGTTTCTAATACTAAATTGAAAATATTCTGCATTATCTCTATAACATTAGATGAAACTGATTTGATCATTTCGTTTGTGATTCCATCTTTTCCAGGCGATTTGTTATTTTTTAGCTTTTTGATTGTTTTTGTAATTTCCTCTGTTGTAATTTGCTTATCTAGCAGTGGGTTATTAGATACTTTTAATTCATTAAACCTGATTTGTACTTGCTTTTTGTGGTCTGGATCTATTTGTGATTCTTTACCAATAAGTGTTTTTAAGTGTTCAGTCCATTGGATGGCAACTACAGATAAAAGAGAAGGGAAACACAGGGGAAAAGAGAGTGTCCTCTAGTGCAATGCGACTTGTTATGTGGTGGAGCATCACCATTTATGCGCACGTGCGCACGCACACACACACACACACGTGCACGCATGCAAACACACTTAGGTAAGGTGGTGGAGATGTAGTAGGCTGTTGAAAAATAGGTACCAATATGAGAGGAAAGTCTCAGGTTGGAAATAAGTGTTTTGAAGCTGGATTTGAAAGTATCAAATGTAGACTTTTGGCAAAGTGAGAAAGGGTGGTCATTCCAGGTGGATAGACCAGAAATAGTAAAAGAGCGACGGCCAACAGTGGTTTGTTTGAATCTGGGTGTTCAAAAGCACAAAGTATCTGCCGCTGAATGAAGGTAACGGGATGGAGTGCACAGGTGAAGACAGTTACAAAGATAAGAGGGTGCAGATTTGTGGAGACATTTGAAACCAAGGGTACTGATCTTATACTTCAGTCTTGAAACTGAGGGTATTGATCTTATACTTGACTCTTTGTGAGATAGGCAGCCAGTGAAAAGATCACAGAAGAGGAGTGATATGTTCGATTTTTTCTTTCTTAGGACTAGTCGAGCTGCAGAGTTTTGTGTGCATTGCAGGAGGTGAATAGATGATACTGGTAGACCAGCCAAAAGAGAATTACAGTAGTCTAAACATGAAAGATTGTGAGAGATGCGACAAACTTCGATGTTGCATCAGTGGACAGATACTTGCGAATTGAGCTTATGCACTGAAATTGATAGCAGCAGGACTGGCAGGTCTGGGTCAGTGGGTGATTTTTTTTTCCATAGAGAGTGTGTTGTCAAGAACTACACCTAGATACTTCACAGAGCATGGCTTCGGTTTCAGTGGCACTCAGCTGTAACTTGATCAGTGTCAACCAATTTGGAATGTCTTGAAAGCAGTATGGGGTGAAGGAGAAGGAGGGTTTTCTGGAGACAGAGGGGAGGGGTGAGGGAATGAGAGAGAGATGGGGGAGGGAGGGGGAAAGAGAGGGAGGTAGAGAGTGTTTGACAGCAGGGTAATTCTTTCATATGTTTTGATCAGAAGAATGTTTTACCCCGGGATGTGTTCTTTAAAAAAATCACAATTTTTTTAATGATGTCTTTTACTGGAAGACTGGTGCTCCATGTCATTTCAGTTATAATATGATCCTATTCATCGTTTCTTTTCTAAAAACTCTCTCTACAATGTGGTCGAAGTTTGGGGGGGGGAGAGATCCAGGAACATGACCAGATCTCACTGGTGGCTTATATTATATTTCACATGATGGAGAGGAAGGAGATTACTCTGAACAAAAGTCAGCAATCTACAAGTTTTAAAAGCTGGTTTTACTACTGATGTTATTCATTCAACCTGAGAAATCTTCAAGAAAGACGTGAAAATTTGCTGACCAGAATGACACAGTTGTGTTTTTATTACTATTTTACCGTAACTATGTGCTTGGGGGGAGTGACAGTTGTGTTTTTATTACTATTTTACCGTAACTATGTGCTTGGAGGGAGTGACAGTTGTGTTTTTATTACTATTTTACCGTAACTACAGTTGTGTTTTTATTACTATTTTACCGTAACTACAGTTGTGTTTTTATTACTATTTTACCGTAACTACAGTTGTGTTTTTATTACTATTTTACCGTAACTACAGTTGTGTTTTTATTACTACTTTACCGTAACTACAGTTGTGTTTTTATTACTATTTTACCGTAACTACAGTTGTGTTTTTATTACTACTTTACCGTAACTATGTGCTTGGGGGGAGTGGTTGCCCAGCTGAAGAGTGGGTTTTTTACCAACTATACATACACAACACACACACACACACTACACACAACACACACACAACCATATTATTTATATCTATATTAGTATATATTATATATTATATAATTATTTATATTATATATATATAATAATTATATATATGTGTTGGTGGTGTGTTGTGTGTTATGAACGCGCAGACCAGACTGTGAGGAACTGCTTTCCCCTGTCCTAGACATCCAAACATTGGTGCTCCAGTCTGGCTGGTTTCGTTTTGTGTTCGTCATAATGACGTAGGTTAGTATCCGTGTTTCGTATTACCTGACGAAACTACAACAGCATAAAAACACCAAAACAAAAAGTACAATAGAAGGCACATTCCTTCACACAGGATCAGCCTCAATAGCAGTGGGGAGGCGTCTTAATAAGAAATGACAGACACAGACACAGAGCAGACAGACGGGGGAAGACAGCGAGTAGGACCAGCATGACCAACGACGCTTAACAGCGGGGGCGGTCGTTCTTTGCCAACTCATCAGGGTGGGGGGGTGGTGGGGGAAATATCAGTGTCTGGCGCACTTGCTATGACTGCTGCCTGGGCCCTTCGCTAATGTACAGAATGGGGAAAAAAGCAACTGAGGATGCACTGTAAAGTCAAGTACAATGTCATGACAGCTGCCTGCCAGCCGCAACATCTCTTTCTTCTAGACACTGACTGACTGACTGACTGACTGACAAGACTTATCTTCTACTGACTCAGCTGAAGGCTCTTTTATCTCTGTCACCACTCGCATGTGTGTGTGTGTGTGTTTATCAGAATCAGAAACTATTTATTGCCATAAAAACGTGTGTGTGTGTGTGTGTGTGTGGGGGGGGGGGGGGGGGGGGGGGGGGGGGGGGGGGGGGGGTGAATGAGAGAGAGAGAGAGTGAAGTGAGAGAGTGGGTGAGTGAGAGAGTGAAGTGAGAGAGAGAGAGAGTGTGTGTGAGAGGGAGAGAGAGAATGTGCGAGTGTGTGCGAGTGTGTGCATGTGTGTGCATGCCTATGTGTGCATGTGTACTCCTGTTCCAGGATTTCTCTTCATGTCCCAGACATATTACCAGTCTAATGTATCGTTTTCACTTGAACACTCTCCATACAAAATTTTGCAAAAATATTTAATGTCCGTGTGTGAACAAATCATAGTGAATCATTTGCTTGTGCGTTGATCATTAATGCGACTGTCAGTTTCACAAACGCTTAGACATTGCCATCCACCCAACTGTCCTTTATCTCTAGAGCATATTTTGAATAACTATTCGCTTCTTCACGAGATTTCTGTTTATCTAAATAGCAGTCTGGTTGGTATCTACCTTTCACTCACGTTAAGCTATGTAATGATTCAGTTAATGTTATATAAATTACTAGTTATGTTAATTAGTTGTTATACAAGTTATGATATTTCAATAATGTAGTGCTATTTTTTGCCCTCTGAGGTTGTTTTTTAAAAACTTCTTCCTCAGCACACACACACTCACACACATGCTCTGTAATAATACAGAGGAATACATTTTCTTCGCAATACAGCATATTTTGGGCATACAAGTAAAAAGTGACAAACATCTTCAATTTGTTGGCCATCACACTGAGAGCAGAATGGATCAGTAATCGGTTTGCAATAACGTGAAATTCCATTTAAAGGTAATCTGTTTGACCTCAGTAAGCATATAGCTCTACGGTATTCTAAAGATTCTACTTCACAAACATAATTTGCTCTACAAATAATCGGGTGATAATCTCTCCTCTTTCTATGTATGCACTTGAACTTGCACATGCTTCTTCATACACTCACTTCCCTCCCTTTTTTGTCCTTCCTCATAATCCTTTTTCCTATTGTCTAATATCACTTAGAGTGGAAGGACGTTAAAGCAAAGAAAATGTGTACATGCACATTCTGTGTGTGTGTGTGTGTCTGTGTGTGTGTCTATGTGTGTGTGTGTCTATGTGTGTGTGTGTGTGTGTGTGTGTCTGTGTGTGTGTCTATGTGTGTGTCTATGTGTGTGTGTGTGTGTGTGTGTCTATGTGTGTGTCTGTGTGTGTGTGTCTATGTGTGTGTGTGTGTGTGTGTCTGTGTGTGTGTCTATGTGTGTGTCTGTGTGTCTGTGTGTGTGTCTATGTGTGTGTGTGTCTGTGTGTGTGTCTATGTGTGTGTGTCTATGTGTGTGTGTCTATGTGTGTGTGTGTGTGTGTGTGTGTCTGTGTGTGTCTGAATGTGCTTTTTTATATTTTATTGTTGTTCCTCAGCTAGAGCTCTGAGGCTCATCCATGGTGACATTTTGTGTATGTGACCGTTTTTGCCCACCATGAAGGTAGCCGCATTCCGACTTCAGGGATGTATGCTGGGTGTGTTAGAGTCTCTCATGTAGGCCAGCGAACGCTGACATGAATGACAGGATCTTTAGCATGCATATTTGATCTTCAGGATGTGGGGACACCTATACATTACACACAGGCAATTAAGGCACTGGAAGGTCTGCACTTCAAGATGACCTGCAAGATCATGACAATCTCCACCCTTCAATTCACCAGACACTGCCGAGATTCAAACCCACGACTGGATGGACCCATGGGATTGAAGTTGAACGTTATCTTAACCACTCAGCTCTAGTGTCCATCAGCTTCCATTTGTACTGGAGCACCCTTTGGAACACACTTCTGATATATTATAGATACCACAATAGCTAGAAATGTTACCATATATCAGAAGAGATAGTTGAAATATTACCAGATTTGAGCATAGATAGCAGAAATGGTTTCATATTCCAGAATAGATAACAGAAATACAGAATACATAGCAGAAATGTTACCATATACCAGAATAGAAAGCAGAATTAGTAACTTACAACAGAATAGATAGCAGAAATGTTACCATATATCAGAATAGATAGCAAAAATGTTACCATATAACAGAATGGATAGCAGAAATAATACCATGTATCAGAATAATAGAAATGTAGTTAAATATATCTTAATAGATAGCTGAAATGTTACCATATACCAGAATAGATAGCAGAAATGTTGCCATATACAACACTATATCTATATCAGAAAAGAAGCGCAAGATGGCCAACATCTGAAAATGATCAGTTAGATCACACCAAGGCACTACCCATATATACATCAGAACATAACATAACACTGCACAGAGACACAGCTTTCATGAGGCAAACAGCCAAAGTCAGATTAATAGCTATGTCATAGTTATGAAAATCTGGTCACCGGCAGAAAACAAACAGTGACAACTACAGCGTCTAAAATCGAAGCAAAACAATGAGTGTAGCCCCCCTCCCCCCCATATGCATACACATAAGAGAGATAGAGAGCAAGAGAAGAGAGAGAGAGAGAGAGGAGAGAGAGAAGAGAGAGGAGAGAGAGAGAGAGGAGAGAGAGAGAGGAGAGAGAGAGAGAGAGAGGAGAGAGAGAGAGAGAGAGAGAGAGAGAGAGAGAGAGAGAGAAGAGAGGAGAGAGAGAGGAGAGATGGAGGAGAGAGAGAGAGAGGAGAGAGAGGAGAGAGAGAGAGAGAGGAGAGAGAGGAGAGAGAGAGGAGAGAGGAGAGGGAGGGAGAGAGAGAGAGAGAGAATCTTAATGCGGATGAAGGGAAAGTTATTTTAAACACTGAGACCTTCCACCCGGCCGACCCACCCTCCATGTCCCCCCCCCCCTCCCCCCAACCACCATTACCACATTCACAAGTTATAGTGCCAGTTCCAGTTCATTGCCCTTTCATTTCCCTGGAAAACAGAGTCAATGTCCATATTTATATCAATTTTGATTATTTTTCCATTTTTAATTTTGGCCAACATTTTTCCGTTGGAAGACCAGGCTGACATGGTAGCGCTATGGTCGCCTACCTTTTTGAGGAGTCTATAGTTGGCCTGTGTCAAGTCTTCGCTGATGGAGATCCCGGTCTGCTTCAGTTTTCTGCGTTCCGCAAGCACCAGGGTCCTCTGCCTCCGGGAAAAAAACCGCACCAGAATTGGGCGCGGCCTCCCGCCCTCAGCGGTCATCCTTGGCCCTGAGCGGTGGGCGATCTCCACCTCCCTGCTCCTCACCGGCACCCCCAGTCGCTTGCTGAAGACCTCAACGTTCTGGGTCACGCAGTCCTCCGCGCTCTCCTGTCCCTTCGCCTCCTGGATGCCGTAGACCCTCAGGTTCCGCCCGTGCTGCTCCTGGTCGTTCAGACCCTGCTTGATGCCGCTGTTTTCTTGTGTAACTCGGCTCAGCTGTTCTTTGAGTTCGCTGTTCTCCTCTCTCAACTTTCTCATTTCTTGTCTGATGTTGTCCTGTTCCTTGTGAAGTTTGAAAACTTCATTTTCCAGTTTGTCTACTTTAAGGTCTATTGATGTGCAGACTTTCTCGAAATGATTTCTTAACTGTTCAATGCCTTCTTTGGTTGTGAGTTTGGACAAAGTTGCCTGTATTTCACAGAGTGTCTCTTGAACCGCCATGTCGCCTTCTTCAACCCTTTCGCTGAAATGTCTGTTTCTTTTTTTCCTGTCTTAGTTTACTTCTGTCTTCTGGGCTGTCGCCTGACTCACTGGTCGATGAAATATTTCTTCTTTATTGCTTACCTTGCTACCGAAGTATTTCGATATGGTGGTTGACATTGCTGAGTTGCAGTAACATTTATAACAATACTACCATTAATGCAGAATACTTCTTCTTAAGGCCATTCCACTATTCACGCATAACACAGCCTGCTCACTTTGACCCTTTTTCTCAGTCCATTTCCAATCAGCATTCCAGTTGAAAATTCTAATAAAAATTAAATGAGGCAAGAGTTGTTGTTACTTTTGTTTTCACAATGTTTCATCAAACATTTCAACATGATACAACAAAGTACAGATGCTATGAAAATGAAGGGGGAAAAAAGAGAATGCTAATAGAAACTATTTTGAACAGAATTATCACACTGATTGATTGTTATAATGGACAATTTCACCCGAGTTCATAGATTATGAGAGCACCCCTCAATGACCTAGTTCTTCGTTCCATGTGGTCCCAGTCCAGGTTAAACTTGTGATAAAAGATGAAAGTTTTTAATTACAAAATCATCAAGATTCTATAGCAAAACTACGTACAAAATAAAAACACAGTATTTACTTCATCAAACAAGGTTCATACAGACTTGGTGGAAAAATTTGGGGCCTTTTCAGGACTTTTTAAGGGCCATTATTTCCAAATTTAGGGCCTCGCCACAGGCTATTAAAGTATATTTTATCAACCTGTGTACATGTTTACTTTGATAAACTAATCTCAAACTCATGTAAGCAAATATAATCTCAAACTCATGTAAGCAAAGTCTCCATGTCTAAAACTGCATGTTGGATATTGATTATTGACACAATTAAAGTTCTCGAACATTCTGTCTTTCAACCATAGATACCACAATGAATTAAAAATCCTCACACAGTAAAACTTCAAGTGATGGTGTGGTGAAAGTCTCCATATCTTGAAATACAGAGCAAAGTGAAAACTGAAATAAATGTCTCTGATTTTAAGATGTTTTTGACAAACAACTAGTAAAGTGAACTTAAGATACTATCCCTCATACTACATCTCATGTGAATTAAGTCTCCTTGTCTTATCAAAGATGCAGATGGTTACCCAGTACTAGAACTGGTAATAACAATATCTCACACAGTCACAGTGCCTCTTCCAAATTCTGCTCCTTTATTTCAATCTCATACATGCGTACAAGCAGGCATTCACACACACACACACACACACACGTGCACACACAAAAGAGAGAGAGGGAGAGGGAGGTTGCTGGACGCAAGTTCTCTTCACTATAAATACATGTACAAGTCCCGTATCGTCAATGCAGACCGAGTGGTAGGCCTAACACTGGCTTGAAAAGGATGCCCACCCCTTCTCCCCATAGCAATATTTTTTTGTTTTAAACAAACAAACAAAACAAAAAACCAAGACTCTTCGGATCAAGTCTGCCAATAAGCTGCAAATTTCAAAGTAAAGTCAACCGAACTGACCACATCGAGCAGTGAAAAATATGAAAGTGCCGGAATTTCTGACTTGCCTTATGAACTGGATTTGTTTCTGCATGCATTCTGCAGGAAATCAATGGGGTAATCTCCTCAAATAAAGAACAGATTTGGCTATGACAGGAATTATTGTTTTCCCATTCTCAAACACGACTGTATCACTGACTGCCATTTTGTAAACTGTGCATGCGCACAGGAGAAA
Organism: Rapana venosa; assembly: GCA_028751875.1. Lineage (NCBI taxonomy): Eukaryota > Metazoa > Mollusca > Gastropoda > Neogastropoda > Muricidae > Rapana > Rapana venosa. The sequence continues at coordinate 1,516,024 of CM054140.1, forward strand.
GAATAGCTACTCACAGCGCAGCTGTGCTAAAATTGAAAAATCTCATAGAGAAGGACTGTAGCGCAGTAAACAGAAAACTGGTTGTTTTTTTACTTGTGATCACAGTTCCATAGTTTAACATAATTTTCCTAACAAATTATGGACATACCGTACGGGGTAGGTTGTCCTGTGCCTGTAAAAAGTAATTGGTGAAAACAAAGCCATTACACACTTCCAATGGAGGCAAATTACCTCCCTTGGCAAAATAGGCGGTGCGACATGAACAGCAGACGACAAACATTCCATCAGCGATATCAACAATCTTTGGACAACCTTCTTGCTTTCATTTCTCATAGTTTTATTTTGTATACATTTGTTTAATCTACATTTCAGCAGAAACTCTCACTCATGATTCCCATGTTCAGGGCTTTTTAGGGCCTCCAGGGCTGTAGGTCTCATTTTCACAGCTTTTTAGGGGCCTTCAATGGGCTCTTAAAAAATCGGGGCCTTTTAGGGCTTTTTAAGATTTGTACGGACCCTATCAAATGTGAGTGTATTGCACTGTATACATAGAAAATTTATGTTGATGTTCGCAAGTCCAAAGCAGTGGTCCATTGACTCGCTGAGGTTGCCATTTAGGTCATAGACAAGGGTGGGAGTGGGGGGTTATGGTATGCAAATGAGAATGGGACGTCAACAAGGGAACTATTTGATAAACTGAAATAAGGTACTTGTTCTTGAAAACTCAAGCTTTCTAAGGTGTTTTGGGATTTTTTGTATGATTAATACTGAAATTTCTATGACTTCCACAAAATGTATGTAATTTTTAAATGCATAATCATCATCATCATCAGACCCATGACCTTGGCGGTCGTGGGGGAGACATGAAAGACGATGCTGTGGTAAGCCTCCTCCATCCATCTCGGTCCTCGGCTCTGCGCAGTAGTGCCGAGTCATTCATCCTGGTCCTGACGTTTCTTCTTTCCAATGGTATGTGCTATGAACAGGTTTGTGTTCCGTTGTTCATAGGTCCCCAAACGTGATAGAAGACGAAGCATGAAAATTCACTGAGTCGCGCTTTTAGCGAGTGAGGCTCCAGCAGAGGCAACTTCTTCAGTTTCTTATCAATATTTAACGCATTGCTTGCACTTAGCCAGCCATCATTCTTGCAAAATGATATTACAGACATCGAGTTGATACATAACACTTTTTATAGGTTTATATTTTTAAAGGCTTTCTTTCAGATTTGTATGGAGAAATTGGGGTCCAAAGTGGGTCAACTTTGCCACTGTCGGCTACGCTTTCTCGGCTAGCAGCGGCCGTGGTCCTGCCTGTATGAACGATTTCTGATGATAACTTACTTTGTCTACAATACTGTATGAACGATTTCTGATGATAACTTACTTTGTCTACAATACTGTATGAATGATTTCTGATGATAACTTACTTTGTCTACAATACTGTATGAATGATTTCTGATGATAACTTACTTTGTCTACAATACTGTATGAATGATTTCTGATGATAACTTACTTTGTCTACAATACTGTATGAATGATTTCTGATGATAACTTACTTTGTCTACAATACTGTATGAATGATTTCTGATGATAACTTACTTTGTCTACAATACTGTATGAACGATTTCTGATGATAACTTACTTTGTCTACAATACTGTATGAATGATTTCTGATGATAACTTACTTTGTCTACAATACAATTTTGAATGAGGTCAGAGAAAGAGACAGGGAGGAGCTTCACTGAGACAGACAAGCAAAGTACTTCTCTGGCCAGGAAGGCAGGAGTTCTGTATGAGTGATCCTCACTGAATGGTGGTTTACTGCGTACAGGGTTCATACAGACTTCAGTATAAAATTCAACGACTTCTCAAGGAGTTTTCAAGGAGATTTTAAAGAAATTCAAGGGTGTGATTCATGCATTATGTTTACATCTGTAGCCTGCATTACCACTCAAAATAATATCAGCAATATATAATGCATACATGTATGTCACAGATCAGCCTATTCCATGTCTCACACCTTTTACCACCCCACCACGATCTTCTTTTATAGAAAGATTGTGTGTGTGAGTGTGTGTGTGTGTGAAATCCGATCAAATCAAATCAAATCAAGCCAAATCAATCCTATTCAGTTTTTGCATGCCATAAAACCCATATGAACGCAAGAGTATAAAAAAGCAGCCATGAGTAGTCAAGGTGATATAATACAGTAACCATGCAGTCTTTAGTTGCAGGCACTGAAAAAGCTATAGGTTTCTGATCTTTAGACATTCAATTACATAAACTGCCAAGTTCACAATCAGTTTATCAGAAGTGTTTGTGTGTGTGAGCACATGCATGCATAAATGCATGTGTGTGTGTGTGTGTGTGTGTGTGTTAAAGTCACAAATGGTTTGAATAAATTTTTAAAAAATTGGATTCAAACCAACAATTTCTGGGGACTTATTGGACATGTGCAATACTTCTAATTACCTCCCTTAGACATTTTGTTGCATGCTAAAAGTTGTTCGTTTCGTCAACACACTCGCTCGAACTGAAAAAAAAATTATTTTAGGGGGGGGGGGGGGGGGGGGGGGGGTTGTTGGCACAAAAACGAGTAGTTGATCATCATCCTTAAAGAGAATACTTCCAGTGGACAGGCCTTGATTTTCAAGGTTTTCAGGGGTTTTCTTACAGGCTGTCAATCTTGACATGTTCAAAGCAATTCAAGGCCTTGAAAAGAAGGTATAAAAACTCAAGGAGTTTCTAGGAGCCTGCACACCATGGGCGTACCCTGAAGATGTTTAGACTGGTGTACTCCACAGTCTGTGGCAGCAGCAGGCCAGTCTACCATGGAAGTGACTGACCAAGATCAGCCGACAGCCATCAGCACTGTTGCAGATCTGTGCAGGAAACAACGACAGCTGAGACCCCTTAGCTTCAACATAATACACACACTGCCTCTAACTGAGAAAGATCACTTCATATTTTCACTGAAAACCAAAACTGGCATGGTCAAAGGGAAGTAATTTCTATACAGCTGGTTGAACTTGCTCTGCATGTAGGATTCTCCCATACTGCCACTTCTCAATATGTGTAAAAAAAATATAATAAATAAATAAAAATTATCACAGTACTTCTTCCTTTTTTGTCATGTTTCTCCCAGGAGAGCTTTGACATTGATGAGCCTTCTCCATCTCTCTCTGTTTTGAGCTTCCTCCTTATTTATGCCCTTTCTCTAAGATCATCTGCAATACAGACAGCCCAGGTTTTGCTAGGTCTTCCCTTTGGTCTCTTTCCATCCACTACGAAGTTCATTGCTCTTTTTATGATGTGGTCGTCTGCTTTCTGCTGAACATGCCCAAACCAGCGCAGTCTATTGCTAATAGCTACAGACTTCAGATCATCAACTTTGCACATTCTCCATAGTTCTTCATTCGTGATCCTGTCTTCCCATTTGATCTTTGTCATGTAGCGTAGCATTCGGTTTTCACAGCTCTTCAACAAACGTTTGATGGTTTATGTGAAAACATCGTCTCCGAACCATACAGGAGAACAGGTCTGATGCAGGCCTTATATATCAGGCAGTGTCTCTCCAGTGGATTTTCTGATTTCTGAGCAGACTTGCTAATTCTTTCCATTTCTTCCAAGCACTCACAATCCTGGTTCTGACACCTAACTCAGATTTTGCTTCGCAGCTCATTATCTCTCCCAGGTAGCAGAATTCGTCTACCACTTCTATACTCAGGCATGGTACTGGAGGAAAAGCATTTTTCCTTGAAATGGTTTGGGGGTCCAGGGTTTTCATCAATTCTAGCCTGTAAAAAAGCCTCTCCTTGAACTTATTTCAGTTCTTCATACTAAGCAATTTCTGCCCTAAAATAAGCTCTCCTAGAATGCCTTTATCAGTCACTTCTTAACCCAAAGGAGGATTAATACCCAAGTAATCACACAGCAAAAATGAGGACATATTTAGACAAATGTGCACTAACACAGATAGCCTAGAGGAAGGACAGGCACAAACAGATGGAGAGAGGAGAGAACTCTGAAATTTAATGAATACCGGCCAACAGCCCCTTTCATGGGGGGAAACATAAACATTATTCTGACATAATATATAACATGATCAAGAAACACATTATGGTACTACATGAAATGTTCCTGAAAAAAAAAAACAACAAAAACAAAAAAACAATGTGAGTGCAGATGGAAAAATCTTATCCTGGAGGTGATTACTTTTAATTATATTTTTTCAATAAAGTTCTGTTTTAAATGCAGCTAAAGGAATTTGGCGAGATTTACTAGAATGTTTTTTAAGAAGTGTCACGAAAAGGCTTTGTCTAGGTTAACCCCAAACAAAAACGAAAGTTTGTATTTCTGTCAAATGTCCTGTTGGGGACATCTAAATAAAAAGTGCCCTTCATCTTTTTTCCTGTGGAAGGAGAGAGGAGAGAGGAGGGAAGGGGAGGAGAAGAAGAGAGAGAGAGGGAGGGAAAAGGAGAGAGGGGGAGAGAGAGAGGGGAAATGCAAATTCTTTTTTTTCGAGGAAAAATAAATAAGCACTATGTGCTTTTTTTAACCCGTCCCCGCCTGTAGGGATAATTTTAATAAAAACCCAATCCCCCATACTTCCACAGTGAAAAAAGGGAAATAACCCTTTAAAAAAAAAAAAACAACCAACAACAAAAAAAACAAAAAATAAAAAAAACCTAAAAAAAACCCCCCAATAAAAAAATTTAAAAAAAAAAAGTATGAATAGTCCTTCATCTGGTACACAAAACCCTAAACCTTTAAATAAATTATTAAAAGGAGAGAGGGGGGGGGGGGGAAGGGGGGGGGAAAGAGGGGAAAGGAGGGGGGAACAATGGGGAAAGGAAGGGGAAAAATGACAAAGGAAGGGGAAAAAAAAGGGGGGGAAAAAGGAAAGGGGAACAAGAAAAAGGGGGGGAAAAAAAAGGGGGGGAAAGGGGAAAAGGGGGAAAATGACAAAGGAGGGGAACAAAAGGGGAAAGGGGGGGGAACATGACAAGGAGGGGGAACAAAGGGGGAAAGGGGGGAACATGGGGGGGGACAAAGGAGGGGGGCATGAAAGGAAGGGGGAAAATGGGAAAAAGGGGGGGGAACATGCAAAGGGGGGGAACAATGGGGAAAGGAAGGGGGAAAATGGGGGGGGTAAAAAGGGGGGGGAAAATGACAAAAGGGGGGGGAACAAAGGGGAAAAGGGGGGAAAAAGACAAAGGGGGGGAACATGACAAAGGAGGGGAACATGAAAAAAGGGGAACATGACAAAGGGGGGAACATGAAAAAGGAGGGGAACATGGAAAGGAGGGAACTGACAAAGGAGGGGGAAAAGACAAAGGGGGGAACAAAAGGGTAAAAAGGGGGGGAAAAAATGGGGGGGAAAGGGGGGGGACATGAAAAGGGGGGGAACATGGGGGGAAAAAGGGGGGGGAAAATGGGGAAAAAAGGGGAACATGACAAAGGAGGGGAACAATGGGGGAAAGGAGGGGAACAATGGGGAAGGAGGGGGAACAATGGGGAAAGGAGGGGGAAACATGACAAAGGAAGGGGAACAATGGGGAAGGAGGGGAACAATGGGGAAAGGAGGGGGGAACAATGGGGAAAGGAGGGGGAACAATGGGGAAGGAAGGGGACAATGGGGGAAAGGAGGGGAACAATGGGGGAAAGGAAGGGGAACAATGGGGAAAGGAGGGGGAACAATGGGGAAAGGAGGGGGGAACAATGGGGAAAGGGGGGAACATGACAAAGGGGAACAATGGGGAAAGGAGGGGGAAACAATGGGGAAGGAGGGGAACATGACAAAGGGGAACAAGGGGGGAAAGGAGGGGAACAATGGGGAAAGGAGGGGAACAATGGGGAAAGGAGGGGAATGACAAGGAAGGGGAACAATGGGGAAAGGAAGGGAACATGACAAAGGAAGGGGAACATGACAAAGGAAGGGGAACATGACAAGGAGGGGAACATGACAAAGGAGGGGGTACATGACAAAGGAAGGGGAAACAATGGGGAAAGGAAGGGAACATGACAAAGGAGGGGGAACATGACAAAGGAGGTGGAACAATGGGGAAAGGAGGGGAACAATGGGGAAAGGAAGGGGAACTATGGGGAAAGGAGGGGAACAATGGGGAAAGGAGGGGGAACAATGAGGAAAGGAGGGGAACATGACAAAGGAGGGGAACAATGAGGAAAAGGGAAGGGGAAAAACATGACAAAGGAGGGGAACAATGGGGAAAGGAGGGGAAACAATGGGGAAAGGGAAGGGGAACAATGAGGAAAGGAGATGGGAAACATGAAAAAAGGGGGAAGGGGAACAATGGGGAAAGAAAGGGGAACATGACAAAGGAGGGAAAAACAAGTGGGGAAAAGGAGGGGAACATGACAAAGGAGGGGGAACATGACAAAGGAGGGGGAACATGACAAAGGAAGGGGAACAATGGGGGAAAGAAAGGGGAACATGACAAAGGAGGGGGAACATGACAAAGGAGGGGGAACAATGGGGAAAGGAGGGGAACATGACAAAGGAGGGGGAACATGACAAAGGAGGGGGAACATGACAAAGGAAGGGGAACAATGGTGAAAGAAAGGGGAACATGACAAAGGAAGGGGAACATGACAAAGGAAGGGGAACATGACAAAGGAGGGGAACAATGGTGAAAGAAAGGGGAACATGACAAAGGAAGGGGAACAATGGGGAAAGAAAGGGGAACATGACAAAGAAAGGGGAACATGACAAAGGAAGGGGAACATGACAAAGGAGGGGAACAATGGGGAAAGGAGGGGGAACCTGATATTTAAGGGGAGGAAGGGGGGGGTCTATGAGGGAGATGCACAACGTGAGGAGACGAGGCAGAACTAGGACAAGAGGCACACCTGTACACAGACGCACACACAACACACACACAACACACTGACTTGATATCAGAGCTGAGGAGAGAGGTACGTCTCAGGATAGCCCTGGCCTGTGCATTGGTGATGCGCCGAAGACTTTCGTTGTTGATAGAGACGATGTAGTCACCAGGCTGCAGGCGGCCATCTTTGTGTGCAGCACCCCCTGTGATGATGCTCTTGATGACACACCCGTTAGCTCCTTTGTCCACTGTTTCCACATTGATTCCTGGCCACCAAGTCACAGTAATCATGCCACCTACATCATTCATGTCATCTACAGGTCATCTACAGTTGTTCATCTGCAGTTTATCTACAGTTCATCTACATGTCATAGATCTACATTTTATCTACAGTTCGTCTACATATCATAGATCTACATTTCATTTACAGTTCATCTACAGTTTATCTACAGTTTATCTACATTTCATCGACATTTCATCTACAGTTCATCAACAAGTTGGCTTTTTTGTGTGATCAACAACATAACTGTCTAGCTGACACAATTCTACAGAGATCTGCCACACTCACAAAATGAAAAGTATGGTCACACCACCACAATGTATTCATGTAATATGGTAACAATGGAAAAATGATGCAATAAAACATACACATCCATCAATCATTCTCATAATCAGACACAACAACTGTACAGTGCCAAAAAGTAAAAATTACTCATTAACAGCATATAATAATAGTATTAATACTACTACTTCTTTCATTGTAGACTGTCTTTTGCAACCACGCATGCAACCTTTCTTGTGTGGGGGAAAGGGGTAGGGGTGTAGGTTGATGGTTTTTTTGGTTTTTTTGTTTGGTTCTAAGGGGGTTTCCCCTTCTTTCAGGTTTTAACATCTGCTTTTTGAGAGTAAGGGTGAAGTGTTTAAAAGCTCTGATATCATCCTCAGCTTTAGATTAAGCCAACAGAATGAAGAGCTCTCTCACTCTCTCTGACACGCACACACACACCTACTCTCAATCACATACACACACACACACACACTCCTCTCCTCTCTCTCTACTCTCTCCTCCTCTCTCTCTCTCTCTCTCTACTCTCCTCCTCTCTACTCTCATCACTCACTCACTCACTCACCACTCACTCACACACACACACACTCACACACACACTCACACCACACACATCACACACACACACACACCACATCACTCACACACACACACACACACACACACACACACTACACCACTCCTTTCAGAACAAGAGACTCACCCAGCTGCTCAACGCCTTTATCCACAGGCGGATGCATTTCTTCCAGGTGGGAGGGCAGCCTGGCGGGCTGGGCTGGGACCTGCAGGGGAGAGACCTGGGGAGGCCAGGGGCGTGGCAGACCCTTCAGGTCCACTCGTCGCCATGACCCATCCCCTCTCTGCTGCTGCTGCTGCTGCCAAGGTCCCATGGTCGGAAGAGGACGACGCTGAGCTGTCCTGACTGCTGCTTTTCCGGTGATGAAATACATGGCCCCCAACCTGTGTGTGCCACAGCCAGGGTTGAGCAGTCTACCAGTTAGCCCAGTGATACAGTCTGGTTTGGGAGGTCATACCAGTTACGGCAATGATACAGTCTGGTTTGGGAGTCATACCAGTTACGGCAATGATACAGTCTGGTTTGGGAGTCATACCAGTTACGGCAGTGATACAGTCTGGTTTGGGAGTCATACCAGTTACGGCAGTGATACAGTCTGGTTTGGGAGTCATACTGATTATGTAATGACAGTCTGGGAGGTCACACCAGTTAGGGCAATAATACAGTCTGGTTTGAGAGGTCATACCATTTAGGTTTGGGAAGCATACCAACTAGGGCAATGACACAGTGGTTTGGGAGGTCATGCCAGGCTGGTCAATCACACAAGACTGGTTTAAGAGGTCATACGAGGTTGGGCAATCATACAGACTGGTATGGAAGGTAAAACCACTTAGGCAATGGTTCAGTCAGGTTTGGGAGATCATACTAGTTATATAGTCAGGTTTGGGAGATCATACTAGAGTAATACTGGAAGAGGTGAGCCAATTCAAATACTTAGGTTCCATCCTAACAAAAGATGGCTCATCAAACAATGAAGTGAAAGCTCGCATTGCAACAGCAACAGTGCTCTAGCCAGACTCGAGAGGATCATCAGAAGCAACAACATCAGCTTCTGCACCAAATATCACCTTTACAAATCCCTCGTGATATCTATCTTCCTATATGGCTGTGAATCATGGACCCTGTCAGCAGAGCTAGAGAGGAGAATCCAAGCATTCGAGAACAAGTGCCACAGAAGACTCCTCAAAATATCATACAAAGAACACAAGACCAACAACTATGTGAAAGAAGAAATCAAAAAGCGTGTGGGCCCCCAAGAACCTCTGCTCTCCACCATAAAGAGGAGAAAACTGATGTGGTTTGGTCACACCACAAGACACAACACCTTAGCAAAAACCATCCTGCAGGGAACAGTTGAAGGCAAGAGAAGAAGAGGCCGCCAAAAGAAATCATGGGTTGACAACATCAAAGAATGGACCGCCCAACCCCTGCAACACCTTCTACTAGCCACACAGGATCGTGAAACATGGAAAAAGATCTCTGTCGCGTCTTCTCTCATGTCCCCCCTACGTCCTTTGAGACATGGGACTGAGTGACTAGAGTAATACAGTCAGGTTTGGGAGGTCATACTAGAGTTATACAGTCAGGTTTGGGAGGTCAGTACTAGAGTTATACAGTCAGGTTTGGGAGGTCATAGTAGAGTTATACAGTCAGGTTTGGGAGGTCGTACTAGAGTTATACAGTCAGGTTTGGGAGGTCATACCACTTATAGGTGTACAGTTGGGTCTCGGAGGTTGAACTAGTTATCATCATGATACAGCAGGTTTGGGTCATACCAGTACAAGCTATGATACAGTCAGGTCGGGAGGTCGTACTAATTGTCATTATAATACAACAGGTTTGCAATGAACCGTTAAAGCTATGATATACAGTCAGGTCTGCGAAGTTATACTAGTTATCATAATTATACAACAGGTTTGGGAGTTCACACCAGTTATGGTAATGGTACAGTCTGGTTTGGAGGCCATACTAGTTATCATCATGGCACAGTCTGTTGGTAGGTCATGCCAGTTACAGTTATGATACAGTGTGGTTGGGAGGTGAACAGTTACAGTTATGATACAGTGTGGTTGGGAGGTCAACAGTTACAGTTATGATAGAGTGTGGTTGGGAGGTGAACAGTTACAGTTATGATAGAGTGTGGTTGGGAGGTCAACAGTTACAGTTATGATACAGTCTGGTTGGGAGGTCATGCCAGTTACAGTTATGATACAGTCTGGTTGGGAGGTCATGCCAGTTACAGTTATGATAGAGTGTGGTTGGGAGGTCAACAGTTACAGTTATGATACAGTCTGGTTGGGAGGTTGTGCCAGATAGGGCAATGATACAATATTCATTCACAAGGATATTTAAAAAAAGAAAGAGGGAGACATTATGCCTAATGAAATACAATCTGTACTCTTTCTACCCCTCCCTGAAATGTATGACTGTTCTAAGTGAAATGAGAAATTTTAGTGTGCATAATACCATCTGTTATTCTTTTCCTTACCCCCTTCATTGAAACCACTGTCAAGAGTCTTGTCACTAGTAATTCCTTTCCTAGTTGTGGTCATTTAACCTTCCAATTTGTTACCCGCATCTAGGCGACTGCCGCAATATTATACCGCCGCAGCCGCCAAGTCATTTCAGCCTAGTGGGGAATTTTCTCATTGCCTAAGCTCTACTGTACACAACGCACAGAGATTGAGATTCCAATGAGGTCAGCATAAACTGAGGAAGAATGGCACCAATTTGCTACAAGGCATCACAGTTTCACAAGAAATTAAGCCAGATGGCTTGTCTTTCACGCTTTCTTGTAGTAAAACTGGCAGCAGAGATTGAGGATACAATTTGGAAGGAATATACTGATGTGGAAATTGAAGCTATTTTGGCTCAAGTGGAACAGTTTGAAAGAGAATAAAATGTTGAAAACCGATGTTGAAGTAGATGTAGAAGAAGGAGATGAAATAGGAGAAGGTAATGAGTCGGAAAGTGATGCTGAGGATAACATTCCGTTGGCTTCATAGCAGACGACATGGCGCGGCGCACAAGTGCCTTGCACAGTGCAAGACTTCACGCTGCCGACTGGGCCAGCACAAACTCTCCCACTGAATGCCAAGCCCTTAGATTACTTTTTTTTGTTTGTGCCCCAACATTTTTTTCAAACTGCAGCAGATGAAACTAACAATTATGCCAGGCAAAAGATCGCTGTGAAAGGCTTAGTCATAGATCCATTATGGACAGAAAAAACACCTGATGAAATTAGGGCTTACCTGTCAGTTTTGATCATGATGGGGGTCAAGCGTTTGCCAAGTCTTCATCTCCACTGGTCTACTGATTTGAGATTTTCTGAGTCATGGATCAGTAATATTATGATGAAAACCAGATTTCTCAAAATGAATCAGTATTTTCACCTGAGAAACACGCCAACACACCTGGATGTTACACTGGGCTGTGACACCTGCATTGTGACAGCCATGTAACTGGCTATTGGTGAAGGACACACTAGTGTTTTTGTAAATAGCAGGCGTGAGCATATATTTGTAAATAATGTATATATGCGCAGTAGTCAACGTTGTTTTCAATATGTTTGAATACTTTCCACTCAGAAAATGTAGACTTGATGACAGTAATTTTGTGACAAGTGTGAATGGTCGATTGGATTACCATGATGGTGGATGCGATGGAGGACACATTCAGGCAGGACCACACTTATTATTTTTTTAATCACATACGTATATTACGCATGTTAGAGGGTAGTTGTAGACTAACAGCATGATGTCACTGCAATGTTACTTTTATTTGGTGACAATGAGGGGACAGCAGCACGACACATGTAGGTAGGACACACATCTTGGGGTGCAGAACAAAGTATGACATCATATGAATACTTTGGCCAAATATGACTGCTCTGCGAACAATAGTAACTGTACAGCACTATGTGTACTTGAGGTACCTTGTTCTCTTAAAAAAACCAGCATGAATTTTCGAATACTACATAGAGTTTCTCTGTAAGATATGCGAGTGGTAAAGGGTTAACCTTTAACTCAATGAGGTCGTAAGATTTGGCACTCCTCTCCTTCACTGTGATTTGCTGAAGCTTAAGATTTGGCGGAATTACGATTTTTTTTTTTTAATACACTAAGTGATGTTCAACTGAAGGGAAAGTACTCTGGCCTGTAGGGCGATCATTTTTCTAAACACAGTTGCTTTCCTTGACCATAAGCTTGCCTAGTTTGTATGTGTTTGCTATTTTTCTTTGAATGTCAACAAGTGTATTCTTTGGGGTTTTGTGCTCTCCAGTGTTATGATTTAAAAACAAAAATTGTATAGTGCAAAAAGTGACATCAGATGGATTCAGCCAACTTCAGGGAACTTTACTTGGTGAAAAATCATCACATTGCTTGAAGGGGACTAGTTGATAAACAGTTCAAGCCATGTAAGATAAGCAGCCCTAATTTTCAAAACTTTTTATTTTTCACCATTCAGTGACATATTTTGAAACTTTGTAAAAAAAAAAAAATTAAATAACTAGAGTCATCTACTGAAAAACTGTATAACAATCTCAAAAGTAGACATAATAAACTTTTCAATGATGTATAATTTGTATGCCTTTATTATGTTGGGTAAATCTGCTGAATTTTTCAAATATAGCCAAAATCACATCACCACAAAACGGCTGGATCCATTTCACTGCGACTCCATCGAGTTACAACCAATACCACCACCCAACCCTTGAAGGTCCAGCGTCGAGAACTATAGCAATCTGAAGAAACTCTGTATGCAGTTTAATTAACAGAGCAATGTTGAAAAATATAACAATCTGAATGAAACAGTTTAACAGAACAGAGTTGAAAACTATAGCTATCTGAAGGAAACTCTGTGTGCAGGTTTACCTGAGCCGTATTAAAGAAATATCAACTTTTTACTTCAGTTCAGGCGCCAGAGAATAACCTGTATTCAGGGGAAGAGGGGGGTACAATTTTTTCCAATAAACCAGCTGAATTTTCAATATGTTCACGGCTGCTTGAAGGGTAAAAAAAATAATGACACATAATTATGGGACATAATTACAGGCTCTTTTCTGAGAACAACCCATTTGTTGTAAGAAATTCCAATGACAACTTACCTGACTCTGCCCAAGCAGCAAGGGAATAAAATTTATAGAAACAAAAATATTAACATATGTTGTGTGTGTGTGTGCGCGCGTTGTGTGTATATCTGTGTGAACACGCGCATGTGCGTGCATGCTCTCGTGCGTCTGGGTGCATGCATACCATGTACACATAATTCTATGCATGAATATATTTCATGTACTGCAGATTGCATGAGCGCTCATCATCTTTGTCTCCGGTGCTTCGTGAGGCAGGTTAGTGACTGCAGCAAGCAAGCAAGCAAGCAAGCAAGCAAGCAAGCAAGCAACAGCGCACTGGCTGGCTGGCTGTCCTATCCACTGAAGCTGGCAGCGTGTGTGGAGGTTGGGTGGTTTGTTTTGGGGGGGGGGGGGGGGGGGGTTGTTGTTGGTTTTTTGCGGGGGGGGGGGGGGGGGGGGGTGGGGGGGGGGATCTGTCCTATCCACTGAGGCTGTGTGAATTTTTTTTTTTAATGGTTTGCTTGTCTGTCTGTTTGTTGTTTTTGTTTGTTTAGGTGTTGCTGTTGTTGGAGGGAGGGGGACTGTGCTACCCACTGAGACTCCATGTGTGTGCGGGGGGACGGAGGAATCCTATAAACTGAGACTGTGTGTGTATTGGGGGGGGGTCCTATCCACTGAGGCAGTGTATGCGAGTGTGTGTGTGTCCTACCCTCTAAAGCTGTGTATATGCTGATCTACCCTCTAAAGCTGTGTATATGCTGATCTATCCTACCCTCTAAAGCTGTGTATATGCTGATCTACCCACTAAAGCTGTGTATATGCTGATCTACCCTCTAAAGCTGTGTATATGCTGATCTTTCCTACCCTCTAAAGCTGTGTATATGCTGATCTTTCCTACCCTCTAAAGCTGTGTATATGCTGATCACTAGGTTCTTACCTCTAAAGCTGTGTATATGCTGATCTTTCCTACCCTCTAAAGCTGTGTATATGCTGATCTACCCTCTAAAGCTGTGTATATGCTGATCTTTCCTACCCTCTAAAGCTGTGTATATGCTGATCTTTCCTACCCTCTAAAGCTGTGTATATGCTGATCTTTCCTACCCTCTAAAGCTGTGTATATGCTGATCTTTCCTACCCTCTAAAGCTGTGTATATGCTGATCTTTCCTACCCTCTAAAGCTGTGTATATGCTGATCTTTCCTACCCACTAAAGCTGTGTATATGCTGATCTTTCCTACCCTCTAAAGCTGTGGATATGCTGATCTTTCCTACCCTCTAAAGCTGTGTATATGCTGATCTTTCCTACCCTCTAAAGCTGTGGATATGCTGATCTTTCCTACCCTCTAAAGCTGTGTATATGCTGATCTTTCCTACCCACTAAAGCTGTGTGTATGCTGATCTTTCCTACCCACTGAGGCCATGTTGGAATGGGGGGGCAGGGTGCTGTCCTATCCAGTGAAGCTGTGTCAAGAGGCTGTAAACAAAGCTGTCCTATCCAGTGAAGCTGTGTCAAGAGGCTGTAAACAAAGCTGTCCTATCCAGTGAAGCTGTGTCAAGAGGCTGTAAACAAAGCTGTCCTATCCAGTGAAGCTGTGTCAAGAGGCTGTAAACAAAGCTGTCCTATCCAGTGAAGCTGTGTCAAGAGGCTGTAAACAAAGCTGTCCTATCCAGTGAAGCTGTATTAGAAGAGTGTAAACAAAGCTGTCCTATCCAGTGAAGCTGTATTAGAAGAGTGTAAACAAAGCTGTCCTATCCATTGAAGCTGTGTTCCAATCCAACCAAATCCTGTTGTTTATAGCTGCTCCGACCACTGAGGCCATATCAGGGCTGTCGCCTAGTAACATTTTAAATCTCAAGATTAAATCTGTACCACTATATACAGAATTAAACAGGGTTTAATACCAACTCTACCATCATTTCTTGTATCAACGCCCTGGCCAACTATACTGGTCAATCCAGAACAGTCACCATGTTGTGGGAGAAACCACATCAACCACACATAAAATGAGATAAAATCAAAACCAAATTCCTTAAAACAACCTATGACATCTTCATTCATATCAGACTGAAAAAGCCTGATTCTCTCAGGAAGTTGAAAATGTTGTCCAGTGGAACATCATGAAAAAAGATCTTACGGGTTTTTATGGAGGCTGCATCATTTATTATTCCCTGGCCAGAAGGCCCTTCATTTCCAGCTGCTGCTGCACCAGATGGCCGATGACCGTTTCTGCCAACAACTGGCAAACACAGCTTGTCAGCGCTCTGGGTCTGTGGTTACCAGGGTCTTTTAGGTCTTCATCAGGTTTCCGGGGTTTGGGGCGACACAGGCCAACCACCATGACAGAGGATAAAGCCCTGTCATCCTAATACAGTGATGATGAAGAAGGATTTGGTTTCATTGGTGCAGCAGTTACCTCCTCCATTGTTGTTGTTGGGAGACTCCAATGGGTATTTGCTCTCTGTGGGGAAGTGACCAGTTAGTGGTGAGGGGCCCCCCCCCCCCCCCCTTGGAGGAACTGGACCTGTAGGCTTTAGACAGCAAGGCTCCCCCTTACTCCCCTTCATCCAACAGTACACCGTCATGTCTGGATCTGTCAGTCTGCAATTCCTCATCAGTCCTGGATTTCCTGTGGGAAGTGCATGATGATCTGCACAGCAGTGACCATTGCCAGCCATCTTGGTGCAAAGTGTGGTGGTGGAGCAGTCCTGCATGGAGCGGTTTGATGTCCAGAGGGCCAGCTGGGATCTTTTCCGGCTCAGCAGAATGGATGAAGGGTCTGTCTGTCTTGGCTGCACAAGGTCCGGTGGAGGCACTGACCACGTTGACATTACTTTCTGTTAAGCAATCCTATCCTAGGATGAGCAGTCAGCTTGGTTGGAGCACCCAAGGCAGTTTGGTTCTATCA
Source organism: Rapana venosa (assembly GCA_028751875.1). NCBI lineage: Eukaryota > Metazoa > Mollusca > Gastropoda > Neogastropoda > Muricidae > Rapana > Rapana venosa. The sequence continues at coordinate 1,531,989 of CM054140.1, forward strand.
GAAATGTCCGTCTATCCGAAAGCAGAGATATACTGTGTTAGGACACTGTAAACAAGGTTGTCCTATCCACTGACAATGTAATAGGACACTGTAAACAAGGTTGTCCTATCCACTGACAATGTAATAGGACACTGTAAACAAGGTTGTCCCATCCACTGACAATGTAATAGGACACTGTAAACAAGGTTGTCCTATCCACTGACAATGTAATAGGACACTGTAAACAAGGTTGTCCCATCCACTGACAATGTAATAGGACACTGTAAACAAGGTTGTCCCATCCGTTAACGCTGTGTTGGGTGACTGTAAACAAGGCTGCCCCTTCCTATGGGTGGCTGCTATGCGTGGCTGAGGCAGGAGCTTAGTGAGGGATGAGGGGTCAGAGGCGAGCTGACGTGACAGCAAGGATCACAGGGGCAGAAAGAGAGCTCTCCTCACCTGACCGACTTAGCCACACAGCTTAGCCAGACCGTCAGGAAACGGCAACAGTCACAGAGCAGCATTAACAGGCCGTCCTGACAAGGGGGAGCGCTGATCATGCTATACTTGCCTGCCTAATTTGATGACACTGCTGGATTTGTCACTGCTTGATGCTTTCTGCACACGCTCCTCAGTGACACGTGGCTGAGCACGTGTCTGTGACACATCACACATGGCTCTGCATGCTTCTGAATAATAGCCTGCATGTGCAGTGCATGTCTGTCTGACTGCCGCCATGTCCTGTCTTCTCTTCACAATGCCTACGTGATGTGCAGTACACGTCTGTTCTGACAATGCCTATGTGATGTGCAGTACACGTCTTTCTGTCTGCCTGCGATGGCCTGTCTGCCTGTGCTACACAGCACATCCGCAATAGAGCTCCCTGCTGACAATGGTCAGTTCAGAGACAGTCAGACAGAATGCAATGTCTTTCTGGAGAAAAATAGGTCATCCTGTCAATCCCAGGACAGTCAGGTCAGTTGCCCACAAGAAAAAGACATCTGCAAAGCCCACCTCAGCAGCCAACACCAGCCATCTCAGACAACAGCTGTGAACTAGTGCAACTGCTTTTCATAGAACTGGCCCTGTCACCACAGGCCACAAAACGAACACCTTTCTTAGAACTGGCCCTGTCACCACAGGCCACAAAACAAACACCTTTCATAGAACTGGCCCTGTCACCACAGGCCACAAAACAAACACCTTTCATAGAACTGGCCCTGTCACCACAGGCCACAAAACAAACACCTTTCATAGAACTGGCCCTGTCACCACAGGCCACAAAACAAACACCTTTCATAGAACTGGCCCTGTCACCACAGGCCACAAAACAAACACCTTTCATAGAACTGGCCCTGTCACCACAGGCCACAAAACAAACACCTTTCATAGAACTGGCCCTGTCACCACAGGCCACAAAACAAACACCTTTCATAGAACTGGCCCTGTCACCACAGGCCACAAAACAAACACCTTTCATAGAACTGGCCCTGTCACCACAGGCCACAAAACAAACACCTTTCATAGAACTGGCCCTGTCACCACAGGCCACAAAACGAACAGTGCAGCAGCAAGCTGTGTGCTGGGGAAACCAACTTAAAGACCAAGTCACTGTGGTCTGGTCTACAGCAGTGAATAACATCAGGAATCCTCTCTCTGTCTACATGAATAACATCAGGATTCCTCTCCCGCTCTGTCTACATGAATAACATCAGGAATCTTCTCTCTGTCTACATGAATAACATCAGGATTCCTCTCTCTCTGTCTACATGAATAACATCAGGATTCCTCTCTCTGTCTACATGAATAACATCAGGATTCCTCTCTTTCTGTCTACATGAATAAAATCAGGATTCCTCTCTCTCTGTGTCTACATGAATAACATCAGGATTCCTCTCTCTCTCTCTGTCTACATGAATAACATAAGGAATCCTCTTTCTGTCTACATGAATAACATCAGGATTCCTCTTTCTATGTCAATATCAGGAATCCTCTTTCTATGTAAATAAATCAGGAATCCTCTCTATCTGCCTGTGTGAATAACATCAGGAATCCTCTCTATTTAAAGTTTGGTTACAAAGAGTTATTACTCCACTTGGCAGAATTGCCATTTTAAAGTCTCTTATCTTGTCAAAACTTATTCACCTGTGGATGTTATTACCAGATCCACCTGACCATTTCATAAAAAGTCTACAAAAGCTATGTTTCCAGTTTGTTTGGAACAATAAACAAGATAGAATAGGTAGAAAGACGGCTATTAAACCCGTTACTCAAGGAGGGATGAGCATACCTGATATAAGAAAATATATTTATGCACTGAAACTTATATGGATAAGAAAAATTAGAAATGTAAATCACAAATGGATAAGTATTGCAGAAAAAACATATCCACTTCTCATGAACTTAGAGAGCTATGGATCAGATATTACAGCCACATTTTCAAACATCAATCCTTTTTGGACACATACGTTTAAAGCTTATAGATTTTCTCTCGTTGCATTAGTCCCTCAAATGCACGAGAAATGCTCTCTGAACCAGTTTTTTACAATGAAAATATAACAGTAGGTAATAAAGTAATCAAACACACGTATCTAATACAGAAAGGTATATATTCTATTAAACACTTTCTCAATGAAAAAGGTGAATTTATTAATTACAAAGATTTCAGTTCAAGCTGTGGCAGGCCTATTGACTTTCTTACTTTTCATGGGTGGATTTCCTCATTGAAACAGTACATAAGGAAAGCTGGCATACAAATAAGTGACAACATAAGTAATATTCAAGAGACACCCACAGTACTGCGGATCATTGATAGTGTAAATAAGGGGACAAAAACGTATTATGAATATCTGGTATCAGACAAACAACTTCCAAACTGTTGCACAAAGTGGACAGAAAAACTACATGAACATTTCCATTGGAAAGATATCTTTGTAAAAATACATAAAATTAAAGATGTAAAACTAAAATGGCTGCAAATGAGAATAATTCACCGCATCATTGCTACAAACGTGGTGTTGAATGCTATGGCTTTAGTGAACACAACACTTTGTACTTTGTGTAATGAGACCAGAGACTCGATAGAACACTTTTTATGGGATTGTAAATATATTAGAACTTTTTGGACAAGTTTAGAAAATGTTATTAAAGAACGATGCACAAATGTCTGTAACATAACATTTTCTCGTAATTTAGTCATTTTTGGGGTAGACCAACACATTAAAACAGATATGACCTTTGATTTGATAATGTTGCTTGCAAAGTTACACATCTACAGATGCAAAATTGACAGACAAGTACCAACACTTTCTGTTTTTCAGGCACAGCTACACAAGTGATTTAAAACCGAGCAGTATAATGCAAGAATTGCAAATAACCTTATGAAATTCGAAATAGAATGGAATCACTACAAATCATTGTTTTTTGTCACATAAAGGAGGGATAAAACATAAGAAGACACACAGCTTCGGATAAAAAAACAACAAACATCCCATCAAGCCCCCCTGTAATGGGGGAGGGAGGAATGGCAATTGAAAAACTGTGTAATATTCTTCAGATGGCATGGCATGTGAATTGTGTACTGTATAAAATGCCGTTGTGTATATATGTATGTATATATGTATGTATGTATGTTTGTATGTGTGTATGTATGTAAGTATGCAGGAATGCTGTATATATGCTATTTCTTTGTTATGTCTAGTTAACGTTTATTGATATTGATGTTTGTCATGCATATATGTATTTGTAACAACAAAAGGAATTAAAAAATTAATTTAAAAAAAAAAAAAAACATCAGGGACCCTCTCTCTCCATCACTCCACAATTTAACCCTAAGGACAGCTCAAAGAACGGTGTGTGTGTGTGTGTGCGTGCATTTGCACATGTGTGTGCATGCATGTGCGTGCAAAAGGGAGGAGGGGGCAACTTTGAGACACCAGCATAGATGCAGCAGCACTACTACCATATGATCCACAGCAATTAAAGCAGTAACAACAACAATAGCACTACCAACACAGAGACAAGTGTGGCGATACAGACAGACACAGACAGACAAAGCAGTGACAGACAGACAGACAAAGCAGTGAAGGAGAGTGGCAACACTGTGCTGCTGGCACACCTCAGGCTGCTGCCTGCCCATCAGCACACACACACACACACACACATACACACACACACACACACACACACACACACACACACACAACACACACACACACCTACCCTGCCCTCTGGCCCGTGGCGCGGGGAGGAGGGGGCTGGCCGAAGGGGGGGGGTGGAGGGGAGGTGGGCAGGGGACGTCTGTGCAGCAGGCTGGGGAGGTGGGGGTGAGGTGGCCGGTAGAGGTGGGGGGGGCACATCCTGCACGCACACAGGATGCCCAGCATGGTCAGTGCATGTGCGCCCACAAACACACACCCACACACAATGAAATACACTTCAGTTTACACGGTGCTCTTCTGCTGCTGCAGTCACACACTCCAATAACTGGAAATACACTGTCACACCACAGTTGTGTAAAGCTGCCACACATCAACATCATCCTTATTAAAGCACACACACACATCACGCGCACACACACACACACACACACAGTGCTGTCCATTTTCATGTTCACAAATCTAGATATGTGCAATGCATAACCAAAGCACAGCTGCAAGACAAGAAGTCAACATTACCTGACAAAATCACAATAATCAACTCACAACACACACACACACACACACACACACACACGTGAGTGTGCATATGAATTCATAAACAAAGTTGAGAGAATTCAGTCCAAAATGAAGGCAGCAATCATCAAACAGCACCAGGTCATCCCAAATGTGTTCATTTCATGCTTCAATGCATGCATCGCATTAACAGGTTACTCTGTTAGTCACAGGCTACAATCTACACTTTTCATCAAATCAGAAAGTACCTTTTATTACAAACAACACAACTGTTAATGAATGCTGAACTCTACAAGACAAACACCAATAACAACCATATCATTACATATATTGCATTTCCTTTGTTATTACCTTTTTCAAGCAACCAACACAAAAGAGCTGACTGTACATTCATGGATTAAAAACAGCATGTTTTGAAAACAGAGAGAGAGAGAGATTCGGATTCGGATTCGGATGTTTATTCATTAGGCCATAGCCCATAATGAAGGGGAAAGTGAACAAAAAACCAAATCATCAGAAACATTAAAAACAAACATACAATCAACAATATGATAATCATAATAATGAACTATGATGTTGCAATTTCTCTCAGCTTGAAGGCTTTGTGAAGGAAGTGAGACAAGTTCCAAATATCGTTATGTCTTGCAGAGGACATCAGCAAAGTTAATTTGAACATGCAAGGCTGTCGAAAATATTTAGGTGAAATAAACTTATCTCTGAGCTCCTTAAGAAATGGACAGCACAGAACTAAATGTAACTCATCATCTTTACCACTTTTACAGAGAGGACATATCAAATCAATGTCATTACAATCTCTATATCGAAAGTGATGAGTGGCTAAACTTGAAATACCCAACCTAAACCTTGTGGTCACTATTTTCAAATGTCTGTCCATATCTGAAATCAAATACAACTTCATCTCATGTGAGCTACAAAATAATCTATAAAAATCAAACCTCATGCTATTTTGAACATGTTCACTCCACTTCTGCCATCTGCAGTCAACTAAACGTTGACGAAAAATTCTTAGAAATGCTTTTACACTTCCCACACCTTGATTCATCCACACATCACCAAAGCCATATTCATGCAAATACGTATATCAGTCACCCAATTCTTCTTGCCCTTACTATCTAACTCAAATAACATTTTATACGCTTTGAAGGGTAATCTTGATTCCCCCATTTCCAAAATAGAGAGAGAGAGAGAGAGCGAGAGAGAGAGACCAGCACACCCACCACCACTCCTGCACACCATGACAACAACAGTATCATGGCAAAAACACAAACAGCAAGGCAACAGACTAACACAGGTCAAATATCAACAAAAGGTAAAACACAGCAACAAAAACACAACCATAAAACACAAATAAATGAAAAGAAAGAAAAACTTGAAAGCAAGAGAGAGAAACTGGACAAGGCAAGAGTTTGGAGCTCTAAGTAAGAAAAAAGCAATTACTACAGTTAACTTCACTGAATCTAGTGTCAGCAGCACAACCCCCTTGCCATTCTCACTGCACAACAACCCCCTTGGAGAAAAACAACTTTCCTGTCATATTTAAAAAGGCAAAAATCCTTCCAGTCCACAAATCAGGTGATCCTGCTTGTCCTTCAAATCACAGACCAATTTCAATTCTGTCTGTCTTATCTAAACCCATCGAAAAACATATTTAAAAAATCCGTATATTCCTACTTTGTAAACAACAATCTATTAAATAAAGATCAGTCAGGTTTTCGTAAAAACTATTCCTGTCACACAGCTCTTACACAAATTACGGACAGTCTCCTACACAATATCAATGAAAATAAATATACAGGCCTTCTTTTTGTTGACTTTGAAAAAGCATTTGATGTAATTAATCATTCCGATTATTGCGTAAACTTCACTTGTATAAACTAACACCAGAAATGATCAATCTTTTGAAAAGCTTTTTGTCGAATAGGCAGCAGCTAGTAACTGCAAATAATCAAACATCAGAACTAGTACCTATTAAACATGAAGTACCACAAGGGTCAATATTGGGTCCACTTCTATTTTCAATCTATGTAAATGACTTACCCCAATTTCTAGAATGTAGGTGTGAAATGTTTGCTGATGACACATCCCTCTATTGTAGTGATTCTGACCCCCACAGACTTACACTCAAACTTCAAAACAGTATTGACAGATTGGTTACTTGGACTCAGCTAAATCATATGTCCCTAAATGCACGAAAAACTAAGTGTATGTATGTACTAGCAAGACAAAAGAGACAAAAAATGAAAGATAAATTCCAACCTCTGTTGCTAGGTAAAAGAGTAATTGAAGAAGGTGACTTTCACGGAATTCTGAGTGTAATTATTAACAAAAATCTTACTTGGACTGACCACGTGATGGCACTAGGAAAACGTCTCGCTTACAAGCTACTTCAGTTATCAAAAATAAAACATTTTCTGAATAACCACTCTTGCAAACTCTATTTTTGCGGCCATATTTTGCCTATAGTTGACTATGCTTCATCTCTTTGGGACAGCTGCAGTGATACAAATTTTAAATTGATTCATCGATTATATAAAAGAGCACTGAAACTTGTTCTACTAAAATCAAGCTCCCTAACCATCAACGATTATAAGCAAACAAATATCCTAACCTTCAAAAACAGACTTTATCTAAATAAAGCGCTATTTGTCCACAAAGTTGTCAATGGAAACGCCTCTCCAAAGATCACAAATAGCTTCAAAGTCAATGAACACAGACATAATCATCTACTAACATTTCCGAGACCAAGAAATAATCTTTACAAAACAAGCTTCTTGTACTCAGGTAGTGATTTATGGAACAAGCTCCCAAAACGCTTAAAATGTATCCCAAAAAAAAATCAGTTCAAGACGCAGCTAAAAGGACATCTAATGCATGAATGCCTAGGAATTGACTAATAAGGCAAATCAACCATGACTAATACGGCAAATCAACCATACTTACATTTATCAGTACCTACTGCATTTCTTTAACCAAAAAAAAATTCAAGTATGTCTTGCTGTGACTAGAAATTCTACAGTTACACGCTGTATATGTGTGGAGGGAGGGGGAGGCAGGAAAGAGGCACACTTATGCAAAGAAGTAAGAGTAATCTATACAAGCTAGTATATAATCTACAAATTTTAAAACGTGGAAAAGAGGAAAAAATTTTTTTTTTTTAAATGGTAGACCTGATAGCTTGATAGTGCAACGTCTCTCTCTCTCTCTCTCTCTCTCTCTCTCTCTCTCCTCTCCTCATGCCCTTTCTCTTGTCCAATTCAATAGATTTGATCATGGATGTTGTTTTTATTGCAGTTAGAGATTAGATTATTATTACTATTATAAGCAATATTGTTTTAGTTTGATAGTTCAGTTGATTGTGGGCTTTTGAATTTTGTATCATATTGGGGTTTTACTTGTTTGAAAAATTGTCTTTTTTTTTCTTTTCTATTTGATTGAATGTGTTTTTTCCCCTTCCCCCTTGATACTCCACCCCCACCCCCCATCCTTTCTAATGGTTATTATCGTTATGTTGTTGTCTCATGGTGATAGGGATTATTTGTTATATTGTTGTCTCATGGTGATGGGTGATTGTTATTATTGTATCTCTATTATAATAATGTTCAGAACCCCTCACCGGTCACAGTGAATGGAGAAGATTTACCAACAACTGAAGAGTTCACGTACCTCGGGAGCACTGTTAGGCATGACGGCGGAGCAGGCAGCGACATCAAGAACCGGATTAGCAAAGCAAGAAATGCTTACAGAAATCTGAACAATGTGTGGAAATCGTCCCAGTACAGCACCAGGACCAAACTAAGACTATACCAGAGCTGTGTACTTTCCACCCTTTTGTACAGCTCAGAGTGCTGGAGGATGACTGAGAGTGACCTTGACAAACTATCCACATTCCACACGAAGAAGCTCAGAAGAATCTTGCTCATCTTCTGGCCTGAGACCATCTCCAACCAAGAACTTTTTGCCCGTTGCAACCAGGAAAGCATGGACACCATCATCATGCATAGGCGATGGGGATGGATAGGGCATATCTGCCGTCAGGAACAGGGAAACATCGCCCGAACAGCCCTCCACTGGACACCAGAGGGAAAATGCAAATGAGGACGACCCAAGAACACTTGGCGTCGGACTGTCGAAACGGAGCTGAAGACCTTCCAACATACCTGGGGAACCATTCAGAAGCTGGCCCAGGACAGACAGGAGTGGAGAACATTTGTTGCTGCCCTACGTGCCAATAAGGCACAAAGGCATTGATGATGATGATTATAATAATTATTATCATTGACTTATTTGACTTGCTTGTTTGATAGTTATTGTCATCACAACCACCCCCTTGCCATTCTCACTGCACAACAACCCCCTTGCCATTCTCACTGCACAACCACCCCCTTGCCATTCTCACTGCACAACAACCCCCTTGCCATTCTCACTGCACAACTCCCTTGCCATTTTCACTGATTAGAACATGACAGTCTTCTCCTACCTCAACACCATTTTGAGTGTGTGTGAGTGTGTGTGTGTGTGTGTGTGTGTATGTGCGTGTGTTTGTGTGTGAGTGAGTGTGTGTGTGTGAGAAAGAGTGTGTGTGTGTGTGTGTGTGTGTGTGTGTGTGTGTGTGTGTGTTGTGTGTGGTGTGTGTGTGCAGGGTGTGGGTGGGTGTTGATGTTGTTTAGATTAAAGAAAGTCTATTTATGCTTAATGATGTAAGGTAAAGGTGTCCCATAACCTTTGTGGTCGTAGAGGTGCAAGGCATCAGAGACCTCACTTCTCTAGGGGCCAGCATATTGAGGGGGGCGCCCATCTCCTCTCCCTCACTCCTTTACCTTCCTTGACCCTAAACAAGCAGGTACCCATTTACAGCTGGGTGAATTGGGGGACTGTACTGAAGCCAAGGCCTGCAAACGGTCACCTATCCAACTGGTAGCCACGCTCAATGCTGCTTAACATTGGCTGGTGGAAAGTGAGTGCTCTGACCACTAATGATTTAAGACTTCAAAAAAAGGTAAAATAAAATGCAAAGCCCAAAAAACCCAAGAAACTGACAAGCAAAAGTGAAAAAAAGCCCAAACAAAAACAGACGGAACACCTCCCCCCCCCCCCCCCCCCCTAAAAAACCCAACAAACCAAACAAAAAAAAACAACCAAACAAACAAAAAACCCAACAAACTAATAGCCCCTTTGGCACAAAAAAACAAGCAAAAAAGGAAAAAAAAACTACCATAAAACATTTACAATAGACCCAGAAATAATCTAAGCCACATGAGTAACACGAGTAATTATAAGCTTACATGAAATTCTGTTCATAGGCCTTCCATTCAAATTTCAATGCAGATTATTTGTAAACAGTATTTTAAAACTGGACTTTAATAGAGAGGGGGAGAAAAGGGAGGGGGGGGGGGGAGGAGAGAGGGGGGAGGGGGGGGGGGGGGAGAGAGAGACAATGACAAATTCTTTTGTTGAAGGGAGTGGATAGATGATGGTGGCAGACCAGCCAAAAGAGAATTGCAATAGTCCAGACATGAAAGAATGAAACATGCCATGAGTTTTCTTTTATTTCGAAGATAATGAATAAGCACTTATGTGCTTTTTTACATCCAGTCCCTGCCCGTATGGATACATCTTAATAATAACCCAACACTTATACAGTCTCACAGTAGAAACATGGGGAAATAACCCTTTTCAAAACAGCCCCCCCCCCCCCCCCCCCCCCAACAACCCCAAGCAAACAAATAAAAGAAAACCCTAAAAACAACACCCCCCACCCCCCAAAAAAAAACCACAACCAAAACAAACAAACAAAAGAGAAAGAAAAACCAAACCAACAAAAGAAGGAAAAAAATAGAAGAAAAGAGAGAGAGAGAGAGAGGAGAGAGGAGAGAGAGAGAGAGAGAGAGAGCTCTAAACTCTAAAATGATTTGTTGTACTTTGGCCTTTGGCCACAATTCGAATCAAAGGGAAGAAAAAAATATGAAGAAAATAAAACATAACGTAATCTTTGATAAGACCTTGCTATTATCATACCTTAGCATGTACCCAAAACTGTGCTCCTGAAAAAGAATGCTCCAAAATCATAAAGTGCTGACTTAGACCAGCAATTCAAACAAACCTTAGCTCAAGGTTACAGAACAAAACACAGCTCAAAGTACAACTGGGACCAAAGATGAGAGCGAGAGCGAGAGAGAGAGAGAGAGAGAGAGAGTGCGAGAGAGAGAGAGAGAGAGGAGTGCATGTGTGTGTGGGTGCATGTGTGAGTGTGCCTGATTGTAGGTGAGGGAGGGAGTGTGTGTAAGTGCACAAGTGTGTTCTTCCTGACTGCCCTCTTCCCCCGACCCCAGTGCTGACATGTCAGCTGCTGACTACTTCACCTTGACACTGCTGCTGTGCTGTCTCTTGCCATGGCCAGACAAAGAGTGCTGCACAGACAAGCTTCGTGTTTTGCGACAGCAGAAGACGTACATGACAGCGGGCCCTACCCCATGCAGCAATGGTGTGGACAGATTGATCGGTCTTCCCTCAGTCTCTGACCGTCTGCTCCTTCACTCTCAAGTCTGTCACCTCACCTCACATCACTCCCTAACACAGCTCTCTATATCTCTCAAGTCTGTCACCTCACCTCACATCACTCCCTAACACAGCTCTATATGTACAAGTTGCAGTCAGTCAACAAGATTGAAAAGAACTAGTGGCTGGGACAAAAATAAATAAATAACAAACAAATAAATACAGGAAGAAAACCTCTTCTCTGAACAAAGCTAGATCACAGCACAGTTCACTTCAACAGCAGAATTCATAACAAAACTACAATGAACTTTGATATTTTTCTGCTATCACTCCAAAGAAGACATTATAAAATTAACTCTTTCTAAAAGAAGACACCTTAATTAAAAGATGGACTGTGGCCACCATGATTGTGAGATGTAGAGTTTCAAGCCCATGAACAAAGTAGGAGAAAGGAAAAACTGCCTGAAGAGGGTGAGGAAGACAAGGGGGTCTAATAATAATAATAATAATAATAATTAATGGAACTTATACAGCGCTATATCTTGCAAAGACAAATCAAAGCGCATGCATTCAACCTAATCTTACACAGTCATGCAATCAATGATAAATAAACAATAGTTTAAACAAACAGATATTACAAACATGGTGTGCTGCAGACAAAATCTATGAAATAAAATTTCAATAGTCAAATGTTTTTCAAAAGCACACACACACTCACACAGGTCCTATACTTTAGCAGGGTGATAGGACATGGGTTAGTGAAGGTGGGATAGCTCTGATATGAAACATGAGGGAGGAAATCTTAGGTTTGAAATAACTAAGTCTTGAGGCTGGATTTAAAAGTGTCATAACTAGGTTTCTGGCGGAGAGAGAGAGGGAGCTCATTCCAGGTCGATGGACCTGAAATAGAGAAAGAGCCTAGAGAAAGGGTCTAGGCCATGACTAAAACCTTGACTGAACACTCAGACACTGTGGAGGAAAGAAGCTCCAGGGAGAGCTGGACAGCAGTGGTCAGCCCCCATCTACACACACACACAGAGGCTGGACAGCAGTGGTCAGCCCCCATCTACACACACAAAGGCTGGACAGCAGTGGTCAGCCCCCATCTACACACACACAGAGGCTGGACAGCAGTGGTCAGCCCCATCTACACACAACAGAGCTGGACTGCAGGGACCAAATCTATAATAACAATAGTCAAATGTTTTTCAACGCCATCACACACACTCACACAGGCTACACATTCAGCCCATCTAACACAGGGTGGAAGCAGTGGTAGCCCTCTGAACACAAACAGAGGGGACAGATGGTCAGGTTTAACAAACAAGGAGGCTGGACAGCAGTGTCAAGCCCATTACGCACAAAAAAGAGGGCTGATTCAGCGTCGTAGCCATGAACTAGAAAAGAGGCTGGACAAGTGGTCAGGCCCATACTAAAACCACTAACACTCAGACATGTGGTCGGGCATTACAGCACCAGAGAGCTGGACAGCAGTGGTCAGCCCCATCTACACACACACACAGAGGCTGGACAGCAGTGGTCAGCTCCCATCTACACACACACACAGAGGCTGGACAGCAGTGGTCAGCCCCATTACACACACACAGAGGCTGGACAGCAGTGGTCAGCCCCATCTACACACACACAGAGGCTGGACAGCAGTGGTCAGTCCCCATCTACACACACACAGAGGCTGGACAGCAGTGGTCAGCCCCATCTACACACACACAGAGGCTGGACAGCAGTGGTCAGCCCCCATCTACACACACACAGAGGCTGGACAGCAGTGGTCAGCCCCATCTACACACACAGAGGCTGGACAGCAGTGGTCAGAGAGGAATCTCCCATCATTCAGCTTTCACTTCTTACAACTCAAGACCTGTGTAGGTCTGATCAGACTCCTTTCAAGCCTGCAATTTCTGATCCTCATTTTCTGGCACACCTCTCCTGTCTTTCATCCAGCAAGCGAGAAAGAAATCGAGACAATTCTGAAAGGAATGACTATAAAATCATGCGATCTCGACCCCATACCTGCTTCTCTTTTCGCGCAGTGCCTGCCACAGCTCATACCCGCTATCACAAAGATAGTAAACTCATCTCTTGTTTCTGGAAATGTTCCTTCAGCTCTCAAAACTGCTGTAGTCACACTACTCAAAAAGCATGACCTTGACCCTAACATTCTGAAGAATTACAGACCTGTTTCCAACCTACCTTTCATCTCTAAAGTCCTTGAAAGAGTAGTTCTGAAACAGCTCAACAACCACCTTCTCCCCAACAGTCTTCTTCCTGCGATTCAGTCTGCCTATCGCGCTAACCACAGCACTGAAACCACCCTAGTTCACACCTTAAACATGCTTCTACTTGCTTCTGGCTCAGGGAAAATCTCCCTCTCTCACTCTACTCGACTTATCTGCAGCCTTCGACACTATTGACCACTCTATCCTTCTCTCCCGTCTTCAAGAAACGTTTGGTGTTATTGGTGCAGCCCTCACCTTGTTTAGCTCATACCTGACTGACCGATTCCAAACTGTCACAGTAACAAGATTCAGTCAGTATCTGCCAGATGGTGGAGTCCTGCAGGGATCAGTTCTGGGCCCTGTTCTTTTCACCCTCTACACCGCTCCACTGTCACATATAATTAACCATCATCAGATCAACCATCACTTTTAGGCAGATGACTCTCAGACTCTAAACAGTGACACTCCTGAAAATCTGCCTTCTCTCTTGACATATATGGCCTACTGCTTTCAAGATATCCAAAACTAGATGATAGAGAACAAGTTACAACTAAACACTGATAAAACTGAAGCCATGCTTGTAGGGACCAAACACAAACTCTCTTCCATTACAACAGCTTCAATAGAATTCGGCAATGCACCAGTCCCTCTATCCACTGCTGTAAAGTATCTAGGGGTCATTATTGACAACACACTATCTATGCAAAAATTCATCACCCAGACCTGCCAGTCATGTTACTATCAATTACGGCATATAAGTGCAATTTGAAAGTACCTGTCCACAGACGCAACATCCAAACTCATGGCATTTTTCATTCTTTCACGTCTGGACTATTGCAATTCTCTTTTGGCTGGTCTGCCACCATCATCTATCCACTCCCTTCAACATATTGAAAACTCTGCAGCTCGACTAGTCCTCAGAAAGAAAAAATCTGAGCACATTACCTCTCACTTGCGATCTCTCCACTGGCTGCCTGTGCCACAAAGAATAAACTATAAGATCAGTACTCTCTGTTACAAATGTCTCCACAAAACAGCACCCTCCTACCTCTGTGAATGTCTCCACCTGTACACTCCTTCTCGTTCCCTTCGCTCTGCTGCAGATTCCTTGTGCTTACGAATACCCAGCTTCAGCCAGTCCACTGTCAGCCGTCGCTCTTTCTCTGTTTCTGGTCCATCGATTTGGAATGGCCTCCCTATCTCTCTTCGCCAAAGGCCTTCTTGTGACACTTTTAAATCCGACCTCAAGACATATTTGTTTCAAACCTAAGATTTTCCTCTCCCGTTTCATTTCATAGCTATCCCTGCTTTTCAACAGCCAAATATTCCATTACCCTGCCAAAGTGTATAACGTGTGTGTGTGTGTGTGTGTGTGTGTGTGTGTGTGGATTTGGACTTGTTAGAACTATTACTTGCTATTGGTTGCATGACTGTGTAAGAATAGTTGAATGCAGGCGCTTTGATTTGTCTGTGCAAGATAGAGCGCTTTATAAATTCCATTTATTATTATTATTATCTCTGTGTGAGATAAGCAGAGAGATATCTGTGTATCAAATGCTACAGTACTGTACAGTACACGTGCAGACAGGAGGTGAGACACTGAGAGGGAGGGAATAAGAAGAAAATCAAACAAGGTGTCGTGCAGCCCTCACGTCTGACAGTTGCTCATGAAATCACCTCCCCTTTCTAATGGACCTCATTCTTTTCTCTCTTCTCTCTTTCTTCTTCTTCTTCATATCTGCCTTTGCCAGTCAAGTTAACTTGGCTTTTTCTCATCTTCTTCATATTTCTCTTTGCCAATCAAATAAACAGACTTTTCCTCTCTTCTTTAAATCTCTCCTTTCAAATCAAATTAACAGACCTCTTTTCTCTTCTTTGAAGTCTCTCTTTGCCAATCAAATACATACATACGTATACACAGACATACATGCATACCTATATGTATAGATACACAGATACATACACACATAGATACATACAATACATACATACATTGACACATACATACATACAAACATACACACACATATACATACAGGGAATTAAGGCACTCCCAGGTCTTTTATGTTGACCTTTTGTTTTCATTTCATGTTGTTCATAGCCCCACTTACTATGAAGGCCTGTCACCTCAAAATTGCCCCAAGAAAGAAAAAAATCAGAATACCTTTTTAAAAATTTATTTATATCACTTTAAGACACAGCAGATTTTTATGTGTGAAATTCGGGCTGCTCTCCCCAGGAAGAGTATGTCGCTACAAGAACAGCTCCACCCATTATTATTTTCTTTTTCCTGTCTGCAACTGTATTTGTTTCCCTATCAGAGTGGCTTTTTTCCACAGAATTTGCCAGGGTCAACTCTCTTGTTGCCGTGGGTTCTTTTACATGCATTAAATAATTATGTGTAACATAGGGGACCTTGGTTTATCGTCTCACTCGAAAGACTGGCACCCAGACCACCTCTCATGGTCTTATGGATGGTGACTAAGTTTTGGGCCCAAACAGGATTTGAACCACCACACACTTCTGGCCCAGACTTTTCACTTTCTAGGCAGGCACGTTACCTCTAGACCACTTCTCTCTTGTGACCTCTTTACTGGTTATCTGTCACACAAGAGTAAAGTACAAAATTGGTAACTTCTGTTACAAATGTCTACACAAGACTGCACCTGCCTATCTCTGTGACTGTCTTCACCCATACACTGCTTCTTTTTCCCTCCATTCTGCTACAGACACCATGTGCTTACAAACATCCAGGTTCAAACACCCTCCATTCTGCTACAGACACCATGTGCTTACAAACATCCAGGTTCAAACACCCTCCATTCTGCTACAGACACCATGTGCTTACAAACATCCAGGTTCAAACACCCTCCATTCTGTTACAGACACCATGTGCTTACAAACATCCAGGTTCAAACACCCTCCATTCTGCTACAGACACCATGTGCTTACAAACATCCAGGTTCAAACACCCTCCATTCTGCTACAGACACCATGTGCTTACAAACATCCAGGTTCAAACACCCTCCATTCTGCTACAGACACCATGTGCTTACAAACATCCAGGTTCAAACACCCTCCATTCTGCTACAGACACCATGTGCTTACAAACATCCAGGTTCAAACACCCTCCATTCTGCTACAGACACCATGTGCTTACAAACATCCAGGTTCAAACACCCTCCATTCTGCTACAGATACCATGTGCTTACAAACATCCAGGTTCAAACACCCTCCATTCTGCTACAGATACCATGTGCTTACAAACATCCAGGTTCAAACAACTTGGCATCGGCCATCCTTCTTTCACTATGTTTGGCCCATCTATCTGGAATTACCTCCCTCTCTCCCTTTGCCAATATCCTTCACAAATCCAGCCTAAAGGCATGCTTATTTCCTACCTAGGATCTTCCTCCATCATTATACTTCTTATTTGTCCCTACTTTCAAATAGCCTCCCCCATCACCGAGTGTGTGTGTGAGTGTGTCTTCAAATTTACGTCTGTTCACTTAAAGTGATATTAGACGATGGAGGCAGGAGGGGGGGGGCAGCATAATGAGATAAGGGCTTTAAGTAGAATACATACGTGTTGGTATGAATGCACATTAAAAGATTATTCCAATCTATATAAATAGTATGTTGCAAAAAACATGGCATAGAACTACAAAAATTAACAAAAACCCACAACAATTGAAAAATACTCTAATGTTGGAAAACAAACAATTTTGAACTACTTGTAACGGCAGCTGTGAAACAAGCAAAATGTAGATTCCCACGACCTTACTTTACAAAAAAGAGAATACTGGGGATTGCAACAGAGACAAGGCTATCTCACATAAATAACTCTGGATTGGTTAAAACTTCCTGCAGAGACTTATCTTGAAATGATGGTAAAAACGTTTTTAAACCTTGACATTGATACAGAACATGAACATTAGAAAATTTGTCACCGCATATACATTGTATATTTTTGGCAAATTTTTCTCAAAAATTTAATTTCAATCTGTAGATTAGAGAAACAATTTTTCTAGTACAGGATTTTTGAAAACCGTACTGAGTGCAAAGAATGTTCTCAATATCCAGAACTGAACAAGTATGCTGGGGATAACCAGCCTCTTCCTGTTTCTTTTTCACATGTTTCCAGCAAACATTTTGAAGCAAAGCATAACCTTCATGAAGAGAAAGAGGAATATCTAAAACAGTTGAATAGCTATCATGTTTTGCTGCCTTTTTGGCAGCTTTGTCAACCGTTTCATTAAAATGAATACCACAATGAGATGGAATCCAGCAGAAAGTAACATTCGAACCCCTCATAATTAAAAAATGTACCAACAAATTAATTTCAGTAATAAGATTCTGCCTAACGGTCGAAGACGAGTTACTGAGAGACTGTAATGCAGATTTAGAATCAACACAGAACAATATCTGCAAAACAGTATTGGGGAAATCAAGCAGAAAGTACAAAGCCATCAAAATAGCAGTAAGTTCAGCAGTAAAGATGGAATGATTTTTGCCGATGTGATAGGATTTTTCAATCTTTAAAGCTGGAATAATGAATGCTGCCCCTAGAGTCAAGTATCAATCCTAAAGACTGGCAAAAATCCACACCTCTTTTAACACCTTGTCCAAAATGGGAACTTCAGAAAGCAGATTTTGATATCTACCATCTCTCTTTAAAAAAAGAAGAAAATGGGCTTATTCTTGGATCTTATATAAAAGTGCACCTAGAAGATACATATCCTTCACATCTTAAGATATACACTGTGTGTGCGAGTGTGTGTGGGTGTGCACGCACGTGTGCATGCATGCGTGCGTGTGTGTAAATGAATAATCTGTTAATCTTATTTGCAAACGGTTGCATGCGTGTAAATCATTTTAATGCAAACGCATTGATTTGTTTACTTTGCAAGATTCAGTGCTCTACAAATTCCATATATTATTATTATTGTTATCATTATTATACTCAAAACTCTAGACTAATTCATCAAATAATAAATCTAGGTAAGTAGCTGTGAATGGGGGCTTGCTTTTGTTTCACAATCTGAAATCTGTCCCAAAGCTGGTACATCTATTGCACTGATTATCAACATTATTCCATCATGTACAACTCCCTTTACATTTTCAATAATCCTGTGTTTGAATGTGTTCTTCGATTTAATGTGTATAGATTCACAATTAGTGATATTAGACACAGACTGTTTGTGAGTGGAAAACATTGATTTCACCATGTACAACACCCTTTCCATGTTAAAAAATCCTGTGTTTGTGTGTTTTACCAGTGGAAACTCCTACAGCACTTTATCTAAAGTGGCCCACAGTGCTAAGATACAGCGACATAGGTGGCCCTCATTAATTAACCATAATATCACAGGGAAAAAATCATGGCAATTAATGGTCCGGAAAAAAGAAGTTTACAGCAATCACGACAACAACACAAACAAAAATCTATCAGTCAAAATAATATTTAAATGCACAAGCACTCAATGAGGGAGAGTCACGCCATATTGCACAGTTTTTGGTTTTAGCTTTTGTCTTCTTTAGTTTTAGTTTGGTAGATGCTGCAGTTTTCCTCTTTTTTTTCCTGTTTTTTGGGGCTTTGCTTTTTGGTGTGTGTTTTGTTGTTTTTGCTCGTTTTATTCATGAGTGCCCATTTGTCTACTTTAACAGAAACTCTGATGGCTTTTGCACATTTGCCTACCTGGCATTACATTCCATTTCTACAATTTGAAATATGTTCTTTTCTTCCCACAACAATAACACAGGCAAATATTGATGTGATTATTGCATCTGTGGAGAATTAACCTGCATGGAACAGAGCACACCAAAGTAGGTGAATAAACAAAACCCTGGCTCTAGCAATACTGTGCACAGAGAAGGTCACCTAACAACGCCCCTTCCCACCCCTACTCTTGGGTAGGTACCTACGTTCTTCCAAAGCAAATACCTGGCACTACATTTCTGACTTGGGCAACTTTTGAATTCGACTATACTCTACACAACCAAGTCCATCCAACCACTGTACATGCACACACACAAAACTTGAGTTCACAAAAACTGTAAAACAAAACTCCACACATCCACTGATCGCCCAGAGAGGCACAACACTGGAGTTAATGACCAGAAATGTAAAACACACATCCACTGATCACCCAGAGAGGCACAACACTGGAGTTAATGACCAGAAATGTAAAACACACATCCACTGATCACCCAGAGAGGCACAACACTGGAGTTAATGACCAGAAATGTAAAACACACATCCACTGATCACCCAGAGAGACAGCCAGAAAGAACCTGCAAAGATCACTTTCTACATGCCACTGCCGCCAGTACAGTACAATATAGCACAGGACAGCACGGTACAGCATAGTACGGTACAGCATAGTACAGCACAGTGCAGCCCTGTGTGTGTGTGTGTGTGTGTGTGTGTGTGTGTGTGTGTCCTACAGCCTGCAGTGAAGGACACTCCATTCAACAAACAAAGACTCTGCTCTCTAACCACACCACTAACAAGCCAGCAGCAGCAGCATCTCTCCACACCACCACTGCTGCCAGCCCGCCACTGTCCCACCTGGGGACACAGGACAGGGGGCCACTGCTTGGTCGATTCATTCTGCCAGCTTCTGCAGTAATGCTTGGAGACAGTGCGCCGCACACACACACACACACACACACCTCTACATGTCAACCCATTATCTGTTGTACAGTCATAGGACAGCTCTACCTCTCAACCCCTTTTCTGTACATAAACAGGACAGCACTACCTGTCAACCCATTATCTGTACAGTCACAGGACAGCACTACCTGTCAACCCATTATCTGTACAGTCACAGGACAGCACTACCTGTCAACCCATTATCTGTACAGTCACAGGACAGCTCTACCTGTCAACCCATTATCTGTACAGTCACAGGACAGCACTACCTGTCAACCCATTATCTGTACAGTCACAGGACAGCACTACCTGTCAACACTGTTTAGTCACAGGACAGCACTACCTGTCAACACTGTTTAGTCACAGGACAGCACTACCTGTCAACACTGTTTAGTCACAGGACAGCACTGCTGTCAACACTGTTTAGTCACAGGACAGCACTACCTGTCAACACTGTTTAGTCACAGGACAGCACTACTGTCAACACTGTTTAGTCACAGGACAGCACTCTGTCAACACTGTTTAGTCACAGGACAGCACTACCTGTCAACACTGTTTAGTCACAGGACAGCACTACCTGTCAACACTGTTTAGTCACAGGACAGCACTACCTGTCAACACTGTTTAGTCACAGGACAGCACTGGCTGTCAACACTGTTTAGTCACAGGACAGCACTACCTGTCAACACTGTTTAGTCACAGGACAGCACTGGCTGTCAACACTGTTTAGTCACAGGACAGCACTGGCTGTCAACACTGTTTAGTCACAGGACAGCACTGGCTGTCAGTGTTACACTGTTTAGTCACAGGACAGCACTACCTGTCAACACTGTTTAGTCACAGGACAGCACTGGCTGTCAACACTGTTTAGTCACAGGACAGCACTACCTGTCAACACTGTTTAGTCACAGGACAGCACTACCTGTCAACACTGTTTAGTCACAGGACAGCGCTACCTGTCAACACTGTTTAGTCACAGGACAGCACTACCTGTCAGTCACTTTTCTTCTTGGTGTGGAGTGTCTCCCCAGAGGACGAGGTGCACTGCAGTGCTGACTCCTGTCACTGCTTGCTTGTTGAACATGCCTGTGATGTGAGACTGACTGACTGACTGACTGAGTGAAGGGAGCAGTGGCCCGTCTCTAGGCCTTGCGGACTGGACGGTGTATCAGCTGTAGTGGACTACAGCAATGGTCATGACAGTTGACACCCTTTCAATTGCAGTGCCTGGTTTGTTTTCTGGAGGTGCTGTTATTACCATTATTTTTACCATCATCACTATCAATAAGGTGGGAGGAATGTGTGCAGACAGATATAACCTCTAAGCTTCATATTTCAAAGAATTTAATTGGTTTTGCAGCCTTGGGGAGAGAGAAAGAAAGAGACAGAGAGGCAGAAGAGACAGAGAGAGAGAGAAAGAGTTTGTTCTTTCATTTCAAGGATAATGGAATAAGCACTCATGTGCTTTTTTACATCCAGTCCCTGCGTGTATCCAGTTGCGTAAATTTTGTCATCAGTCCCACCTGCACACAATGGCCTGCTCTTCCGAAAAGTGGAACAGGTTTTAACGTGTGCGCATGATGTTCTGCGTGCATTTGCACACGGGACCTTGGTTTATAGTCTCATTCGAAGGACTTGAGTGAGTGAGAGACAGACAGAGACAGACAGAAATAATGCGAGTGAATGAGAACTTGGAACTCTCTGAACTCTTTGACAATAATACAATTCAAAGGGGAAAAAAATTTGAAATGAAGAAAATGAAATAAAACTTCACAACATCTTTGATAAGACCTTGTCATAATTATATACCTGGGCATATATCCAAAACTGTGCTCCCGAAAATGCATGTTCCTACATCATAAATAAAGTGCTGACTTAGACCAACAATTTAAACAAATCGAGAGAGAGAGAGACAGATAGACAGACAGAGAGAGATGGAAGGGGGAGGAACACACATCCCATTGATTTTCTGAGAGGATTTCTCACTGTGTCAGCTGAGCTAAGTCCTCTCCGCAGGTAAATAAATACCAGTGTCTCTTCATCCACACTCCTACACCATTGTCCTTCCTCTTGTTCAAAAATGCTCTTCTCCTCCTCAGTAACAGCATTTCCTCTGTCAGTTTCTAAAGAAATGTCTGCGTTCAACTCTTGTCCTCCTTTTTTTTTATTCCGCTCCTCAAAATAAAGAAGAGAATTGCTTATTAACTGGATGGGTTAATTTTGTTTGTTTTGTTTTTTTAAAGCAAACTGGTGTTTTAACGCATGTTTCAGTAAATGGTATTTTGAACTGCAGGGCTGTCATCAGTCTCTTTCCGCCTTTAAACCTTTGCACACACAAAAGGCTCTGGCAATATCGGGCTGTGGGAATATCAGGCTATAGCAAAATCAGGTTTATGGCAAAACACGCTATGGAAATATCAGGGTATAGAAATATCAGGTTTATGGCAAAAACACACTATGGAAATATCAGGCTATGGTAATATCAGGGTATGGAAATACCGGGGTATGTATGGAAATATCAGGTAATGTGAAAATCAGGCTGTGGTAATATCAGGGAATATGAAAATTAGGCTATGGAAATATCAGGGGGCTATGGAAATATCAGGGAATGTGAAAATCAGGCTATGGAAATATCAGGGCATGGGAAAATCAGGCTATGGTAATATCAGGGGGCTATGGAAATATCAGGGCATGGGAAAATCAGGCTATGGAAATATCAGGGGGCTATGGAAATATCAGGGAATGTGAAAATCAGGCTATGGAAATATCAGGGCATGGGAAAATCAGGCTATGGTAATATCAGGGCATGGGAAAATCAGGCTATGGTAATATCAGGCTATGTGAAAATCAGGTAATGTGAAAATCAGGCTGCTGGTAATACCAGGGAATATGAAAATTAGGCTATGGAAATATCAGGGGGCTATGGAAATATCAGGGGGCTATGGAAATATCAGGGCATGGGAAAAATCAGGGTATGGAAATATCAGGGGGCTATGGAAATATCAGGGCATGGGAAAATCAGGCTATGGAAATATCAGGGCATGGGAAAATCAGGGTATGGAAATATCAAGCTATGGAAATATCAGGGCATGGGAAAATGATGTATGGACTTTATATAGCGCTGAATCTTGTAAAGCTACAAATCAAAGCGCTTTTTTTTTTAATGCGTGTGTATGCGGTTTTTTAATTTTGTCATCTGTTCCCACTGGCACACAATGGCCTACTCTTTCGAACAGCGGAACAGGATTTAACGTGTGCGCAAGATGTTCTGCATGTGTTCGCACACAGGGTCTCGGTTTATAGTCTCATCCGAAGGACTTTGACATTCAGTTCGATTTTTTGACAAACTGGGAAGAAAGGGCGAGGCTGGGAATCGAACCCAGAACCTCACGATTTACTTGTTGGCAGGCAAACGTCTTAACCACCTGCCACCGTCCTTCCATTTCAGGCTATGAAATATCAGGGAATGTGAAAATCAGGCTATGGAAATATTAGGGTATGGAAATATCAGGGCATGGGAAAATCAGGCTATGGATATATCAGGGAATGTGAAAATCAGGCTATGGAAATATCGGGGTATGGGAAAATCAGGCTATGGAAGTATCAGGGCAATGGGAAAATCAGGCTATGGAAATATCGGGGTATGGGAAAATCAGGCTATGGAAATATCAGGGAATGTGAAAATCAGGCTATGGAAATATCGGGGCATGGGAAAATCAGGCTATGGAAATATCGGGGTATGGAAATATCAGGGCATGGGAAAATCAGGCTATGGAAATATCAGGGCATGGGAAAATCATGCTATGGTAATATCAGGGCATGGGAAAATCAGGCTATGGAAATATCGGGGTATGGAAATATCAGGGGGCTATGGAAATATCGGGGTATGGGAAAATCAGGCTATGGAAATATCGGGGTATGGAAAATCAGGCTATGGAAATATCGGGGTATGGAAATATCAGGGTATGGAAATATCAGGGCATGGGAAAATCAGGCTATGGAAATATCAGGGTATGGGAAAATCAGGCTATGGAAATATCGGGATGGGAAAATCAGGCTAGGAATTCGGTATGGAAATATCGGGCATGGGAAAATCAGGCTATGGAAATATCGGGATGGGAAAATCAGGCTATGGAAATATCGAGGTGATGGGAAAATCAGGGCTATGGAAAATCGGGTATGGAAATATCGGGGTATGGAAATATCAGGGCATGGAAAAATCAGGCTATGGAAATATCGGGGTATGGGAAAATCAGGCTATGGAAATATCGGGGTATGGAAATATCAGGGTATGGAAATATCAGGGCATGGGAAAATCAGGCTATGGAAATATCAGGGTATGGGAAAATCAGGCTGTGGAAATATCATGGCATGGTAAAATCAGGCTATGGAAATATCGGGGTATGGGAAAATCAGGCTATGGAAATATCAGGGCATGGTAAAATCAGGCTATGGAAATATCGGGGTAAGGGAAAATCAGGCTATGGAAATATCAGGGTATGGAAAATCAGGCTATGGAAATATCGGGGTATGGGAAAATCAGGCTATGGAAATCGGTTGGAAATATCAGGGTATGGAAATATCAGGCATGGAAAATCAGGTATGGAAAATCAGGTATGGAAAATAGGACTGGGAAAACAGGCTATGGAAATATCGGGTGTAGGAAACAGCTATGGATACAGGTTGGGAAAATCAGGCTAGGAAATATCAGCATGTAAAATCAGGCTTGGAAATCATCGGGGTTGGAATTCGGGGCATGGGAAAGATCAGGCATGGAATTCAGGTATGGGAAAAATACAGATGATTCAGGCATGGTGAAAATCAGCTAACTGGGAAAGGAGGGGAGGGGAAAGGGGTGGAGAGAGATAGCGAGACAGAGAGAACAGAGCCGACAAAATGACTGCAGGTGTTGAGACTGCAGACTGACACAGCAGAGTCTTCAGCTGGAAGCTGGCTGAGTAGATCAGCGTGGCTGACAAAGAATGGAAGGGGGAGAGAGAGGAGAGATACAGCACAGAAGAACAGGCCAGCTGACAAAGTGCCTGAGAATGCAGCCGACAACAAGGAGTTCACAGCATACATGGCTGTCGAGAGAGAAGAGCACGACAAAAAATGCACTGTAGGACACACGCCAGTCCCTGAAATCGAATGCAGCTCGAGGATCACCACAGCGCGCAGTCCCTGACAAATCAATGCACTGAGGACACACAGCAGTCCGACAAATCAATGCACTGAGGACACACAGCCAGTCCCTGACAAATCAATGCACTGAGGACACACAGCCAGTCCCTGACAAATCAATGCACTGAGGACACACAGCCAGCCCCTGACAAATCAATGCACTGAGGACACACAGCCAGTCCCTGACAAATCAATGCACTGAGGACACACAGCCAGTCCCTGACAAATCAATGCACTGAGGACACACAGCCAGTCCCTGACAAATCAATGCACTGAGGACACACAGCCAGTCCCTGACAAATCAATGCACTGAGGACACACAGCCAGTCCACCCACCCTGTTCCCTGGCTATTTTCCACATCACTGCTCTTACACACTTCTCCTCCTCTCAGAAAAACAACAACAAAAACCAATCCTTTACAACAAAACGCTTCAGCTAAACCTCGGTATTTTCAGACAAGTTCTTCTTCTTTGTTGACGGCTCGGACATCAACTTTTGCTGTCTGTCATATGAGGGAAAATGCATTGTGCTGCCGTTAAGCACCCGACAACTTTGGCATGAGAGAGAGAGAGAATTGTTATCTTTAAAGTCTTTCTGGAAAAAGGCAAAAAGAGAAAAATGAAACAAGAAGGCAGAAAATAGACAAGAGGGAGTGACAGGAAGAAAAGGAACAAGGCAGAAATAAAGAGAGTAATAGAAAAGAGGGAATTCCTTGAACAGAATTTCCAGAAGGTGGGGATGCTGTTCACACTAACAGGCCCCCAGCACCCCATAGGAGAAGATAGGTTCCACACTAACAGGCCCCCAGCATCCCCATAGGAGAAGATAGGTTCCACACTAACAGGCCCCCAGCACCCCATAGGAGAAGAAAGGTTCCACACCCAATGTCTTTTAGATGACGCCACATGATACACACTGGCAAACACAACTGTTATTAGTAGTGTTGAATTATCAAATGTTTTTGGAAACAACATTTGGTGGGTTTCAATACTCAGATTGGTTTTTTTTTAAAATTATCGAATGATTTATCTTTAATATGTTGTTTTGGCTGTCAGGTCTCTTTCATTTTAATTTTTTTTTCTTGGGTGGTGGGTTGGGTGGGTCGGTTGGCGGGGGGGGGGGGGGCACTAGTCCAGTGGAACTGCAGGTGAGGAAGTGGTGACTGTGCTGCAGAGCAGAAGCACTAGCCAGTCCATCCATGCTCCTCCCTCTTCAAAGCACAGCTCCCTCCCTGCCTGCCTGCCTGCCTGCCTGCCTGCCTGCCTGCCTGCCTCCCTGCCTGCCTGCCTGCCTCCCTGCCTGCCTGCCTGCCTGCCTGCCTGTGCAGGACTACCACTGTGTCACTCCTCAGTTCAGCCTAGCCTTGGGTGGCTGCTGCAGTGTTGTCTGTCCACAGATCAATGGAGAACTCCGCGTCCATTAGCACTAGACAGGCAGCAGGGCAGAAATCTGAATACACTTCAGGCAGCCATTAGAGACTGCACTCCACACACCTCAGCCACACTTCCCTTCTTTCCTTTCATTTTCTGTCACAGCACAACTTTCACCATTTTTATTCAGTTTAATGTCTCACCCTGTTGGAGTCTCCCTTTTTTTCCCTGCACTTTTTTTTTTCCAAGGCAAAACTGGATTGGTTTTTGCCCACAAGAAAAACTGAACAAAAAAGAAAGGAAAAAAAAAACCACCAACAGTAACAGACACCCCCTCCCTCCCCCCCCTTTCCTTTTTTTGGAGGGGGTGAGGAGGTGGTTATGGTGGTAGCAGTGCTGTCAGTTTCTTTACAAGTACATTTTCAATCTGTTATATGCATCAAGCACTATAATGTATTTGACTGCAACAGATGCTACATATAATGTCTGGTTATTTGCAGCAGCATACACGCACACGTGTATGCATGCACAAACACACACATACATTCACACACACAACATAGGCATGATGAAAGTGTGCAGCAATGATAAAGTGCTCTCTAACCAAACATGATTTGCTTTTAAGTTGAATAGCAACAGCAAAGTGAACTGTCACAAGGTGTGCACGCGTGTGTGTGTGTGTGTGTGTGTATGTGCGCGTGCGTGCGTGCGTGCGTGCGTGCGTGCGCGCGTGTGTGTGTGTGTGGCGTGCGTGTGTGTGTGTGTGGCGTGTGTGGTGTGTGTGTGTGAGAGAGAGAGAGAGAGAGAGAGAGAGAGAGAGAGAGAGAGAGAGAGAGAGAGAGAGAGAGAGAAATGTCTCCACAAAACAGCACCCTCCTACCTCTGTGAATGTCTTCACCTGTACACTCCTTCTCGTTCCCTCCGCTCTGCTGCAGATACCTTGTGCTTACAAATACCTAGATTCAACCAATTCACTGTTGGCCATCGTTCTTTCTCTGTTTCTGGTCCATCAATCTGGAATGACCTCCCTCTCTCCCTTCATGAAAAGCCTACTTACAACACATTTAAATCCAGCCTCAAGACATGCCTATTTCAAACCTAAGACTTTCTCCTCCTGTTTCATTTCATATCTGTCCCTGCCCTCAACAGCCAAAATTCCATCACCCTGCTGAAATGTATAACCTGTGTGTGTTTGTGTGTGTGTTTTTGTTTGTGTGTGTGTTTTTTTGTGTGTGTGTGTGTGTTTGCATTTCAATTTGTTAAAAACTGTTAATCATTGTTGGTTGCATGTGTAGGAGTGGGTTGAATGGAAGCACTTTGATTTGGTTTTTTGCAAGAAATAGCGCTATATAAATTCCATTATTTAGTAGTAGTAGTAGTAGTAGTAGTAGTAGTAGTAGTAGAATTGTGTGTTGTTTCATTAAGTGAGTGAAGGAGACAGGTGAGTGAAAGAAAGAAAGAAAGAAAGAAAGAAAGAAAAGAGAGAGAGAGTGAGACAGACAGGCAGACAGAGAGACAGAGTGTGTGATTTTTTAAATTTAATTCATCTAATTCCTTTTTTTTTATCAAGGATAATGGAATAAGCACTCATGGGCTCTTATACATCCAGTCCCCATGTGTATGCAGTTTTGTCAATTTTGTCATCTGTTCCCACTGGCACACAATGGTCTAAGGTAAAGGTAAAGGAGTCCCATAACCTATAAGGTCGTAGGGGAGCGAGGCGTCAGAGACCTCACTTCTCTAGGGGCCAGCATATTGAGGGCAGTGCCCATCTCCTCTCCCTCGCTGCTTTACCTTCCCTGACCCTAAAGAGGGCAGGTACCCATTTACAGCTGGGTGAACTGGGGGAACTGTACTGAAGCCAAGGCGCGCAAACGGTCACCCACAATGGTCTACTCTTCCGAAAAGTGGAACAGGATTTTCTGCGTGCATTCGCACATAGGGGCTCGGTTTATAGTCTCATCCAAAGGACTTTTGGGGAGAGTGGAGTCAGCATTGATGTTAACTCCAGAAGAAAAATCCTCTTGAACAAGATCCAAAACCAGGTCAACAGATCACGAGTGCATCACTCTAACCACCAGGCTATCCCCTGTGTGTGTGTGTGGTGTGTGTGTGTGTGTGTGTGTGTGTGTGTGTGTGTGTGTTGTTTGTGAGTGTGTGTGTGTCAAGTCAAGTCAAGTCAAATTTTTATTTCCAGATGGTACATTGAATAAGCAATGCATTTGCTTTTTTTTCATCGAGCCGTCAGTGCCTGGGCTTTATCACAGTTCTTGATTAAACCATTGACACTGGGGGCAACAGCAAAGTGAGAGGCTGTATGACCAGTGGCTTTCCCACACATGGAATTCCACTTTACAGCTTAGTCTTTGACTAGGAGGCTTGACTCGCACAGTCCTTATGTGCTGCAGCCCTGGGGGCTGGTTGGCCTATGGAGAATATCTCCAATGCTGACTGTCCATATGCCCACTTGGCCGAGAGAGTGGGGATGTACTGTGGGCAAGGCATCTCCACTATAATCAAATTTCTGCCCAGGTTCCAAAACAGCAGCTGCCTCCTCTGCTGTTTTGGAGGTCATTGTCGAACACGACAGACAAACATACATTCATCAAGCCATCTATCTAAGAACAAATTTCTTAATGATTTTACTGAAATACTACATTATTGCAACCTTTACCAATAAATAAAACCAGTAAAAAGAGGAAAATCAATAAGATAATACATTGGAAAATACAAATTACACACAAATACATACACATGCACACACATACTCATACACACCTGCCCACTTAAATAAAGAATGTTTTAAGAATTTAAAAAAATAAAATCATAAAATGTCAGGACAAATTACTTCATCTACTATATCATCCAATCTTTCACGTTTATACTTTAAATGATAAAAAGGTACAGGAACAGAACGTTAGAAAATACTAGGCATTCGTTGCGTCATTACCGACAATATTGCCTTCAATGACCCCCCTCCTCTCCTCCTCCACCCAGCAAACATGTGCTTATATGCGCTCATACTCTTCAAATAGCGCTTTTTAAATATAATATATTTACACAATAACTATCAAACAAGCAAAATAAGTCAAATAAGACAATGATAATTAAAAGTGTGTGTGTGTGTGTGAGTGTGCGTGTCTGTGTGTGTGTGTGTGTGTGTGTGCATGTGTGTGTGTGTGTGTGCGTGTGTGTGTGCGTGTGTGAGTGTCTCTGTGCATGTGTGTGTGTGCGTGTGTGTGTGCGCGCGCGTGCATGCGTGTGTGTGTGTGTGTGTGTGAGTGTGTGTGTGTGCGTGTTGTGCATACCATGTTGTGTCTATGGTTTTTATTATGATAGGCAATTATGCATTTCTTAACATTACGATTCTCTGGGGTGTTGTGTCCTCTACAAATGAATACATATGATCACTGCCATCTGCTCTCCTCACACCTCTGCCTGTTGAATGAAGGGAACACAGACATCTGATCTGCATGGCCATGGCCACGACAGGTTAACAAACAATTATTATTTTATACTGCAAAATGCATACTTATCATAAATATGATCAAAAGTTATTACCAAATTAGATTTTTAAAGAAATAAAAATCCAACCAAACAAAAAGCTCAACAAAAGAACCTAGCAATAACAAATCACAAACGTAAAGAAGAAAAAAATGGAGGCCTGCAAACCTGTCATGACATCATCCTGCAAGAGAAAAGATATCTATCATGTATGTATCTGTTCTAGACAAACACTGCCACACCCCAAAAATTAACACCCCCCCCAAAAAAAAAACCCAATTGATATCTATATAGAAACACACTGTCCACATCCCCAAAATAACCCCCCAAATCAATTTAAATTTACATAGATACACACTGTCCAAACACCCCCCCCCCCTCCAAAAAAAAACGATCTCTTAAATCAATCAGTATATAGACACATGCTGTTCACACTCCAACATGACCCTCCAAATCAACAGAAATCTACACAATATAGACACACTATCCACACCCCAAAAATGACCCCCCAAATCAATAGGTATCTATATAGACACACACTGTCCATACCCCCGAAATCAATTCAAATCTGTACCGACACACACTCTCTCCAAACATCAACTCATATAGACACAAACTGTCCTCTCCCCTTATCACCAACAGATATAGACACAAGCTGCCCTCTCTCCAAACATCAACTGATATAGACACAAACTGTCCTCTCCCCTTAACATTAACTGATATAGACACAAGCTGTCCTCTCTCCAAACATCAACTGATATAGACACAAGCTGTCCTCTCTCCAAACATCAACTGATATAGACACAAACTGTCCTCTCTCCAAACATCAACTGATATAGACACAAGCTGCCCTCTCTCCAAACATCAACTGATATAGACACAAACTGTCCTCTCCCCTTAACATTAACTGATATAGACACAAGCTGTCCTCTCCCCTTAACATCAACTGATATAGACACAAACTGTCCTCTCCCCTTAACATTAACTGATATAGACACAAGCTGTCCTCTCCCCTTATCATCAACTGATATAGACACAAACTGTCCTCTCTCCAAACATCAACTGATATAGACATAAACTGTCCTCTCTCATTAACATCAACTGATATAGACACAAACTGTCCTCTCTCCAAACATCAACTGATATAGACACAAACTTTCCTCTCTCCAAACATCAACTGATATAGACACAAACTGTCCTCTCCCCTTAACATTAACTGATATAGACACAAACTGTCCTCTCCCCTTAACATCAACTGATATAGACACAAACTGTCCTCTCTCCAAACATCAACTGATATAGACAGACACAAACTGTCCTCTCCCCTTAACATTAACTGATATAGACACAAACTTTCCTCTCCCCTTAACATCAACTGATATAGACACAAACTGTCCTCTCCCCTTAACATTAACTGATATAGACACAAACTTTCCTCTCCCCTTATCATCAACTGATATAGACACAAACTGTCCTCTCTCCAAACATCAACTGATATAGACATAAACTGTCATCTCCACTATCATAAATGGGTATCTTATAGACACAAAACTGTGCTCTCCCCAAACATCAACTGATATAGACACTAAACTGTCATATCCACTATCATAAATGGGTATCTTATAGACACAAAACTGTGCTCTCCCCAAACATCACTTCTAAACACAAACTGTCCTCTCTCCAAACATGAATCTATAGCTTATAGATACACAGACACATATTAAATTACTATCCATCCCAGAAATCAGCTGACATGTCTACAGACACAAACGGTTCCCACCCCAACTAACCCCAAAAGATCAACTGTGATGTAACCTTACAAGAAAAAATGACATGTATCCTGAATTATTTACACATGCATGCGAATGTTACACTGATCATGCACACTGATGTTACCAGTCACATACAATCACACTAGGATACAAGCCCTATCTGCTAACAGTACAGACACAATAGCACATGCCCAATCTGTGAGATTCACACATTCCACAAACTCATCAATGCACAGTCCTTGTGAACAATCATTCTTTGTTTCTTTGAATCTGACAAGTAATAAATAAATTGGTGGCTTAAAAATAATCTTTGCATGGTCCATGCTGTTTCAAATCCAAACAGAAAAAGGGAATGGTGCGCTAAATACATCAAACAAATACATGTTGTGCGTTGGCAAAAATACTGCAGATTAAAACAAGCTGGACACTGAAAAACCAAACTACTGTTCCAACTTCTTGGTTTTCTGTCCTGCATTTCACTACTTTGCTGCGCATGAAGACCAAAAACAAGGACTGAAAAGAAAACAATCCTTAAAATGAAAAAAAGCCCCCCAAAAACCCAAACATAAAAACCAGGACAACTATACATTAAGGAAGTGCTGTGCAGAAAATGACTGAACAGTTAGGACTGATGCACAACAGTCACCACAGTATGGGCAAAAGCGCAACTGACAGACAGACAGACAGCCAGCCACAGACCACGTGTCGTCTTAACGGCAGGCTGTGTGTGTGTGTGTGTGTGCGTGTGCTGTTAGTGACCCCTGCCCCATGCAAAAGGCCTGCAGTGGCATGCAGCGGGAAGCTCTACTCAGCTGACAAGGACAAGAGGAAGCTAGGGACACAAGGCATGCAGTGTGCTGCAGCAACAGGAGGAGGAGGAGGGGGCAGGTGGAGCTGGGCCACCTGGTGTTACCTGCAGTAGAACGCGCACCGGCAGGCGGGGTTTGGGGGGAACAGGGGGTGGGGGGCCCTTGTGCTTCACCCCCACCAGCCGGGGGGGGGCTGACAAGGTGCAAGGTTTGGAGAGCGGCGCTGGCTTTTCTCTGCGGGGGAGAGAAGGCTGCGGGGAGGTCTGAGCCAGACAGACAGCAAGCAGCACATGCAAGTCAGACACATCACACAGCAGCACTGGGGACGTCCAGCCCTACACTCCATCCTCCACACCATCCATGCCTTCACAACACAGACTTGGGGATGTCCAGCCCTACACTCCATCATCCATGCCTTCACAACACAGACTTGGGGATGTCCAGCCCTACACTCCATCATCCATGCCTTCACAACACAGAGCTGGGGACACAGTCACACTATGCCACACATGCGGCAGCAAGAACAACAACAACAGAGATGAGGGAGGACACAGCACACATCACAAGCTGGATATATACTCTGCAACACTCTTCCCTCACCCACACCACATACTGTCAAAGACATCCTCCACCACACTGTTCCACACCACATCACTCATGCCTTCACAACACAGGGCCCGGGACAGACTTCAGTATATCCTCTCTCCTAAACACTCCTACTATTAACCCACATGACTCATGAACAGTGGAACACAACACACACACCTCATGAACAGTGGAACACAACACACACACCTCATGAACAGTGGAGCACAACACACACACCTCATGAACTGTGGAATACAACACACACAACTCACGAACAGTGGAGCACAACACACACAACTCATGAACAGTGGAGCAGAACACACACACAACTCGTGAACAGTGGAGCACAACACACACACAACTCATGAACAGTGGAGCACAACACACACAACTCATGACCAGTGGAGCACAACACACACAACTCATGAACAGTGGAGCACAACACACACACCTCATGAACAGTGGAGCACAACACACACAACTCATGAACAGTGGAGCACAACACACACAACTCACGATCAGTGGAGCACAACACACACACACACACACACACACACAACTCATGAACAGTGGAGCACAACATACACAACTCATGAACAGTGGAGCACAACACACACACAACTCATGAACAGTGCAGCACAACACACATGACCCATGAACACGCACAACACATGAATGATGTCCAGTGAAGCACAACTCACATGACTGGTGAAGAGTGAAACACAATGTGCAACTGATGAAGAGTGAAATACATGTGGCAGATGAGCAGTGAAACACACATGTGGCAGATGAACAGTGAAACACACCACATTTGGCAGATGAACAGTGAAACACGCCACATGTGGCAGATGAGCAGTGAAACACACCACATGTGGCATATGAGCAGTGAAACACGCCACATGTGGCAGATGAGCAGTGAAACACGCCACATGTGGCATATGAACAGTGAAACACACATGTGGCAGATGAGCAGTGAAACACACCACATGTGGCAGATGAACAGTGAAACACACCACATGTGGCAGATGAGCAGTGAAACACACCACATGTGGCAGATGAGCAGTGAAACACACATGTGGCAGATGAGCAGTGAAACACACATGTGGCAGGTGAGCAGTGAAACACACCACATGTGGCAGATGAGCAGTGAAACACACATGTGGCAGATGAACAGTGAAACACACCACATGTGGCATATGAACAGTGAAACACACCACATGTGGCAGATGAGCAGTGAAACACACCACATGTGGCAGATGAGCAGTGAAACACACCACATGTGGCAGATGAACAGTGAAACACACCACATGTGGCATATGAACAGTGAAACACACCACATGTGGCAGATGAACAGTGAAACACACCCACATGTGGCAGATGAACAGTGAAACACACCACATGTGGCAGATGAACAGTGAAACACACATGTGGCAGATGAGCAGTGAAACACACCACATGTGGCAGATGAACAGTGAAACACACATGTGGCAGATGAGCAGCGAAACACACATTTGGCAGATGAACAGTGAAACACACCACATGTGGCAGATGAACAGTGAAACACACATGTGGCAGATGAGCAGCGAAACACACATTTGGCAAATGAACAGTGAAACACACACCACATGTGGCAGATGAGCAGTGAAACACACACCACATGTGGCAAATGAACAGTGAAACACACCACATGTGGCAAATGAACAGTGAAACACACCACAGGTGGCAAATGAACTGTGAAACACACACCACACGTGGCAGATGAGCAGTGAAACACACATTTGGCAGATGAACCATGAAATGCTACATGTTTGGATGATGGACAGTGAAATGTAACACATTTGGTACATGAACAGTTAATGCAACACACATGACTGATGAACAATGACGTACAACACACATGGCTGATGAACAATGACGCACAACACACGACTGATGAACAATGACGCACAACACACATGACTGATGAACAATGACGCACAACACACATGACTGATGAATAATGACGCACGACACACATGACTGATGAACAGTGAAGCACAACACACATGACTGATGAACAGTGAAGCACGACACACATGACTGATGAACAGTGAAGCACAACACACATGACTGATGAACAATGACGCACAACACACGTGACTGATGAACAATGACGCACAACACATGTGACTGATGAACAATGACGCACAACACACATGACTGATGAACAATGACGCACGACACACATGACTGATGAATAATGATGCACGACACACATGACTGATGAACAGTGAAGCACGACACACATGACTGATGAACAGTGAAGCACGACACACATGACTGATGAACAGTGAAGCACAACACACATGACTGATGAAAAATGACGCACAACACACGTGACTGATGAACAATGACGCACAACACATGTGACTGATGAACAATGACGCACAACACACGTGACTGATATAAAACAACGAAACAACTCCCATGACTGATGATGAAAAAGGAAGCACACATCCCCAGACTGCAAACAGTGAAACAACATAAAGGTAGAACTGACCATGAAGATCACTGCATAACACACACACGCACGCGCACGCACGCACACACACACACCACAAACACACCACACACACACACACCACACACACACACACACACACACACACACACACACACACACACACTTCTCAAGTGTTACAACACATGCAAGCAGTAAAACAAGTCAGGAAAAATCCACTGAGTAACATCTAGGACTGAAAGGAGAAAAGAAACAATTCAAAATTGTCTGGGATCATAAAAGCCCAGAAATGAAAACTTTCACAGGAATGGAAAAATAACCATGAAAAAAACCCCATGTAACCAAAGGACTGAGAGGAACAATGACAACAACAACAACAAAGAAAAAAAAGAGAGCACTGCAAGAAGTATGAAAACACTGAATAAGAAAAAGGAAGAAGCATCTCCAGACATGCGCCACACAGACATTCTGCGGGACACAGGGACCTCCATCTTCTTTGCCCAAGGGCCGCACAGCTCTCCACAATGAAAATGGACTGCTTCCTGACCTGTCCTTTTTTCTTCTCCCATAACCAGTGCATAGTTTTCAGAAATATGCTCAACCAGTATTTTGAAAAAAGTGTTTATCTTTGAACACTTCATTTTTTTTCTGAATGACTTGACATCATTGATACACATTTCTTAAGTATCACGGTAAACTATGTGATCTAATAGCATATGCACCCTTTGAAAGCATTTTACCTCTAACCATGCACACACAAAAACCCATTAACACCTTCACCACCACCACCACCACCCACCTTCCCATCACCCCTGCACAAAGAGGAGAAAGCATGGGCAAGGAGTGCAGTGCTCAGTCCACAACCACCCCTCTCTCTGTGACCATTCCTCTCTCTCCTCCACACACACACTGCTGCAGGGCTGCCTGCTCTGCCAGGCACTGAGGCCTAGAGCTCCTAGTACTGGCTGTGTAGGGGACTCACAACACACACTCCACATGCAAAACCAGTGAGTAGGGGAGTAAGAAAACATGCCCAGTCAGCAAGATCCACTCTCAGCAGGTTCAGCACAGCACAAAGTACATACATGCACACTGCCCACACAGACACACATTCTTCCAACCATGCTGGAGAACAACCATCACTTCATGCACACACAGGAACACACATTAGAGATAGTGGCAAGGCAATCTCGGCCTAGTTACTGCTCATGACATCAAGACACACAGCGCTGTACCTGTTCACACTCCAAGCAGCGACCACGGTCACGCCCATCTCTACACAGGCGGCTTCCACAGCTTCAGCAGTCGGCACGGAGTTGTTCAGGGGGTGGGACTCGGCGCGCGGGGGCACGGGGGGGGCCCCCCCCCCCACACAGTCCAGCTCCCCAGCCCCCTGCTGCGTCGCTTCTTCGTAGGAGGGCAGCCCCCCCACCTGCTCCGCCTGCAGCCGAGCCTCTCGCTGAACCCTGACCTCCGCTTCCTGCACCACCTCCTCCAGGCCACCACAGAGGTCAGGGGTCACTTCCTGCTGGGGGGGGTGTGCTGGGGGGGGAGAGGGGACAGGCGGAACCGTCATCACATCAGCAGTGGAGGAGCTCACTTCTATGGCACTTTCATAAGAAGGGGGCGGTTCTTCAGGTTCCGATTTCTGTTTCCGGGGACTGAAGCGGCGAGGAGCCGGCACCTCTTCATCGCTTTCATAGAAGCTGTCTTTTCTCTGCAGGGTGCTGCCTCGACTGCTACTCCTGCGATGATCAGTGTCACTGGAGGAGGAATCCCAGGAAGCGGAGGACAGGTTGCCGGGGGCCACAGCAGCCAGGGAGCCAGCCACAAAGTCTTCAGCAGCAGAGGGGTTAGTGCACACACTGCCCTGGCCACTAGGGCCAAGCTCCGACACTAGCGCGCTAGACAAGGGAGTGGGGTCGCAGGGCAGAGGCGTCTGAGCACCACACAGGCCAAACTGCAGAGAGAGCAAAGCCAACAACACCACCGTGGAAGCAAGGCCAACCAAACAATAAAACTGAAATCAACCCTCTGCAAATCAACAAAACAAAGCATCCAAAATGCAGCAACTAAATCAATGCCCCTCCAATCAACAGTCACAAAGCCAAAGTAAACAGAAAAAACAGGATATTCAAATTCATGCACAACAAATAAAATGATATTAAAAGAAAAGTAAATAAACGACCCACTCTTTAAAGAAAACATATATCAACTCTGAACTGTCTTCCAAGAAAATACATATAACTAACTTTGAACTGTCTTTCATACTGAAATGTTCTTTTCTAATTGCCAGTTACTTGCAAACATCTCACATTACACTGCCTATCTGACATTGACCCACCAATCCAAATTAGTCTTTTCATTAGCCAATGCTTTCTTCACAGATTGTTCACATAACACTGTCTTTACTGTGCCTGTGCAACAATCAAAAGATGCAGTCATTTCTTTTGATGGCGAGCACATTGCTCAGGGGTGCAGGCTACACAGCAGCGACCTGAGGAAGGTGGTGTGGCTGAGGATCACCCTGCACACCACGCTGCACGGCCCCCAAGAGCAGCTGGCAAGGACATACAGCCATTATTTTTCCCAGACACATCTGACCGTGTGAAGTGAATGAGAGAAGAAGAATTACCTTTGGTCAGAAGACAAGTCATTTCCCTGTGGCAACCTTTACTCCACAAACATCTAGCTCTACACTGCCTCTTTTAGTTTGTCATTGCTCTCTCTCTCTCTCTCTCTCTCTCTCTCTCTCTCTCTCTCTCTCTCCACGTTCCCTTACCAGCTAGGGTGCACAGTGCCTGGTCTTCTCTTGTGCCTCTTATTTTGCAGGAGGTCTGCCCGCAGGCCTAAGCCAACACATTCTGACTTCAGAGCAGCTTACTTCATTCTACACGTTGCAGGCTAGGTATATTTGCTTCCATAACCCACCCAATGCTGACATGAATCACGCAATCTCTAATGTGTGATATTCAGGCAGGAGTCATACAAAACTTCAGCATAAAATTTGAAGGACTCTTTAAGGCCTATTAAGGACCTCATTCTTGTTTCATAAGGACCTACTTCAACAATTAATGCTTGCATTTAAACAAAATTTACACAGTTTCAAGTAAAACAATCCCCCCCCCCCCCCCCCCAAAAAAAAAACCACACACCACAAAACAACGTTTACAGCCATTTTGTGCCATATTCTTCGTAAAAAGAAACATTTTTGCTGCAGATAATCCAAGATCGAGTTTAGACCCAATGCATGCAATTAGCATAGAACACTACAATCTAAGGGATCGCCTCACCTACCCACTCCTTGCATACTGGTTCTCACGTCTAAATAGGTTTGGAGCTCTGTGAGAGTTACTTTACCTGACCAGGATATTGTTTTCAACATTATGGGCCTACTAATTGTATACAAAAAAAGTAGTGATTCACACCACTGAAAAACAGACAGGAGGTGGGGGTGGGGAGAGGAAAGGAAGGATGGCTGGGGGTACTCCTGCAGACACAGACTTTCACACTGCAGCACACTGACAGAAACAGCGCGATGCCAAACAACTACTGTAAGAAATGAGAGAACAGTAGTGTGTGTGCGCGCACGCACGTGCGTGTGAGAGAGAGAATTTGTGTGTGCGTGTTCTTCTTTAATTTAACGTCTTTTCACATTACGTGATAATAGACAAAAGTTTGTGTGTGCGTGCATGCGTGCGTGTGAGAGGGTGAGTTTGTGTGTATGTGTGTGTGACACAGAGAGAGACAAAGGGTTGTGTGTGTGTGTGTGTGTGTGTGTGTGTGTGTGTGTGTGTGTGTGTGTGAGTGTGTGTGTGTACATAAAAGCACAAGCATGCAGATCTATGTTTGATAATGTTTATTCTGATTATGTCAAGTATAGCAAATCGGTGCTTAAAACGTTGTACTGCAAACTTTAATCGAGTTTTGGATCCTGGAAAGATACCAGATGTTTGGATGGTTGGCCTTATAAAACCTATTTATAAGGGGAAAGGAGAAAAATATGAATGTGATAATTAAAGAGGAATAACTCTGTTAAGTTGTATTGGAAAACTTTTCACTTCTGTATTAAACATCAGGTTGTCAAAATTTCTTGAGACAAATAAGATACTTTTGGAAAATCAGGCAGGCTTCAGAAAGTGCCTCTCTACTACAGATAACTGTTTCATTTTAAAATGTTTTTTGGATATATTTCTAGGTAAAAAAGCCCCGTCATACTGTGCTTTTGTTGATTATCAGAAGGTTTTTGATTCTGGATGGCGTAGTGCCTTATGGTATAAACTGGCAAAACAAAATGTAAACGGAAAAATACTGAAAGTCATCATGAACATGTATAAAAATGTAAAATCTTGTGTTTTTCTTAATGATGGAGCATGTTGAGAATATTTCAAAAGTTTTACTGGTGTTCGTCAAGGGGATAGTCTTTCTCCTGTTTTGTTTTCTATGTTTCTGAATGATTTGGAACAACATTTGACAGACAGAAATTGTTTGTCATTGAATATTCAACTTTCATCGGATGGAACAATGTTAACCAGCTATGTCAAGCTTTTAATTTTGCTATATGCTGATGATATTATTTTATTCTCTAATACAAAGAAGGGGTTACAAGATGCTTTAGACAATTTATATGCTTACTGTTCTCAGTGGAAACTTCTTGTCAATCCAGTGGGGGAAAAAATCATGGTTTTTGGCCGCAATGGATCTCGTAACATGTTTACGTATGGTGGAAAAGCATTAGAAGTTGTTAATAGTTTTAAATATTTAGGAATTAACTTTAGCAAGAGTGGTAGTTTTGCAAAATGCAAAAAAAATGCTTATGATAAAGCTACTAAAATTATGTTTAGTTTGATAAGGACTGCACAGCAAAAAGAACTACCTATACATGTGACACTTCATTTATTGGATAAAATCGTTGTACCTGTTTTGTTGTATGGATATGAAATTTGGGGATATGAAAACCTAACAATAATTGACAAGTTTCAGTTAAGATTTTTAAAGTATATTTTTCGTTTAAAGCAT
Source organism: Rapana venosa (assembly GCA_028751875.1). Classification (NCBI taxonomy): domain Eukaryota; kingdom Metazoa; phylum Mollusca; class Gastropoda; order Neogastropoda; family Muricidae; genus Rapana; species Rapana venosa. The sequence continues at coordinate 1,572,793 of CM054140.1, forward strand.
ACAACGTCAACTTTGCTAGTATATGGAGAAACGGGCAGATATCCTTTTGTCTATTTTGGTCTCTGTTCGAATGGTTCGTTTCTGGATGCAGCTGCTTGTCATCCAGTCTGAAAAGCTATCCTCAAATGTTTATCAGATGATGACAGATTTACATGACAAATCTTTGATTCAATAATCATGGCTAAATAAGATAAAAAATATTTTAGTACAAAGCAGATTTGACTGTTTGTGGGAGAGATAGTTTTGTTCAAGTATTCATTCTACAAGTTCACATATCAAAGCCTTCTTAATAAAATTTTTTGTTAATGAATGGAGAACTGAGCTGTGGAGTAATAGTAGATAAATAATAATAATAATATATAGAAATTATATAGCGCTGAATCTTGTAAAAAACAAACAAATCAAAGCGCTTGTACTCAAATCATTTACACGCATCTCTCCTTAAACATAATGAACAACAGATTTCAAATCCATGCCCACACACGCACATATGCACGCACGCACACACTGCGAACACACTTAGGAGGTGAAGGATGCTGTTGAAAATTAGGGACAGATATGAGGGGTAAAGTCTCAGGTAGGAAATAAGTGTGTTTTGAGGCTGGATTTGAAGGCATCAAGTGAAGGCTTTTGGCAAAGTGAAAGAGGGAGGTCATTCCAGGTGGATGGACCAGAAACAGAGAAGGAGCGACGGCCAACAGTGGTTTGTTTGAATCTGGGTATTCGAAAGCACAAGGTATCTGCAGCTGAATGAAGGGAACGAGATGGAGTGTACAGGTGAAGACAGTTACAGAGATAAGAGGGTGCAGATTTGTGGAGACATTTGACACAGAGGGTATTGATCTTATACTCCAGTCTTTGTGAGACAGGCAGCCAGTGAAGAGATCGCAGAAGAGGAGTGATGTGTTCAGATTTTTTCTTTCTTAGGACCAGTCGAGCTGCAGAGTTTGTATGCGTTGAAGAGAGTGGATAGAAGATGCTGGTAGGCCAGCCAAAAGAGAATTACAGTAGTCTAAACATGAGAGAATGAGAGATGTGACAAGCGTGACAAGCTTGGAAGTTGCATCAGTGGACAGATACTTGCGAATTGTGCTTATGCACTGTAATTGATAGTAGCAAGACTGGCAGGTCTGGTTAATGAATTTTTTCATAGAGAGTGTGTTGTCAAGAACTACTCCTAAATACTTCACAGAGTTGGACAAAGGAACTGACGTATTGCCGAATTCTATTGAAGTTTTTGTGATAGAGTTTATGTTGGGTCCCTATGAGCATAGCTTTGGTTTTATCGGCATTAAGTTGTAACTTGTTTAGAGTCATCCAGTTTTGAATGTCTTGAAGGCGAGAAAGAAGAATTGAGTGATCTATAGTATCAAAAGCTGCAGCTAAGTCAAGAAGAGTGAGGAGGGAGATTTTTCCTGCATCAGAAGCAAGTAGAAGTGTATCCAAAGTGTGGACTAGGGTGGTTTCGGTGCTGTGGTTAGGGCGATAGGCGGATTGAAAAGGGGGGAGGATATCATTGGAATGAAGGTGACTGTTGAGCTGTTTGAGAACAACTTTTTCTAGTACTTTAGAGACAAAGGGTAAGTTTGAGACAGGTCTATAATTCTTCAGAAGGTTGGGATCGAGGTCGTGCTTTTTCAGTAGAGGTGTAACTATTGCGGCTTTAAGAGCTGATGGAAAATTTCCTGACACAAGAGATGAGTTTACTATTTTAGTGATAAAAGGTACAAGTTGTGGGAGGCATTGTGAGAAAACAGGAGCAGGTATGGGATCAAGGTCGCATGATTTTATAGTCATTTCCTTCAGAATTGTCATGATTTCTTTTTCACTTGTGGGATGGAAGGAAAAGAGAGGAGTGCCAGTGAACTGGGGATCAGGAGGTGCAGGTTGGAATTGAGTCTGATCCAGTTTGAAGCGTATGTTGCGGACTTTGTCTGAAAAGAAGGCAGAAAAGATGGATGGAAGTTCAGACAGGCTGTGAATGTTAGGCAAAGGAGTTGATTTTACAGAAACAAGGAGATTTGAGGTGAGAAAAAAAAAGAGATTTTATGGATGTAGCCCAGAGAACTTGGGAAGAGTAGTAGTCTGTAGTAGTAGTAGTAGTAGTAGTAGTAGTAACAAAAAGTATAAGATCAATTTTAGTATGGAAAAATATATAACTTGTCTACCAGATGTATATGTTTACGCTCTTATGAAGTTTCGTTGTAGCTGTCACAAGCTTCCTATTGAGGTTTGACGTTTCCATAATTTACCAAGGGAAGAAAGAATATGTGTGATCTTCAGTTTAACGTCTATTCACATTTAGTGATTTTAGACGGAAAGAATATGTTCAAAATGCAATATGTGTGTTTTAGGGGATGAATTTCATTTTATCATGGAATGTCCCCACTTCAAACATTTACAAAATTTATTCCCCGACATTTTCTTCAACCCATGTCCAGTTAAAATTTTTGAAGGCTAATGAAATGCAAATCTCGAAAAGTTCTCCTGTCGCTCTCAAAATTCATAAGATTTGCAGGTATTTCTTGAAATTTCAATTGTCTTTCATATTTGTAGATTATGTCTTTTAAAGAAATGTGTATACTTAAAAATAGTATTGAGTCATTAATACTGTTTACTTATCACTATGCAATGAACTCTTGCTTTTCACTTACTGTTAGTATTCATGTTATTTTTGGGTATATTGCTGTTAGGTTTATTCTCCTGTTCAATTTGTTTGTAATGCTCCATACCCCAAAAGGGATGAAAGGAATTAAATCTTGAATCTTGAATCCGTCTCAGAGATGTTTGTGGGTGTGCATGTGTGCGTGTGTGAGTGTGTGAAAGTTGAACTTTTATTTCCAGGTGGTACACTGAGTAGGTAGTGCAACTGATTCTTTCCATCAAACCATCATCTATACAATTTTAAAAATGTGTGTGTGTGGGAGAAGGGGGGGGGAGGGGGACCAGGTAGACACAGACAGACAGACAGACAGAACTCTGTGGGTGGGTGCGTGCATGCGGGTGTGTGAATGTAAGCATGGAGGGAGGGAGAGAAGAGAGGGGGGGGGGGGGGGGATTGAGGAAGGTGGTTGGGGAGAGAGAGTTACCCAGCTCTGACGCAGAGACAACTGGCAGACACTGCACCTCAGACCAGGTCAAAGGAGGGAAGGAAGGGGGAGAGTGGAGGTGATGGAGGAGACAGGAGCCGGAGTTCCCCATCCCTACCTGCCCTCCCCATCCCTACCTGCCCTCCCCCTTCCCTCTTCATGCCATCCCCCCCCCCCCCCTGCTTTAGAGCTGCTGCTGCTGCTGCTGTTCCTTCCCTTTCATTAAAGGACGCCGGGTGCTGGTGCTTTGCGCTGGGGGCCTCTAGTCATCACCCCCCCCCACCTTTCCTCCCCACACCATGGCTGGGCATTCAGATCATGCTCCCACTTCTTGGTCCTCTTCCATGACTGTCAAATCTCATAGCAAAATGATCAACTAGACACTTACTTTTATTTTATGTCTGAGATACTAGTAAAAGCATAAGCACTTTTTAAGCACCTGGAGGCATATGTCTGATTTTTAGGGATTTTCAAAGCCTTGAATTAGGGGCCCCAATACTTAAGGACTTTAAAGAACCTTTAAGGACCATACAAACACCGTCTTCTACATGTGTGTGTATATGTATGTGTGTGTGTGTATATGTATGTGTGTGTGTGTGTGTGTGTGTGTGTGTGTGTGTGTGTGTGTGTGTGTCTACACACACACCACACACACACATATATATATATATATATATTATATCTATATATCTTCTTCCGTTTTTGTCATGTTTCTCCCAGGGGAGGTTTGACATTGATGAGCCTTCTCCATCTCTCTCTGTTTTGAGCTTCCTCCTTATTTATGCCCCTTTCTCTAAGATCATCTGCAATACAGGTAGCCCTCTGGTCTCTTTTCATCCACTACGGAGTTCATTGCTCTTTTTATGATGTGGTGGTCTGCTTTCTGTTGAACGTGCCCAAACCAGTGCAGTCTATTACTACTAGCTACAGACTTCAGATCATCAACTTTGCACATTCTCCATAGTTCTTCATTCGTGATCCTGTCTTCCCATTTGATCTTTGTCATGTAGCGTAGCATTCGGTTTTCACAGCTCTTCAACAAACGTTCGACGGTTTTTGTGAAAACCCACGTCTCCGAACCATACAGGAGAACAGGTCTGATGCAGGCCTTGTATATCAGAAAGCGTCTCTCCAGTGAGATTTTCTGATTTCCAAGCAGACTTGCCAATTCTTTCCATTTCTTCCAAGCACTCGCAATCCTGGTTCTGACAGCTAACTCAGATTTTGCTTCGCAGCTCATCATCTATATAGATATAGATATATATATATATATATATATATATATGTATATGCAGGAAGAAAAATGAAGGCACTGGAGGGTCTACACTTGAAGCTGACCTGGGAGATCGGGAAAAAACATTCCCACCCTGACTTTCCTAGATGCCGCCAAGATTTGAATCCACAACTTCATGGACGCATGGTGTTGAAGTCGAACACTCTCCACCACTGGCAACAGTGTCCACTGTCACAGCAATCAACGGATGCAGCTTTTCTTTTGCTACTTATTCGCACTTCTTCAGCACAACACGCTTATTTTTCACAAGGAGAGAGAAGGCTGTTGACAGCATGAACTAAATCAGGCAAACTGCTGACATGTTGCTGGGTAAGGTCCACTTCCTCAACTGACAATGGCTTGAACACTTTGGATTGAGATTTTTTTCATTCAGAAAACACTTCATTTCATACCTATGAGAACTGACATGACAGAAAACATGTTTGTACCAGCAAGCCAAAACTCTTTTTTGTCCATGTCACTGCTCCTGCACCCTGCCAAGGTCTGTTCTTTATGTCTATGAAGATCCTCTCTTCTTCATCAGCCCTCTTATGAAGATCCTCTCTTCTTCATCAGCCCTCTTATGAAGATCTCTCTTCTTTGTCTCTGTCAAGGTCTCTTCTTCATCAGCCCTCTTAAGATGAAGATCTCTCTTCTTTGTCTCTGTCAAGGTCTCTTCTTCATCAGCCCTCTTATGAAGATCTCTCTTCTTCATCTCTGTCAAGGTCTCTTCTTCATCAGCCCTCTTATGAAGATCTCTCTTATCTCTTCTTTATCCCTATCAAGATCTCTCTTCTTTATCCCTGTAAGGATCTCTCTTCTTCTTTATCCCTATCAAGATCTCTCTTCTTCTTTATCCCTATCAAGATCTCTTCTTCTTTACCTCTCTCAAGAAGATCTCTCCTCTTTTTTTATTTCTGTAAAGATCTCTCTTCTTCATCCCTATCAAGATCTCTCTTCTTCTTTATCCCTGTAAATATCTCTCTTCTCTTTATCTCTGTAAAGATATCCTCTTTATCCCTGTAAAGATCTCTCTTCTTTATCCCTGTAAAGATCTCTCTTCTTCTTTATCCCTATCAAGATCTCTCTTCTTCTTTATCCCTGTAAAGATCTCTCTTCTCTTTATCTCTGTAAAGATATCCTCTTTATCCCTGTAAAGATCTCTCTTCTTTATCCCTGTAAAGATCTCTCTTCTTCTTTATCCCTATCAAGATCTCTCTTATTCTTTATCCCTGTAAAGATCTCTCTTCTTCTTTATCCCTATTAGGATCTCTCTTCTTCTTCATTTCTGTAAAGATCTCTCTTTATCCCTTTCAAGATGTCTCTTCTTTATCTCTATCAAGATCTCTTCTTCTCTATCTGTTAAAATCTTCTTTTTTTTCTTCTTTTAAAAAAAATCTATGTGAAGATCTCTACTCCTACAACCTGAACGAAATTCTCTTCAGAATTCTGATCAGACACCTGACAAGCAAAGGAAATAAACAAATGCAATAGTTAACAACTCAAAAATGCACCAATTCCAGATCAATTTAAAAAAAGCATTAATAAACGAAAAAAGAAATGGAGGAAAACCCAAAATGGAAGATCCAAGCAAACGCAGCGCAGCCCAACTTACTCGACTTTCCTCCCTGAAGGGCGGGGGCGTGGTGTCGGCGAGGGGCAGGGGCTTGGCAACACCGATGTGCACGTGCCTTTGCTGGCCCCCTTCAGCGCCTGCGCTGCCTCGTCCAGCGACGCCTGCTCCAAGGTGATGGCATTGACAAACATGAGCCGGTCACCCGGCACCAGGCGGCCATCTTGCTGGGCAACGCCACCTGGCACCAGACTGCGGATGACGATCACCGTTTCGTTGGGGTTCATGGGATCCTGGGCAGCAAACAACAGCTGGGTCACTGACACAGCCCCGGGCTACAGGCAACATTCTGCAGCACACACACTTTGATCTGGGTCCTCACTATCCTCCATTACTGATGGGATTGACTTTTTACACTCACACACACACACATGCAGGCATGCATACTCATAAACACACTCACATACAGTCTCAAGCGTCCAAAACAAGCAGAAAAGGGAAATGATATTGTCACAGCAGCTATATCCATTATCAACAACATCAAATCCTTAGGAACAATATGAGACTGTTAATGAGAGAAAAGAATGCAGGTACACATGTACATCTGTGACAGTGAATGAGTGGGTGAGTGTATGTGTGTGCATGAGTGCTTGTGTGCATACATGCAGTTTTAAAAATTCTTTTATTTTGAGGATAATGGAATAAGTAAGCACTCATGTGCTTTTTTACATCCAATTCCCTTGTGTACAGTTTTGAAAATTCTGTCATCCATTCCCACTGGTGCACAATGGACTACTCTTCCGAAAAGTGAAACAGGTTTTAATGTGTGCGCAAGATGTTCTGCATACATTCGCACACGGGACTTTGGTTTATAGTCTCATCCAAAGGACTTTTGGAGGGAGTGGAGAGGGCACTGATGTTAACTCCAGGAGATAAATATCCCCTTGAATGGGATTCAAACCCAGGTCAGCAGATCATGAGCGCAATGCACAACTCACTAACCAACCAGGCTATCCCATCCCCCACGTGCGTGCTTGTGCACATTTGAGCATGTTTGTACGCATGTATGTGTTCAGTTTCTGAATATAAATGTGTATCTGTGTGTGTGTGTGTGTGAGTGTGTGATTGAATTTACAATACAAGACTTTCTTGTTCAAGTTAATTCGCCCCTCTTTCCCAAACCCAGAACATGGCTACCTTCACCCTAGCAGTGCAGTTCCCTGAATGTTCCAGAATGACCTTGCTACCCAAAATCTGGGATGACCTTGACGATTCAATGACAGCTCACTTGTACTATCTAATCTCATTCAAGAGAGATTTTTCCTCTGGAGTTAACATAAGTGACAACTCCACTCTCCCTAAAAGTCCTACGGATGAGATTATAAACCGAAGTACTGTGCGTGAACACACGCAGACCATCTTGCACACACATTAAAACCCGTTCGGCTTCTCTGAAGAGTAGGCCATTGGGCGCCAGTGGGAATGGATGGCAAAATTGCAAACTGCATACACATGGGGACTGGATTTTTAAAAAAAATTTAAAAGCATATGCAGCACGCATTCCATTATCCTCAAAATAAATAAATGAATAAATAAATAAAGGACATCCAATGAACTTTAAGACCATTGCACGGCTGCAGAGAGTGTTGAAGGTCATTCTGCACACACGAGCAGTAGTGTGGATTTGATTGGTTTAGGGGTTTGCTACTTTGTTGTTGTTCTTTAACCAGTTGTGATCGTCCATCTCTCATGCTCAAGAAAAATAGTGCCCAACTTGTGCCAAAATTCCAGTGTTTTGCAAGCTTTTCGACAATACTGACAACAACGAGGAGTTTGAGAGGCTCAATTTGGTTGAATTAAACAATGACACAGACAATGAGGTCAGGATTGTGCAATAGTGTTGTAAAAACTTTGCAAAAGTTGATCATAATACGATAGAACCAAACAGCACTGGTGCTCCTGGATGCATTCATTGGCTTTGCTACTCAACTATCATGATGTCATCAACTGTTTTTCTTTATTTTTGACGCAACAAGACTATGAAATGATTCTTGTCCAGACAAATCCATGTGCTGCTGGCTTCCTGGCATCACACAAAATCAAGCCATCATTACATTTTCATCACAGAAAGCCACCGTGTGTTCAACGCCATGATGATCATGATGGGGCTGACCATTTATCTGGACAGTGACAACTGACAAAGCAACACAGAATCCTTATTTTGTCAAATTAATGTAAAAAAAAAAAAAACAATAAAAAAATAGGACTTACCTACTCATGACATTTTTGCACCTTAATAACATTTGCGATGTTGAAAGCAACGCGAGGCCCTGACAGGGTGACCATGGTAGGCAATGCACACTCAAACTTTTTTGTTTGTTTTCTCTCATTATCATGCACAGAATTCATTACTATAAAATCACACTCAAAATAAAAGCTTATTATCTAAGCTTTCCAGTGATGTATAACTTTACATACTTAGTTCAGAAATGGTAATTGGTCAGACATCAAATGCCTGACAAATCAGAAACAGGATAAGAAATGATGCTAATTATGGTAGCTGCTGTCACAGTCCACCCCTTGTGCAGAGATGTGTGTTTTTGGGTTGGGGTTTTTTTGCTTGGTTTTTTTTGCTTTTTTTTTTTGGGGGGGGGGGGGGGGGGGGGGTCACCTGACAGGGCACACTGTTTGAAATTGTCTGATAAAAAGAATGCAGAAATCCCATGACGCTGCAGCCTTGAATCAATGAGGAGTTTATGCCCTGTCCTGGTGTGTGTCTGTCATGTTTAAAAACTCTGTAACTGCCTTTCCTAGAAGGATTCAGTATTTCCAACTTGGCTTGATGTGACAAAGCATAATTATAGACCTGTACTTTTGACTTATCACGATCCTACAAAGCTCACTGGTATAAAAAAAAAAAGAAAGCTGAGCAGTGTGGTGGGCACACACCTGATAATCAAGGATGCTGAAGCCCAGGCCGCGGTCCCCTTTCTCCAGCTCGATGACCACAGGCTCACTGCTCCACATGGCCAGCCCCGTCAGAGGCTCCAGGGACCGCGACTTGGCCTTGTTCAAAGCAGCAGCCACCCCTGGCACGCTGTCTGTGGTGGGCAGTGCCTGTTCTGACTTGGCTTTGATCAGCCGCTCTGAACAAGCAGCAGGGGACGTGCACGCCCTCGGTGAAGGGGGAGGAGGGCAGGAAGGGGGCGGTGGGAGCAGCGGTGGGGGGGGCAGTGATGAAGGCCTCTGTCTGAGGGGGGCACTTTTGCGCGCACACACCAGACGCACATGCTGAGGGGAGTATTTCAGGATCTCCACCACGCTGACGTGGTTCAAACCCAGCAGACGCTTGCCATTCACCTGCACACACAGAACAACCCTTAAAGCCAAGCCAATCCAATCCTATCCAAACCAATCCATAACTTAATAGCCCTGTCATTAGCGCTCAAAGCTTTGACTAAAACTGCTACCATATACATAACTCGACTGTCTCCATCGCTGATGTAGTCGATAGGTGCTCCATGCAAGGTTAAAACACCAAGATTAACCCTGGTAGCACATTTCCCACAGTGTTCTGGAATGACATCGCTAGGCCACAAGGCAAGTTCTGGGAAAATTCAAGATGACCTAAAGTTGTAGCTGACAACCCAGGTTCGATTCCCGTTCAAGGGGATATTTCCTCTGGAGTTAACATCAGTGCAGACTCCACTCTCCCCAAATAGTCCTTTGGATGAGACTATAACCCGAGGTCCCGTGTGCGATCGCACGCAGAATATCTTGCGTACATGTTAAATCCTGTTCCGCTTTTCGTAAGAGTAGGCCATTGTGTGCTGGTGGGAACAGATGACAGAATTTACAAAACCGCAAACACACGGGGACTGGATGTAAAAAATCGAACCCAGGTTGTCAGCGCGCGCGCTGTGTGTGTGTGTGTGCGCGTGTGTGCGTGTGTGTAGATTATGTCTTTTAAAGAAATGTGTATACTTAAAAATAGTATTGAGTCATTAATACTGTTTACTTATCATTATGCGATGAGCTCTTGCTTTTCACTTACTGTTAGTATTCATGTTATTTTGGGTATATTGCTGTTAGGTTTATTCTCCTGTTCAATTTGTAATCCTCCATATCCCAAAAGGGGTGAAAGGCATTAAATCTTGAATCTTGTTCGTGACATTTATTTGAAGTCATTTTGTAATGTTTTAACCAATATGAAATATAGCTTTTCGTGTCTTTGAGATTTTTTATGCGTATCAATGTGCCTGTCAGTATTGTAATTGCCCTTCATGGGATGATTAAAGTGTTTTTGACTTGACTTGACTTGACTTGAGGGTGCAGCCCAGTGTGCCCTGAGGAGTCACTGACGGCTTGTCCTTGACCCTCTGTCCCTTTATTCCCTGGATCCACCTTTTCCCCACAACCTGTTTCCCTTCTGCCTTCTGCCCTGTCCACCCGTGACCCTCCTTGAGGACTTGGGCCTGCCCTGAGCTGTTCCTTGGTGACTGTATGTGGGAAACAGATTTGTGACTGTGAAGGAAATGGGAGAAGAACATTTATCAAGCTGGTTTCTGAACTGTGCAGAAGGGAGGGGATTATTAACCCTAGTGGCGCGGTTCCCGGAATATTCCGGGAAAGGCGGGTCTAGGCTTTGTGGCGGATCCCGGAATATTCCGGGATGACGTGGGTGGTCATAGTTGAAAGCTTACTTTCGCTTTCAAAGGTCAGCCAATGAATATTAAGGCCGTTGTAGGCCCGCAGAAAGGGGTGAAGGTCGTTTGACACACACAAGCAACGAAGAACCTGATTGGTTAAGAGTGTATTTTAATTTTTTTTCGGACCAGCCGAGATCGTCTTCAACAAAAATGGCGGCCAGCGTTTGCACTAGAATTTCTTCAAGCGTTTTTCGAGCTTTTTTACAAAATTGACAGCGAGGAGGAGTTTTAGAGGCTGGATTTGGTTGAAATAAACAATGAGAGAGACAATGAGGTAAGGATTGTGGAATATTTTTGAAAAACTTGGTAAAAATCGATCGCGATCGGACTGATTCGAGCGGTGCTAGTTTTGCTGGATGGACTTTTTCGCTACTCGGCGATTTCGACGTCACAGATTGTTTTACTTTATTTTGACGCAACGAGGCTTCGAAATAACTGTTGTTGAGTCAAATCGCTATGCTGCTGAGTACTTTGCATCACATGAAATCAAGCGATCTTTGTATTTTTGTCATAGAAAGCCACCACTTCGCACATTCCGCCATGACGGTCACGATGGCGTCGATCCTGTCGCTGAACTTTTCCGAGTATTTGGTGACCGATAAAGCGATACAAACTCCTTATTTTTTGAAAACTAATGTCAAGAAATAGTGTTTACCTAATCATGACATTTATGCACCGCAAGAACTTTGCTTATCGTGTTAAAATCGATCCGGGGCCCTGACAGTGGAACAGTGATCAGTAGTGCGAACATGATTTTTTGTTTTGATTTTTTTTTTACATAATCATAAACACTACACACTATTATAAAATTATACTCATTTAAAAGCATATTATCTCTTCTTTCCAGTGATCTATAGCTTAACACATTTAATTCAGTTTTATATATCAATATCAAGTCAAGGGTTGTTTGAGCCCACCATGCTCCAAAACAATGCTAGCCAATGTTAATTCAGCCAATAGAAGTGAGGCTTGTTGCTGTTTATTTAGCGCTACTAGGGTTAAGTTAGGATTTAGAGTGTGACTGGAAGTTGAATCTGTGTGTGTGAAAGTGGATTTAAGTATTTGTCTTGATGTGATTGGTTTTTTTAATTTTTGGAAAGTAAACTCTGGAACTTTTTCTCCTGTGTTCTGCGTTTGTTGTTGTCAGGAAGATAGTTAGAGAGGTGGGGGTTTAGCCACAATCCCTTAAAGAGCGTAACATAAAACATTCAGAAACAATTACAGAAAAACTCTTTTCAACCTACTGTTGGGTGGGTTTTTTTAGTGGTTTTGTTTCGATGAATGGTGCATGAACACATGAAACATTCCGATGGTTGTCATTTTGTTTGCGGAAGATTGCGATGCATGTTAATTTTACATTTCGAGCTACCACTGTGCCAAAGTCCCAAATAGCAAACAATTCACAAAATATGTCTGGATGTGAACCATTGCGAAACTCAAAATCAGTAGTAATTTCCCCTTTTTTTAAAAATTAGTGTTCAAAACGCACATCAGCCCTTGTTAGATTTGATGATCGATTTGCATCTCGAACTTCATCGTCGTCAAAGTCATCTCTCTCACTTCAATCAACAGTCAGAAGTGCACACACTGCTAGGATCGCTTACATCGATATTTGAGCCTTGATACACATCTCACAGCATTATAGTTTGGGCATGAAAGCCATAAAAACGATTGTACATGTCAGATTTCAAGATAGCATCCACCTTGGGAAAAATGGCTATTTTTCCCCTCCAAAATTTGCCACAAACTTACTCCAGTCCCTGCCATTTGCATCATAATGTGAAAGTTTCACAGGCAGTCTCGTTGCTTTTATTCTGACCAGATTTGAAGCGCAATTGGCGGGAATTTTGATTGTATGAACACTCTGAAGTGATGGTCATGTTGCCAGGCGTTTTTGGCCGTTGTGCTTGAGGATGGGCTCGGACAATTTGGGGCAATGTGCATAGCGAAGTGTTAACTATTGATATGTACAACTTCTTCTTCTTCCTTTTTTGTCATGTTTCTCCCAGGGGAGGTTTGACACTGATGAGCCTTCTCCATCTCTCTCTGTTTTGAGCTTCCTCCTTATTTATGCCCCTTTCTCTAAGATCATCTACAATACAGGTAGCCCAGGTTTTGCTAGGTCTTCCATTTGGTCTCTTTCTATCCACTACGAAGATCATTGCTCTTTTTATGATGTGTGGTCTGCTTTCCGTTGAACGTGCCCAAACCAGCGCAGTCTATTGCTACTAGCTACAGACTTCAGATCATCAACTTTGCACATTCTCCATAGTTCTTCATTCGTGATCCTGTCTTCCCATTTGATCTTTGTCATGTAGCATAGCATTCGGTTTTCACACCTCTTCAACAAACGTTTGACTGTTTTTGTGAAAACCCACGTCTCCGAACCATACAGGAGAACAGGTCTAATGCAGGCCTTATATATCAGACAGCGTCTCTCCAGTGGGATTTTCTGATTCCCTAGCAGACTTGCCAATTCTTTCCATTTCTTCCAAGCATTCGCAATCTGGTTCTGACAGCTAACTCAGATTTTGCTTCGCAGCTCATCATCACTCCCAGGTAGCAGAATTTGTCTGCCTCTTCTATCTTCCCTTGTTCAAATTCTAGCTCCTCCTTTCCTGCATCGGTATTGTCTTCACCCTTCTTATTCATACAACTGGGGTAGACAAATACTCCGTCCTCCTTCTTCAGACTTTTGAGCTTTGAGCATCTTTTGTGACACCAATATTGACATTTGGAGCATTTGATTGAATTGTTCCCTACACCTTTGTGGCAGACACCACACGGGTATTTGCCTTGCTCTCTATGTGTTCTGTGCCGTCAGCGCCTGAGCTTTATCACAGTTCTTGATTAAACCATTGACGCTGGGGGCAACAGCAAAGTGAGAGGCTGTATGACCAAAGGCTTTCCCACTCATGGAATTCCACTTTACAGCTTAGTCTTTAGTGATCGACTATGACTCTCTGACTAGGAGGCTTGACTCGCACAGTCCTTATGTGCTGCAGCCCTGGGGGCTGGTTGGCCTTTGGAGAACATCTCCAACGCTGACTGTCCTTATGCCCACTTGGCCGAGAGAGTGGGGATGTACTGTAGGCAAGACATCTCCACTATAATCAAATTTCTGCCCAATTTCCGAAACAGCAGCTGCCTCCTCTGCTGTTGTGGAGGTCATCGTTGAACACGACGGACAAACATACAAAACATACTATGTGTTCTGCGATCTTTTCCAAATGTCATTGCTTTGGTCTTGTCAACATTCACCTTCATTCCTCTGTGTTCTAATCTCTGTTTCCAATTGCCAAATCTTTGAGTAGCGTCATCACTGTTCTCAGCTACCAGTACTAAGTCATCAGCATACAGCAGTTCCCAGATCTCTTCTGGCCTCTCCACTTCCTTGGATATTTCATTCATCACGAGGATAAAGAGCAGAGGGCTCAATGTGGATCCTTGGTGTACTCCTACTTTTATCTCAAAGCTTTCTGACGTCCCAATTATAGTTTTCACTTTTGATCTGGAGTTCTTGTACAAAGTCATAACCATTGAGATGGTGTGCTCCGATACACCTTGTTTCCTCAAGGCCCATTGGATTGCCTTTCTGGGTACTCTATCAAAAGCTTTTTCCAGGTCAACAAAGATGTGCGTCAAGCTCTTTTTCTTCTCGATATACTTTTCCTGCAGTTGTTTCACAATAAATATTGCATCTATGGTTGATTTGCCAGCCTGGAATCCAAACTGTTTTTCATCAATATTGCACAGGCTCTTCAGTCTTCTTTCCAATACTTTTTCCCAGATCTTCATGCCATATTCCAGAAGCTTGATTCCTCTGTATTTTCCACATACTAGTGCATCTCCTTTACCCTTGAAAATGGGAACAGTAATACTGTCTTCCCATTCTTCGGGCATTTGTTCTGTCCGCTGTATCTTCTGACATATTTTCGTAAGTTGTTTTACTTCTTCCTCTCCTGCTGCTTGTATCATTTCTGTCACCACTCCTGATGGCCCCATGGCTTTTCTCTTTTTCATAGTTCAAACTGCTCTTCTGATTTCATCTTCAGTCAGTTCTTATATATATATATATATATATATATATATATATATATATATATATATATATATATATATATATATATATATATTGCACAATCCTTACCTCATCTCCTCTGTCATTGTTTAATTCAACCAAATTGTGCCTTTCAAACTCCTCCTTGCTGTCAATATTGTCAAAAAGCTCTTCACGAAACATATCAAGAAATTCTTACACAAAGGCTGGCAGTCATTTTACTTGAAGACGATTGCGACTGGTCCAAATTTTTTTTTTAAACCCTTTGCTGGGCACAGCAAAATCATTTGTTCACTTCCTGCTGGGCAAGCAAAATGGAGGTGGATGGCCTCTGAGTGGGTGGGTGTATTTAACATGCAATAACTCCACAATGGTTTAATGGATTTTAATTAAATATAAACAGCAAAATGCAGAAATGAATAAAGAAACTGCTATTTGCTATTGTGTGTTGTTGTTATTTTTTTAAAAAGAATTATAATGCATAAACACACAAGGTCATTGATCAGTTTGTATGTGTCACAGTTAGTGTTGCAATAGCTTTGGAATGCATGCATGGATTTTGATAAAATAAAAAGTAAAACATTCAGAAACAATTACAGAAGAAAAGTTTTCAACCTACTGTTGTGTTTTTAGTTTTTTTTATGAATGATGCACGAAAACATGAAACATTCCGACGGTCGCCATTTTGTTTGCCAACGATCGCCGACGATCGCGATGCATGTTAACTTTACAGTTCGAGCCGCTACCATAACAAAAGTCCCAAATAGCAATCAATTCACAAAATATATCAAGTTGTGAACCATTGCCAAACTCGAATTCCGCGATAATTTCCCCAATTCTATGAGCAGAATTCAAAACGCGCATCGGCCGAGTTAGATTTGACGATCGATTTACGTCTCGAACTTTGTTGTTGTCAAAACCGTCTTTCTCGCTTCAATCAACAAAGTCAGAAGCGCACACACTACTCAGATCGCTTACATCGGTATTTGAGCCTGGATACACATCTCACAACGTCATATTTTCGGCATGAAAGCCATAAAAACGATCGTACATGTCGGATTCGAAGATAGCGTCCATCTTGGGAAATATTGCGATTTTTTTCCTCCAAAACATGCCACAAACACATTCCAACCGCCGCCATTTGCAATGTACATGCGGAAGTCACGTGGGCAGTCTCGTTGCTTCTATTTTGACGAGATTTGAAGCGAGATTGGCGGGAATTTCGAATGTATGAACGCACTGAAGTGACGGTCACGTCGCCGGCCGTTTTTGGCCGTTGTGCCCAAGGATAGGTTCGGACGTTTTGGGACGCTATGCCCAGCAAAGGGTTAAATTACCCTCTAAAGCAATCAAAATCCATGCTGCTGGTGTGTGCTGAATGACCTTCAACTCTATCTGCAGTCCTATAATGGCCTTAACCCTAGTAGTGCAGTACCCAGAACATTCTGGTAACGACTGGTCTAAACTATGTGGCGGATCCAGGAATATTCTGGGATGATGTAGGTGATCATAACTGAAAGCTCACTTTCACTTTCAAAGGTCAGCCAATGAATGTTAAGGCCATTGTAGGGCCGCAGAAAGGGGTGAAGGTCGTTCAACACATACAAGCAATGAAGATTGTGATTGGTTTAGAGTGGGAGGGGGGGGGGTTCGGACCAGCCGAGATCATCTTCAAGAAAAATGGCAGCCAGCATTTGCACCTTAATTTCTTCAAGCGTTTTTTTTTTTTAAAAGCTTTTTTTACGATATTGACAATGAGGAGGCGTTTTAGAGGCTGGATTTGGTTGAATTAAACAATGAGAGAGACGATGAGGTAAGGATTGTGGAATATTTTTTGAAAAACTTGGTAAAAATTTATAGTGATGCGACCAAATCGAGTGGTGCTAGTTTTGCTGGATGGACTTCGCTACTCGGCGATTTCAATGTCAAAGATTGTTTTACATTATTTTGACGCAACAAAGCTTCGAAATAAATGTTGTTGAGTCAAATCAATATGCTACTGAGTACTTTGCATCACATGAAATCAAGCGATCATTGTGTTTTTGTCATAGAAAGCCACCACTTCGCACATTCCGCCATGACGATCGCGATGGCATCGATCCTTTCGCTGAACTTTTCCAAGTATTTGACAACCCAAAAAGCGACACAAACTCCGTATTTTTTCAAACTAATGTCAAGAGAGAGTATTTACCCAATCATGACAATTTTGCACCACAAGAACATACATTGCTTATCGAGTTAACATCGATCCGGGGCCCTGATGGCGCAACAGTGATCTGTAGTGCACACAAGATGGGGTTTTTTAACATAATCATCAACACTTCATGCTGCTATAAAATGACACTCCTTTAATAGCTTGATATCTAATCTTTCCAGTGATTTATAGCTTTACACACTTAATTCAGTTTTACATATCAATATCAAGGGTTGTTTGAGCCCACCCTGCTTCAAAACAACACTAACCAATGTTAATTTAGCCAGTAAGCACTGAGCCTTGCTGCCGTCTGTCTATTCAGCACTACTAGGGCTAACATTCCTTGGGTGACCTTTAAAAACAAAAATGAGCTGTCAATTACAATCATCACTTACATCAGCCCGCAATATTCCGGGATCTACCATGACTGTGGCTTTCTGAGGTCAGCCTGGAATGTTCAGGGCACCACGCTACTAAGCTGAATGTCAGAAGTCTATTGCAAGTGTTTCTCTGTTCTTTTCCCATTCATCTATGTTCTCTCAACTCTTGCCCCACTCCACCCTACCTTCTCGGTCTGTAGCACACCCACTCAATCAATCATTAACACTCCTACACACACACACACACACATGTATGTGCGTGTGCTTACACACACACACACACACCCCCCTACCTCTAGAAGTTCATCGTTGGTCTTGAGACGACCGTTCAGGCCCACAGGACCATCAGGGCGAATGGAGCCTATGTAGTGATGGGGTCGAACTTCTTGTCCATTTTCCACGTCCACTGTGCCCTCCAGGGAGATTCCCAGCCCCCCGCCCTCTTTGAACTTGGAGAGCTGAGCCACCTGACACACACACACACACACACACGCCCTCCTTTAATTCATAGGTCTATGTACATGTATACAACATGTAGCATAGGAACTAAAGTCCAAGCCTGGTACAGTACATACACTGCTATTATCAGAAGCAAAGGCAAACCACTGATAATTATTGGTTTTTTGGTGCCAAAAACTTCACAAGTTCTCACAAGGATATATATATATTCTGCAGAAAAATCTACTCTTATAGGGAAAGAAATTTATACACTTGCAACTAAAAAAAACTATGGGTGGAACTGCTCTTATGGCCACACACTCATCTATGGAGAGCAGCCCTAATTTCCCACAGAGAAATCTGCTGTGACTGAAAAGTGGTACACGATACAATTAAATAATGAATGAATGCTATTTTGCGAGCGTTACTAAAAACTACCTGACTAACAAGGCTGTATCTCTTGGGCCCAGTTGATGCCAGGACCTATGATAATCAGTGTAAAGTACAGCCCTGCCAAAGAACCTCAAAGCAGGCGTGCTTCCATAGCAGCAGCATTAGATCACCTCCATCACTACTGATCATCACGCACTAAAAGAAAATGAATAGTGGCTGCTTCTATGGCGCTGGTTGCCCTGTTTCATGGTGATCTCAGCTTTGGTTTCCCGTAGTACACTTCTGTGCTTGTGGGAAGTTAGTGTCAAAGCCACTAGGGCTGGAGGTTCACACTCAGGAGGAGAAGGTCAATAGAGGGATGTGTTGTGGGGTCAGCACCCCTGGTCGGCATCTCAACCAGTCTGGCTCCGCAGCAAAGCCATTACTGTTGTCAGCAGGGGGCTTAGTAAGTAGTCTCCAGCATCCATTAGCACAGAACCGGCACCCTGAACACACCACTGAAGTGGCCCAACAGCAGCCATGCCAGGCCCTTTTTGCTGGTGGCCCCTTGGCAGCCTGCCTAAGATATGAAAGCTCTTCAAGGGCTTTCTTTCCTGCTGAGGCTGTGGCGTGACACACCTGGCAGCTTTACAAGAGAGTGGCTGGAAAGAGGCAGGACAGGAACATCACAGGCAGCAACCACCCCCACAATAAAAAACACCCAAAAGGCAACACACGCAAAAAAAACCCTCTGACTTGTTTTCATTATAACTACTTGGTCACTCTAACTAGTTTCAGGCCTCTGCTTTTGTCTGTTACACAAGCTTTAATGCACAGTTTCTGCACTGCTTTGTTCTGAATTGAGATGGACATAAATCTGTCCTCCAATTAGGGGGCTCCATACAAGACTTCCTGAAACTCAACATGCACACACACACACACACACACACACACACACAGCCAGCAACTGCCTCCCTCAAACACTGTGTCACCTGCTACTCCTTGTTTTGGTTTGGGTTTTTGGCTGCTCACCTTCTATGACTTTCTTTTCATATTGTTCTCACACCATTCAGCTCAATCTCTCAACCCCAAACATACCCACATTCCTTATGTTTCAAGGTCAAAAATCCACAGGGAAACTATCAATGTCAGGCCACCATGGGGCCACCAGCCAGAGGGGTCCTGCACTGCTGTTGGGTCGCTTTGGTGGTGTTCAGTGGTACCTGTTCTCAGCTAACATACGCAGGACACCGCCTACAAAGACCCCCTTCTGACAACAGTAATACTTCAGTCGCGGAGCCAGACTGAGTGAGATGCCCTCCTAGGACCTTCTGCCATGAACCTCCAACCCCGAACACTTCGACACAAACACACCACAGAAACACACCACAGACACTGAAGTGTATGGGGAATCCAAAGCTGAAATCATCTTGAGACCAGAGCAACTGTAACCAACAATTTCAGAGACAATTTGATTCTGATCATCATGTCTTTCCTTTAATAGGTTTTTAAGGAGGTGTTGGTCACAGAGCGTAGTGTTGGTCACTGAGTGTAAGACAGTATTACTGTTCCCATTTTCAAGAGTAAAAGAGATGCACTAGTATGTGGAAAATACAGAGGAATCAGGCTTCTAGAACATGGCATGAAGATCTGGGAAAAAGTATTGGAAAGAAGACTGAAGAGCCTGTGCAATAATGATGAAAACAGTTTGGATTCCAGGCTGGCAATTCAACCATAGATGCAATATTTATTGTGAAACAACTGCAGGAAAAGTATATCGAGAAGAAAAAGAGCTTGACGCACATCTTTGTTGACCTGGAAAAAGCTTTTGATAGAGTACCCAGAAAGGCAATCCAATGGGCCTTGAGGAAACAAGGTGTACCGGAGCACACCATCTCAATGGTTATGACTTTGTACAAGAACTCAGATCAAAAGTGAAAACTATAATTGGGTCAGAAAGCTTTGAGATAAAAATAGGAGTGCACCAAGAATCCACATTGAGCCCTCTGCTCTTTATCCTCGTGATGAATGAAATATCCAAGGAAGTGGAGAGGCCAGAAGAGATCTGGGAACTGCTGTATGCTGATGACTTAGTACTGGTAGCTGAGAACAGTGATAACGCTACTCAAAGATTTGGCAATTGGAAACAGAGATTAGAACGCAGAGGAATGAAGGTAAATGTTGACAAGACCAAAGCAATGACAGTTGGAAAAGACCGCAGATCACATAGAGAGCAAGGCAAATACCCGTGTGGTGTCTGCCACAAAGGTGTAGAGAACAATTCGATCAAATGCTCCAAATGTCAATATTGTTGTCACAAAAGATTGCTCAAAGCTCAAAAGTCTGAAGAAGGATGGAGAATTTGTCTGCCCTAATTGTATGAATAAGAAGGGTGAAGACAATACCGATGCAGGAAAGGAGGAGCTAGAATTGGAACAAGGGAAGATAGAAGTGGTAGACGAATTCTGCTACCTGGGAGAGATGATGAGCTGCGAAGCAAAATCTGAGTTAGGTGTCAGAACCAGGATTGCGAGTGCTTGGAAGAAATGGAAAGAATTGGCAAGTCTGCTTGGAAATCAGAAAATCCCACTGGAGAGATGCTGTCTGATATATAAGGTCTGCACCTTTTCTCCTGTATGGTTCAGAGACGTGGGTTTTCACAAAAACAGTCAAACGTTTGTTGAAGAGGTGTGAAAACTGAATGCTATGCTACATGACAAAGATCAAATGGGAAGACAGGATCACGAATGAAGAACTATGGAGAATGTGCAAAGTTGATGATCTGAAGTCTGTAGCTAGTAGCAATAGACTGCGCTGGTTTGGGCACGTTCAACGGAAAGCAGACCACCACATCATAAAAAGAGCAATGAACTTCGTAGTGGATGAAAAGAGACCAAAAGGAAGACCTATCAAAACCTGGGCTGCCTGTATTGCAGATGATCTTTGAGAAAGGGGCATAAATAAGGAGGAAGCTCAAAACAGAGAGAGATGGAGAAGGCTCATCAATGTCAACCCTCCCCTGGGAGAAACATGACAAAAAAGAAAGGAGAAGAAGAAGAGGAAGTTGGTCACAGAGCATCATTTTGGTCATTTTCAAAAAGATTTTAGGTCTAGCAACTAATATTCCTTAAAAAATAAAATTTAAATTGCCAATATGGAATTCCATTTAAAATGAAAGGAAAATCACCCATGCACTTGACAGAGAACAGACAGCAGCACTTCGCACAAAGCAGCACTTCATAAACAGCAGCACTTCACAAAGAACAGACAACAGCCGCACTTCACACAGGACAACCAGCCGCACTTCACACAGGACAAACAGCAGCACTTCACACAGGACAAACAGCAGCACTTCACACAGGACAAACAGCAGCACTTCACAAAGAACAGACAACAGCCGCACTTCACACAGGACAAACAGCAGCACTTCACACAGGACAAACAGCAGCACTTCACACAGGACAAACAGCAGCACTTCACACAGGACAAACAGCAGCACTTCACACAGGACAAACAGCAGCACTTCACACAGGACAAACAGCCGCACTTCACACAGGACAAACAGCCGCACTTCACACAGGACAAACAGCCGCACTTCACACAGGACAAACAGCAGCACTTCACACAGGACAAACAGCAGCACTTCACACAGAGCAGACAGCAGTTCACACAGAGCAGACAGCAGTTCACACAGGACAAACAGCACTTCACACAGAGCAGACAGCACTTCACACAGAGCAGACAGCAGTTCACACAGAGCAGACAGCAGTTCACACAGAGCAGACAGCACTTCACACAGAGCAGACAGCAGTTCACACAGAGCAGACAGCAGTTCACACAGAGCAGACAGCACTTCACACAGAGCAGACAGCACTTCACACAGAGCAGACAGCAGTTCACACAGAGCAGACAGCACTTCACACAGAGCAGACAGCAGCACTTCACACAGAGCAGACAGCACTTCACACAGAGCAGACAGCAGCACTTCACACAGAGCAGACAACAGCAGTTCACACAACCGCCGCACTTCACACAGGACAAACAGCAGCAGTTCACACAGAGCAGACAGCAGTTCACACAGAGCAGACAGCAGCACTTCACACAGAGCAGACAACAGCAGTTCACACAGAGCAGACAGCCGCCGCACTTCACACAGGACAAACAGCAGCAGTTCACACAGAGCAGACAGCACTTCACACAGAGCAGACAGCAGCAGTTCACACAGAGCAGACAGCACTTCACACAGAGCAGACAGCACTTCACACAGAGCAGACAGCACTTCACACAGAGCAGACAGCAGTTCACACAGAGCAGACAGCACTTCACACAGAGCAGACAGCACTTCACACAGAGCAGACAGCAGTTCACACAGAGCAGACAGCAGCACTTCACACAGAGCAGACAACAGCAGTTCACACAGAGCAGACAGCAGCACTTCACACAGAGCAGACAGCACTTCACACAGAGCAGACAGCACTTCACACAGAGCAGACAGCACTTCACACAGAGCAGACAGCACTTCACACAGAGCAGACAGCAGCACTTCACACAGAGCAGACAGCAGCACTTCACACAGAGCAGACAGCACTTCACACAGAGCAGACAGCACTTCACACAGAGCAGACAGCACTTCACACAGAGCAGACAGCAGCAGTTCACACAGAGCAGACAGCACTTCACACAGAGCAGACAGCAGTTCACACAGAGCAGTTCACACAGAGCAGACAGCAGTTCACACAGAGCAGACAGCACTTCACACAGAGCAGACAGCAGCACTTCACACAGAGCAGACAGCACTTCACACAGAGCAGACAGCATGACATACCACCACTTCACAGTCAGGGCCCACAATTCTCTCCCAGATCGTCTTGATGGCTGTCTCCATATCCGGCCGTAACTCCTCACCTGCCACAGCCACAGTCCCTTAGTTCATCATCATCATCTCTGGTCAGTTATTGGCGTTACCCTATCACACAGTCCCTTAGTTCATCTTCATCATCTCTGGTCAGTTATTGGTGTTACCCTATCACACAGTCCCTTAACTTCATCATCATCATCTCTGGTCAGTTATTGGCGTTACCCTATCACACAGTCCCTTAGTTCATCATCATCATCTCTGGTCAGTTATTGGCGTTACACTATCACACAGTCCCTTAGTTCATCATCATCATCTCTGGTCAGTTATTGGCGTTACCCTATCACACAGTCCCTTATTTCATCATCATCATCTCTGGTCAGTTATTGGCGTTACCCTATCACACAGTCCCTTAGTTCATCATCATCATCTCTGGTCAGTTATTGGCGTTACCCTATCACACAGTCCCTTAGTTCATCATCATCATCTCTGGTCAGTTATTGGCGTTACCCTATCACACAGTCCCTTAGTTCATCATCATCATCTCTGGTCAGTTATTGGCGTTACCCTATCACACAGTCCCTTAGTTCATCATCATCATCTCTGGTCAGTTATTGGTGTTACCCTATCACACAGTCCCTTAACTTCATCACCACCCAAGATGGAGTGGAGGCATTTGTAATAGAGGGCACAGCCAACCAGTGGAGAGATCGCAACAGAGGAGTAATGTGCTCAGATTTTTTCTTTCTGAGGACTAGTTGAGCAGCAGAGTGATTGCCACCGTTGTTAAAAAGTAATGTGAGGTGAATGGAAGTCTCTAAACAATAGCAAAAAATCTGTTTGATTTTTTAAATTTTTTGTTGACAAAAATCGGATCTTGTTGAATGAAATCATATTTCCATATTTTCCAACTTTTTATGGAACAAATACAGAAAAATACAGAGGGTGCATAGGTCTGTAACTAAAAATATTCATAATGAATGTCCCTGTGTTAAGAGAGAAGGAATTATACATTTGTGTAACTTCTGCTCAATTGGAGAGACTGCGCGAGTTTGCTGTGAGTGTATGTATAAATGCGTATGACAGGTAGCATGACACTCACTCACTCCTCAGCGACAAGATACTAGGCACAAGCATTTTACTGCAGACTCCCTGAAGATCCTTTTTTAGGATGTTCCACTGGACACCATTTTTAACTTCCTGAGAGAATCGGGCTTTTCCTGTTTGATACGAGTGAAAGTGTTACAGTTGGTCACTAAGAACAAGGTCGTTTTAAGGAATCTGGTTTTGTTTTATCTCATTTTATGTATGATTGATGTGGTTTATTCACAACACGGTGCCCATCCTGGGTTGACCCTTATGGTTGGCCAGGGCGTTGATACAAGGAATGACTGTAGAGTTGGTTTAATACCTTGTTTTAATCTGTATATAGTTGCACAGTTTTAATATGAGATTTAAAAGTTGACAAGGTGACAGCCCTGAAAAGGCCTCTGTGGTCAGCAATGCCATAAACAACAGGATTTGGATTGACTATGACAACATGTCTTCGACACTCAGAATAATCCTCTTCAGTGAATATGACAGATAACATTTCCAACATTATTATAATCCTCCTCAGTGACTATGACAGATCATGTCTCCTACACTCACTACGACTATGACAAATCATGTCTCCAACATTTGCTATATAATGTTCTCAGTGACTATGACAAATCATGTCTCCAACACTCACTATAATCAGTGACTATGACAAATCACATCTCCTACACTCACTATAACCAGTGACTATGACAAATCACATCTCCTGCACTCACTATAATAAGTGACTATGACAAATCACATCTCCTGCACTCGCTATAATCAGTGACTATGACAAATCACATCTCCTGCACTCACTATAATCAGTGACTATGACAAATCCCATTTCCTACACCACTCACTATAATCAGTGACTATGACAAATCGCATCTCCTGCACTCACTATAATCAGTGACTATGACAAATCCCATCTCCTAATACACTCACTATAATCAGTGACTATGGCAGATCCCATCTCCTACACCACTCACTATAATCAGTGACTATGGCAGATCCCATCTCCTACACCACTCACTATAATCAGTGACTATGACAGATCCCATCTCCTGCACCACTCACTATAATCAGTGACTATGACAGATCCCATCTCCTGCACCACTCACTATAATCAGTGACTATGACAGATCCCATCTCCTACACCGCTCACTATAATCAGTGACTATGACAGATCCCATCTCCTACACCACTCACCATAATCAGTGACTATGACAAATCCCATCTCCTACACCGCTCACCATAATCAGTGACTATGACAAATCCCATCTCCTAATACACTCACTATAATCAGTGACTATGACAGATCCCATCTCCTACACCACTCACTATAATCAGTGACTATGACAAATCCCATCTCCTGCACCACTCACCATAATCAGTGACTATGACAGATCCCATCTCCTACACCACTCACCATAATCAGTGACTATGACAAATCCCATCTCCTGCACCACTCACTATAATCAGTGACTATGACAGATCCCATCTCCTACACCACTCACCATAATCAGTGACTATGACAAATCCCATCTCCTGCACCACTCACCATAATCAGTGACTATGACAGATCCCATCTCCTACACCACTCACCATAATCAGTGACTATGACAAATCCCATCTCCTGCACCACTCACCATAATCAGTGACTATGACAAATCCCATCTCCTGCACCACTCACTATAATCTTCCTCAGAGGTGGCGACGTTGATGTCCTCCACGTCCACTTGACGACTCTCCAACTCGTACGTTGGGTTGGACACGGCCTGCACCTCCATGGCCGGCAAGGCAGAGCTGGTCTGGTTGGCTTGAGCTGCCCACAAACATGTTCCCTCCAAACCAATCAGCTTATATGTACATGCAATCAGGCTTTTCTTTTCTGACTGACACAAACCAATCAGCTTATATATACATGCAATCGGGCTTTTCTTTTCTGACTGGCTGTGCTGTTCACATCAATGTGACACAAACCAATCAGCTTATATATACATGCAATCAGGCTTTTCTTTTCTGACTGGCTGTGCTGTTCACATCAATGTGACACAAACCAATCAGCTTACACAACCACACACTTCTGCAGCTATCCACACCACTTTGAGTCACAAATGCAAAATCAGCTGTTCTACCAGGCAGCAGCAGCTGCTAATACATCAACGTTGCTCTGACCATTCAGCATTAACTCTTCTACTACCATGTTCCACTTCTCTTACTCTTCAGTGTAAACCAAGTCTTTTCTGCAGTCTCCTTCAGTTTCACACCTACTGACTCTTTAAAAAAAATCATTAAAATAACAAACAAACAAACAAAATAAAGAAACATCTGCATGAAATTTTCTACAGCTTGTATAGTTTCGAATAAAAACAACAACCCACAGATCTTCATCCAGTGTGACTTGTTGTTTTGTTGGTGAATGAAGATAGTGACAATGTTGTGGTTGTTAAACTACGTTTTTTTTTTAAAGTTACTATTTCAAGAGGTAAAGAATCATCAAGATGAAGTAGAATAAAATCAGACATGCAAGCATGCAAAATATATCAAATAGTTTACATAATGCTAGAATAATATGTGAAAACACTCATAGACAAGCACACAGGCTGACGAACAAACAGCTATTGAAATCAGATCATGCGACTCGCTAGCATCATTTTGCAAGTTTCTGGAGCCACAATTTTCATAACATTCTTTCTTTTTCAACCAATCACAGTCACATGCCCCCCTCGGCAGGATCATAGTTTACACCACTGTCACAGTCATCTTCGACAGTTGAATTGCCAGTAAACACAGCACTTCGATTCTGCTCTACAACTCTTGAATCCTCTGTGCAGCTTCAAAGTCCTTTTCAGTCCACACAAGTTCGGATTCTGCCAGTTTCTTCATAGAAAATCCTCAAAGAAGTCTTTTGTCACTGTTGCCATCTTGAAGTGGCTCCCTCCAGAAATCATCCCTCAATGACATCACCGCGGGGGGAAAAAGGTGCACAAAATCACTCAACTGAAGAGAAAACTGCAAATGGTGGCAGCTACACTATCTGGGATCTCGTTACACATGTGTAAAGTGATAAGGGCTGTGAGACCATGGTCTATAAATAGCACAAAGGGAGACACTGGGTGTTCCCAGGCATTCGGCAGGCACACCCACCAGTGGCTACGCGGAAAGAATAGTAAGTAGCTGGTTTGACCCACCGATGGTAGTAATAAGAGAGTTCAACAACAACAACACAAACCACTGCTGATTGGCTGGGCATGTGTTCTGCATAATTATATTCTGTAAATATCAAATAATTCTCATAGACAAAAATTTGTATGAAAATTTTTGTGACGGAAAATCATCATGAAATGTTTGCATACATTTCCAATTATACATAACTGGTCACTAGCACCTCGCAACACCCGGCCTTGTTTTCCAGCACCCTGAACACGAGCTTTAGCTGCAAAGCTGGCCGTGATATATACACTGATGATGGCCGTTATGTTCTCTCTAAGCTGCAAAGCTGTCAGTAATATATACACACTGATGATGGCCGTTATGTTCTCTCTAAGCTGCAAAGCTGTCAGTTATATACACACTGATGATGACTGTTATGTTCTCTCTAAGCTGCAAAGCTGTCCGTGATATATACACACTGATGATGGCCGTTATGTTCTCTCTAAGCTGCAAAGCTGTCAGTAATATATACACACTGATGATGGCCGTTATGTTCTCTCTAAGCTGCAAAGCTGTCAGTTATATACACACTGATGATGACTGTTATGTTCTCTCTAAGCTGCAAAGCTGTCCGTGATATATACACACTGATGATGGCCGTTATGTTCTCTCTAAGCTGCAAAGCTGTCAGTAATATATACACACTGATGATGGCCGTTATGTTCTCTCTAAGCTGCAAAGCTGTCAGTTATATACACACTGATGATGACTGTTATGTTCTCTCTAAGCTGCAAAGCTGTCAGTGATATATACACTGATGATGGCCGTTATGTTCTCTTTAAGCTGCAAAGCTGTCAGTAATATATACACACTGATGATGGCTGTTATGCTCTCTTTAAGGTGCAAAACTGTCCGTGATATATACACACTGATGATGGCCGTTATGTTCTCTCTAAGCTGCAAAGCTGTCAGTGATATATACACTGATGATGGCCGTTATGTTCTCTCTAAGCTGCAAAGCTGTCAGTAATATATACACACTGATGATGGCCGTTATGTTCTCTCTAAGCTGCAAAGCTGTCAGTGATATATACACTGATGATGGCCGTTATGTTCTCTCTAAGCTGCAAAGCTGTCAGTAATACATACACACTGATGATGGCCGTTATGTTCTCTCTAAGCTGCAAAGCTGTCAGTTATATACACACTGATGATGACTGTTATGTTCTCTCTAAGCTGCAAAGCTGTCAGTGATATATACACTGATGATGGCCGTTATGTTCTCTTTAAGCTGCAAAGCTGTCAGTAATATATACACACTGATGATGGCCGTTATGCTCTCTTTAAGGTGCAAAACTGTCCGTGATATATACACACTGATGATGGCCGTTATGTTCTCTCTAAGCTGCAAAGTTGTCAGTGATATATACACTGATGATGGCCGTTATGTTCTCTCTAAGCTGCAAAGCTGTCAGTGATATATACACACTGATGATGGCCGTTATGCTCTCTTTAAGGTGCAAAACTGTCCGTGATATATACACACTGATGATGGCCGTTATGTTCTCTTTAAGCTGCAAAGCTGTCAGTAATATATACACACTGATGATGGCCGTTATGTTCTCTTTAAGCTGCAAAGCTGTCAGTAATACATACACACTGATGATGGCCGTTATGTTCTCTTTAAGCTGCAAAGCTGTCAGTAATATATACACACTGATGATGGCCGTTATGTTCTCTCTAAGCTGCAAAGCTGTCAGAATATATACACTGATGATGACCGTTATGTTCTCTCTAAGCTGCAAAACTGTCAGTATTATATACACCGATGATGACCGTTATGTTCTCTTTAAGCTGCAAAGCTGTCAGTACTATATACACTGATGATGACTGTTATGTTCTCTCTAAGCTGCAAAGCTGTCAGTACTATATACACTGATGATGACCGTTATGTTCTCTCTAAGCTGCGAAACTGTCAGTAATATATATACACTGATGATGACCGTTATGTTCTCTCTAAGCTGCAAAACTGTCAGTAATATATACACTGATGATGGCCGTTACGTTCTCTCTAAGCTGCAAAGCTGTCAGTACTATATACACTGATGATGGCCGTTATGTTCTCTCTAAGCTGCAAAACTGTCAGTACTATATACACACTGATGATGGTCATTCTATTCTCTCTAAGCTGCAAAGCTGTCATTAATATATGTACACTGATGATGGTCATTCCATTCTCTCTTAGCTGAAAAGCTGTCAGTAATATATACACTGATGATGACCGTTATGTTCTCTCTAAGCTGCAAAGCTGTCAGTAATATATACACTGATGATGGTCATTCCATTCTCTCTTAGCTGAAAAGCTGTCAGTAATATATACACTGATGATGACCGTTATGTTCTCTCTAAGCTGCAAAGCTGTCAGTAATATATACACTGATGATGGTCATTCCATTCTCTTAGCTGAAAAGCTGTCAGCGATATATACACACTGATGATGGCCGTTATGTTCTCTCTAAGCTGCAAAGCTGTCAGTGATATATACACACTGATGATGGCCGTTATGTTCTCTCTAAGCTGCAAAGCTGTCAGTGATATATACACACTGATGATGGCCGTTGTGTTCTCTCTAAGCTGCAAAGCTGTCAGTAATATACACACTGATGATGGCCGTTACGTTCTCTCTAAGCTGCAAAGCTGTCAATAATATATACACTGATGATGACCGTTATGTTCTCTCTAAGCTGCAAAGCTGTCAGTAACACTGATGATGGACGTTATGTTCTCTCCGAGCTGCAAAGCTGTCATTAATATACACACTGATGATGGCCTTATGTTCTCTCTAAGCTGCAAAGCTGTCAGTAATATATACTTTGATGATGGCCGTTATGTTCTCTCCTGTTTTATTAATGCAGGTGTGTTTTTCAGGTAAAGAAAGGTTTATAAACATACAAATAAATAAAATAGATTACCTATGCTTAACATTAGACCTGTAACTTAATTCTTAACTATTCATTGATTTTTTAAATATTTTTTTAGAACATTTGAAGTCATTCTACCAGACAGGGAGGGGGAAGGGGGGGGGGGGGGGGGGGGGGTTGTTGGTGTTTTTTTTTAAAAAGAGAATACCCCAATTCAGTGGCCATGATAAGTGTTGTAAGAAAAACTGGTGAGGTTTCAGTTAGTCATCAATAAGTTAAAATGTCTATAACTTTGATCTGAAGGAGATATACAGAGCATGCAATATATTTCACATCCAACTTGTCCACCCACCCACAATGTATTTTACAACCAACTTGTCCACCCACCCACTCCACCATTGAAGGCAATATTGTCAGTAATGACGCAACGTATGCCTAGTATTTTCTAACGTTTTGTTCCTGTACACTTTTATTATCTAAAGTATAAACGTGTAAGAATGGATGAAACAGTAGGTGAAGTAATTTGTTTGTCCTGACGTTTTATGATTTTCTTTTTTTAATTCTTAAAACATTTTCTATTCAAATGTGTGTGTGGACGTGAGCGCAAACACACGCAGGTGTGTATGAGTATGTGTGTGCGTGTATATGTATATGTGGTAATTTGTATTTTCAATGTATTACCATATCGATTTTCCTTTTTTTACTGGTTTAATTTAATAGTAAATGATGCAATAATGTAGTATCTTAGTATAATCATTAAGAAATTTGTTCTTAGATAGATGGCTTGATGAAAAAAGCAAATGCATTGCTTATTCAATGTACCATCTGGAAATACAATTTTGACTTGACTTGACCAGCCTGTCTACCTGTCATCACAGCCAGGAGAACTGGCACTACAGCTGATCCACCCCTCACTCTTCACCTACCCAGAAGAACTGGCACTACAGCTGATCCACCCCTCACTCTTCACCTACCCAGAAGAACTGGCACTACAGCTGATCCACCCCTCACTCTTCACCTACCCAGAAGAACTGGCACTACAGCTGATCCACCCCTCACTCTTCACCTACCCAGAAGAACTGGCACTACAGCTGATCCACCCCTCACTCTTCACCTACCCAGAAGAACTGGCACTACAGCTGATCCACCCCTCACTCTTCACCTACCCAGAAGAACTGGCACTACAGCAGGGACCAAACACAAACTCTCTTCCATTACAACAGCTTCAATAGAACTTGGCAATGCATCAGTCCCTCTATCCACTGCTGTGAAGTACCTAGGTGTTGTTATCGACAACATACTCTCTATGCAAAAATTCATCACCCAGACCTGTCAGTCGTGCTACTATCACTTACGGCGTATTACTGCAATTCGAAAGTACCTGTCCACTGACGCAACAGCCAAACTTGTCACTTCTCTCATTCTTTCACGTCTGGACTATTGTAATTCTCTTTTGTCTGGTCTGCCAGCATCATCTATCCACTCCCTTCAACGTATACAAAACTCGGCAGCTCGACTAGTTCTCAGAAAGAAAAAATCGGAGCACATTACCCCTCTCTTGCGATCTCTCCACTGGCTGCCTGTGCCACAGAGAGTAGGATATAAGATCAGTACCCTCTGTTACATTTGTCTCCACAAAACTGCACCCTCCTACCTCTGTGAATGTCTTAACCTGTACACTCCTTCACGTTCCCTCCGCTCTACTGCAGATACCTTGTGCCTACGAATACCTAGATTCAACCAATCCACTGTTGGCCGCCGCTCTTTCTCTATTTTAGGTCCATCGACCTGGAATGAGCTCCCTCTCTCTCTTCGCCAGAAACCTAGTTATGACACTTTTAAATCCAGCCTCAAGACATATTTATTTCAAACCTAAGATTTCCCCCCTCCTGTTTCATATCAGAGCTATCCCACCTTCACTAACCCATGTCCTATCACCCTGCTAAAGTATACGATCTGTGTGAGTGTGTGTGTGCTTTTGAAAAAAACATTTGACTTTTTTCAATTTTATTTCATAGATTATGTCTGCAGCACACCATGTTTGTAAATATCTGTTTAAACTATTGATTATTTATCATTGATTACATGACTGTAAGATTAGGTTGAATGCATGCGCTTTGATTTTTCTTTGCAAGATATAGCGCTATATCAGTTCCATTTATTATTATTATTATTATTATCATCCACCCCTCACTCTTCACTTACCCAGGAGAACTGGCACTACAGCTGATCCACCCCTCACCTACCCAGAAGAACTGGCACTACAGCTGATCCACCCCTCACTCTTCACCTACCCAGAAGAACTGGCACTACAGCTGATCCACCCTTCACTCTTCACCTACCCAGAAGAACTGGCACTACAGCTGATCCACCCCTCACTCTTCACTTACCCAGGTACTGCTGTAGTTTCTCATACTTGGGGCCGTGCCTGAAGCGTGCTAGTCGTAGGTGAACCATCTGTCCTGTGTTACGCAGCACTTCCACCGCCTGGTGATTGGTGTAGCCCTGTAGCGGCTGACCATCCACCTGTGTACACAGGATTGTACACACAGTGTAAATGACACATCACTGACCATCCACCTGTATACATGGGATTGTACACACAGTGTAAATGACACATCACTGACCATCCACCTGTATACACAAGACTGAACACAGTGTAAATGACACATCACTGACCATCCACCTGTATACATGGGATTGTACACACAGTGCAAATGACACATCACTGACCATCCACCTGTATACATAGGATTGTACACACAGTGTAAATGACACATCACTGACCATCCACCTGTATACATAGGATTGTACACACAGTGCAAATGACACATCACTGACCATCCACCTGTATACATAGGATTGTACACACAGTGCAAATGACACATCACTGACCATCCACCTGTATACATGGGATTGTACACACAGTGTAAATGACACATCACTGACCATCCACCTGTATACATAGGATTGTACACACAGTGTAAATGACACATCACTGACCATCCACCTGTATACACAGGACTGAACAGTGTAAATGACACATCACTGACCATCCACCTGTATACATATGATTGTACACACAGTGCAAATGACACATCACTGACCATCCACCTGTATACATAGGATTGTACACACACTGCACATGTCAATGCTGTGATCGTTGACCTAAAAAAAAAAAGGAAGAAAAGAAAAGAAGCACATCTGTGTTGACTGACCTCGATGATCTGGTCGTTGACCTGGATTCGTCCATCCACAGCAGCTGCACTACCAGGACTGATGCTCTTCACAAAGATGCCTGAGATTTCATCTGTCACACACACACACAAAAGACGAAATTCCAAGAAAACAACAACAACAAAAGAGGGGGGGAAAATTAATATGTGGAAAACTCTACCAGCACTTGTGGCAGTCACGAAAGTGCAAGTACTCGCTTTTGACAGCCTCCATTTCAATGCATTCTGACACTATTAGTCAAATATTTAACCAAATGTGACCCTTATTTGATAACACAATTTTTATGATCCATTTACCATGTTTTCCATATCACATCGAACTGATAAACCCCTCTCTCTCTCTTACTATGGCCCACTGCTTTGAAAATATTCAAAATTGGATGACACAGAACAAATTACAGCTAAATGCAGATAAAACCGAAGCCATGCTTGTAGGGACCAAACACAAACTCTCTTCCATTACAACAGCTTCAATAGAACTTGGCAATGCATCATTCCCTCTATCCACTGCTGTGAAGTATCTAGGGGTCATTATTGACAACACACTCTCTATGCAAAAATTCATCACCCAGACCTGTCAGTCGTGCTACTATCACTTACGCCGTATTAGTGCAATTCGAAAGTACCTGTCCACAGACGCAACAGCCAAACTTGTCACTTCTCTCATTCTTTCACGTCTGGACTATTGCAATTCTCTTTTGTCTGGTCTGCCAGCATCATCTATCCACTCCCTTCAATGTATAAAAAAATCGGCAGCTCAACTAGTTCTCAGAAAGAAAAAATTGGAGCACATTACCCCTCTCTTGCGATCTCTCCACTGGCTGCCTGTGCCACAGAGAGTAAATTATAAGATCAGTACCCTCTGTTACAAATGTCTCCACAAAACAGCACCCTCCTACCTCTGTGAATGTCTTAACCTGTACACTCCTTCACGCTCCCTCCGCTCTACTGCAGATACCTTGTGCCTACGAATACCTAGATTCAATTAATCTACTGTTGGCTGCCGCTCTTTCTCTATTTCGGGTCCATCGACCTGGAATGAGCTCCCTCTCTCTCTTCGCCAGAAGCCTAGCTATGACACTTTTAAATCCAGCCTCAAGACATATTTATTTCAAACCTAAGATTTCCCCCCTCCTGTCTCATATCAGAACTATCCCACCCTTCACTAACCCATGTCCTATCACCCTGCTAAAGTATATGACCTGTGTGTGTGTGTGTGTGTGTGTGTGTGTGTGTGTGTGTGTGTGTGTGTGTGTGTGTGCTTTTGAAAAACATTTGACTATTGCAATTTTATTTCATAGATTTGGTCTGCAGTACCATGTTTGTAATATCTGTTTGAACTATTGATTATTTGTCATTGGTTGTATGACTGTGTAAGATTAGGTCGAATGCATGCGCTTTGATTTGTCTTTGCAAGATATAGCGCTATATAAGTTCCATTTATTATTATTATTATTATTACTATCTTTTCATTTCTTTTGAAGGTCATTTCTAATACCCAATAATTATATGTAGTCTCCTTTCCTCACTTTTGAACATGGGATGAGAAAATGTTGCATTAGAAAAAATATTAATTATATGGACAAACAAGTGTAATAGGTTGAATGCAAGTGCATTGACTTGTTTTTACAAGCTAGAGTGCTATATAAATTCCATTTATGATGATTATTATTATTATCCATTATCCAGAAGTCAGAATCCCCCCAAAACCACTCAACACCTATATGGAAAAAAAACCCCAACCCAACTCATTAACACACAAAACAATGCAAAAACAGGACTCACACACACTTTTCCCTTTTTTTTTTTTTTAAGGGATGGGATAGCCTGGTGGTTACAGTGATGCGCATTGCACTCGTGATCTGCTGACTCGGGTTCAAATCTCGTTCAAGAGGATTTTTCCTCTGGAATTAACATCAGTGCAACTGCACTCTCCCCAAAAGTCCTTCAGGTGAGTGAGACTATAAACTGAGGTCCTATGTGCGAACACATGCAGAACATCTTGTGCACACATTAAAACTCATCCCACTTTTTGGAAGAGTAGGCCATTGTGTGCCAGTGGGAATGGATGACAATTACAAACTGCATACATACAGGGACTTGATGTAAAAAAGGACATGAGTGCTTATTCCATTATCCTCGAAATAAGAGAACAAATAAAAATTTTAAAATACAATAAACACACACACTTTTTTCTTTTCTTGTTTTCATTTCTGCTTTCTTTTTGTGTAATTTCACTAATACCATAATACAATGATGATAATATTATTATCACTTATGTGATCAGTGCAGAGAGAGAGAGACAGAGACAGACAGAGAGAGGGTGGGGGTGCTCACTGAAAAATATTCCCAGTTCAAGATTAGGAAAAACTACACATGTATATTTTACAGGCAGCTAACAGAGGGAGAAGGAGGGGGGATGGGAGCCACTAAGGAGTGTGATGCACTTATAATGAGCACCATGTTGTGTTGGGCAAACAGCCTCCTGAGCTTTCTGAACGAGCCAGCACAAGTCTTGGTCCCAGCATAGACAGTCTTGGGAAGAACAGTGCTTCAGGATTCTGAGCAGCCCAAGATGACATCGGCCTTATTAACTTTACTTCACTTTTTCCTTCCGCTTGTACTCTGTGGCGTCGCGGGGAGATATAACTGTCTGTCTGCAGCAAGGCGGGTAGCTTGGAGGAGGGACAATCCATGGACTTTCAGTGTTTCTGCCACGGAATCACTCCAGCGTCGCCTGGGTCTACCTCTGTCCCTCATGCCAGAGTACCTCAAGTTGTAAGCACGCAAGGCTGGCTGGTTTGCCGGCATCCGTGTGAGGTGCCCAAACCACTTGGTTCGTTGTTGTTCAATATGGTGTAGGACGGGTGTGGCTCCTACCATGTCTCTGATCACCTCGTTTCTTATCTTGTCTTTCCTGCTCTTGTTGACAGCTTTCCTCAAGCACTTCATCTCACACGTTACCAGTTTCTGCTCCAGGGCTTTGGCATTAACAGAGGGGGGCCTTATTAACACTTGCTGATAATCAAACGTTTCTTGCAGATTCTTCCTTCTTCTGGTTTTAAGTACTTTCTATCAACCGGCAGAATTTGCGTCAAGTGGACGGCCATTAGAATTTAAGTCAATTGGAGTTTTTAACTCAAGACACTAACAGAGTTTTCTGTTTTGGGAGCAAAAAATACACGTGCCACCATTTTGGCAGCTAGCAAAGATATTTCGATCGGTGAACTCTCGCCTTCTTCAGTAGATGTTTTATTGCATTCATTCCCTTTTCTATTAATGGCAAATTTTCACAGTTTCTAAGTTGATTTCTGCACCGATCGTCGATCGTTTGACCCAGATACTGGTGTTACTGTATGGCATGCACAATATAGATGTTGATTCAAATCAAGTCTGCAGGACTAAAACAATTTGTGACAATTGCATGTCACTTGTAATCCTTTTCAAGGTTGTAACTCTACAGTGGTACAAAGCTGCCTCTTTGTTGCAAGCATAATTTCTTGAATGTGAGCTCTCTTGTCAAGAGTCTTTGAAAAAAAACATGTCGGACATAATGTTACTTGCATCACAGCCGTTTCTTCCTGATAATTGCTGATGTGAACCTCAGGAGTCTTCAGGACCTTATCAGGTCATACATCGCCTTTGACCTCTGAGTGAAGTGATTTCTGATTGGATTAAAGTGGTAATATGGTGACCAGTTTCTCAATCTTATTTGCATTTGGAAAATATCTACACATTCCAAAAGTGACGTGAGAGTATAGGTCAAGTTCCCAACAGTCAAAGACAGATTGCTTTCTCTGACTGTTTTGAATGCTGTTTGCATGAATTTTTGTTATGACGGCAGAACAGCAGAAAATTATATAATGGAGGAACGGCCAAAAGAAACCCCCACAACAAACCAACCACACACAAAAACCAGCGGCAATGAAACTACTGATGGGGGAAAGCGGAAAAATCCCACGCCTGATTCTGACCGGCTTTTTCCTTCTTCTTCTTCGTGCCTCAGCTACAGCTCTGAAGGTCACC
This sequence comes from Rapana venosa, assembly GCA_028751875.1. Taxonomy (NCBI): domain Eukaryota; kingdom Metazoa; phylum Mollusca; class Gastropoda; order Neogastropoda; family Muricidae; genus Rapana; species Rapana venosa. The sequence goes on from CM054140.1 coordinate 1,610,155, forward strand.
AAGGGCGAGATTTTGCTATAGCAACCGTTTCGCCCACCATGAAGGTAGCTGCATTCTGACTTCAGGGATAAATTCTGACTGTATGAAAATAATTACATTTCCTGAATATTTTGGGGTTGCAAACTTTCAAACAATGAACAGATTTCTTGAGCTAATAATCTTAAATTTCTTGATATAAAATAAGCAGAGATCAGAGATTCTCCTAGCACTGTTATTTTATCATTCCAGTATCACCCACTCCTGCAAGTAGTTGTAATCATCTGCGCCTTTGTTTATTTGTAGTTGTTCTCTCTATGTACTATCATTAAATTGTGCCAAGACACTGAATCAGATCCCTTTCTTGCCAGGAGGAACACATACCTGGAGTGTTGTCACCACCGACATAGCCAGCAATGGTGATGCCCAGCCCATGGGTGTCCTTCATCAGGTCCACCTCAAACATCTCCACTTCCCCCACCTCTCCGGCCACCTCATAGGGTTGCTGTCACACCAAAGGGCAGTGTTAGTGTCCAATGTAGTATCATCATCACTGGGGGATAACTGTATACATGTACGTAGACTATGTATGTTCACTGTATCATTATTACTGAAGGGAAAACTGTATGTAAGTAAACTTTATTCACAGTACCATCATTACTCAGGGAAAACTATGTAAGTGGACTATGTTCACTGTATCATTATTACTGAAGGGAAAACTGTATGTAGTAAACTTTATTCACAGTATCATCATTACTCAGGGAAAACTATGTAAGTGGACTGCGTTCACTGTATCATCATTACTCAGGGAAAACTATGTAAGTGGACTGCCTTCACTGTATCATCATTACTCAGGGAAAACTATGTAAGTGGACTGCCTTCACTGTATCATCATTACTCAGGGAAAACTATGTAAGTGGACTGCCTTCACTGTATCATCATTACTCAGGGAAAACTATGTAAGTGGACTGCCTTCACTGTATCATCATTACTCAGGGAAAACTATGTAAGTGGACTGCATTCACTGTATCATCATTACTCAGGGAAAACTATGTAAGTGGACTGCCTTCACTGTATCATCATTACTCAGGGAAAACTATGTAAGTGGACTGCCTTCACTGTATCATCATTATGGAGGGGTAAATGAATGCATGTTATACAGGGATAAAACTGTATGTATCCCAAATCCAATCCAATACAACTCACAGACCTATCTACTACAACTAATGAAGACAAAATGGGGAAAAGGTAATCCTATAATCTACCCTTCTCCCCACCCACCCTAAATGCACATGTGCTGGCCAACCTCCCAGCTCCATCCACTAATCCTACTATCCATGGTGGACTTGTTACACCACTGTACACTGGATGATCCACTGCAAATGATAGGAAGACATGCTAAGAACATAAATATTGACTTGGCTGGTAAAGAATAGGTCTCTCTCTCTCTCTCTCTCTCTCTCTCTCTCTCTCTCTCTCTCTCTCCTCTCTCTCTTTATCTCTCTCTCTCTTTATCTCTCTCTCTCTCTCTCTCTCTTTATATATATATATAGATATATACTCACTGGATGATCCACTGCAAACAATAGGAAGACTATAGCATGCTAAGAACATAATACTGACTTGGCTGGGGAAGAGTAGGTCTACATATACACATATATATATATGTGTGTATATGTGTGTGTGTGTGTATATGTATGTACTCACTGGATGATCCACTGCAAACAATAGGAAGACTATAGCATGCTAAGAACGTACATACTGTCTTGGCTGGGAAGGTAGTCACATATTTATATTAATATTGTGTGGTTGTGTGTGTGTGTGTGTGTGCTGTCGTGTGTGTGTATGTACTCACTGGATGATCCACTGCAACCAATAGGAAGACTATAGCATGCTAAGAACATACAAACTGACTTGGCTGGGGAAGAGTAGGTCTACATATACACATATTATATATATATGTGTGTGTATGTGTGTATAGGTATGTACTCACTGGATGATCCACTGCAAACAATAGGAAGACTATAGCATGCTAAGAACATACATACTGACTTGGCTGGGGAAGAGTAGGTCTACACATACATATATATATATATATGTGCTTAGTGTGTTATAGGTATTATCACTGGATGATCCACTGCAAACAATAGGAGACTAAGCTGCTAGAACAGACATATGACTTGCTGGAATCTAGGTCTACACATACATATATATAAGTGTGTGTATATGTATATGTGTGTGTGTGTATATGTATGTACTCACAGGATGGACCTGCACCTGCTCCATGACGCTGCTGTGGTGGGGGTGCAGCTGCAGCTGCTGGCTGCTGCTGCTGCCGTGTTCATCACCAACAGCCTGAGCAGCCACGCTCCTCCTGGACTCCTGCTCCATCAGAGCGTTGATGTGGGCCACATGGTCATCCAACTGGCTGGTGGGGATGATGGGGGCATTGGGGATCTGAACACACACACACACACACACACACACACAACATACACACAACAAACACACAACACACACACTACACACACCCATACCAACACACACATACACACACATATACACACACAAAACACCCAAACCACTAACAACACATACACACACACACACAATACACACACAAAACACACACACACACACACACACACAACATATACACACCACACACACACATACACACACACACACACACAAAACACACCCACAACACACACACAGAGGGTTAGAGTTACAATCACTGCCTTAACTCTTTCTACCCCATTCACGAATGTGCTCACTCGTAACAGAGCACTAAGCTAGAAAGGAGTGTTCTTATTCAGTCATTTCCGAGAATTACCCAGTCTGACATCTTAACTGCCCAGTGCAAGTGTACCCTATATGCCGGGGAATAAAATTCTTATGTACCACTGCTATGTTTATATCCCTCTTACTCAGAAACTACTACATGAATATTCCTGATAGTCTGCCCATTGACAGTATATATATCGTAGATTACTTCGAGGCAAGCTCAAATAAGTTAGCATGATATTTCACAGCGAAAATATATTTAAAATGTAAAAAAATCGACCAAAAATATGATTTCTTTATCACCACTGTTATTCTGAGTACCCCGATCTCAATAACGTCAAACAAAGTCTAGGCCAAATCTCATTCTTTTTTTTTTAATGCATGATCAGCTGAATCATACACGATCGTTTTCATCACTGTTAGGTAAATCTACAGTTTTATTTCCCACTTTTACAGCTGTGTAAAGTTATTTATGCCTTCAACAAGAAGTGTCAGCCATTTTGAACACGAACTTCCCAAGCAGTCATGCATAAAAACACAAAATACGAGCTAAAAAATTATCGTTTTTGCTACGGTTTTTGCAGCTGGATGTTGCCAAGCAACGGGAGAGTGACCTCCATTAGCTTTGGAGTTCTTTCCCTTTAACTGTAGTCAAGGAAGCAGGCTTGTTTACTTCGGTTCGACACCCCGGAAATTTTCCGGGTTGTAAGGCATACAGGGTGCACGTTTAGCCCCGGAAAATTTCCGCGGTAAGGCAGTCTAGTGGTTAAACTTGTTCTCAAATGGTTTGTTTACATGCCACATTGGCAATTTCTGTTCTGTGCCAAGTTTTAATTGATCTATTGCCCATCAATCAATATGAGTAAACGCTCATAACGTCCCTTAGCTAAAGAAGCCACTCAGCAGGTTTGCGAGCGGATTATGAACTACTTCTAGTGGATTATGAACTACTACTGGAGGATTATGAACTACTTCTAGTGGATTATGAACTACTACTGGAGGATTATGAACTACTTCTAGTGGATTATGAACTACTACTGGAGGATTATGAACTACTTCTAGTGGATTATGAACTACTACTGGAGGACTATGAACTACTTCTAGTGGATTATGAACTACTACTGGAGGATTATGAACTACTTCTAGTGGATTATGAACTACTACTGGAGGACTATGAACTACTTCTAGTGGATTATGAACTACTACTGGAGGATTATGAACTACTTCTAGTGGATTATGAACTACTACTGGAGGACTATGAACTACTTCTAGTGGATTATGAACTACTACTGGAGGACTATGAACTACTTCTAGTGGATTATGAACTACTACTGGAGGATTATGAACTACTTCTAGTGGATTATGAACTACTACTGGAGGATTATGAACTACTTCTAGTGGATTATGAACTACTACTGGAGGATTATGAACTACTTCTAGTGGATTATGAACTACTACTGGAGGACTATGAACTACTTCTAGTGGATTATGAACTACTACTGGAGGACTATGAACTACTTCTAGTGGATTATGAACTACTACTGGAGGACTATGAACTACAATAGCAATTAATCTGAAGATTCACTGAATACAATGCTGATGTTAGCAACTAGAGTGACACTGGAGGTGATGAAGACTGGCAGACAACTTTCTATTGAGTGATTGATGTAGGCAGGGCAAAGTACAGTCACTTACATCAATACATCAATACGTGTCTATGCTAAGCAGTGAAGGCAGAGATGATAATTACATCACTGAATCAGAGTTTTCAGGACAAGACCAGCCGCCATGGCGCAGTGGTTAGCGCCTTGGGTTACGGACTGGAAGGTTGCGGGTTCGATTCCCATAAGAGTCATAGGGATTTTTCGGACTCCGGCCGGCTCCTACCCAGAGTGAGTGTGCTGTGGGCTCAGTGGGAAGACTGGGACCACACAGTCGAGCTTCATCCACTTAACGGATGCGAGTTTGAGAGTGTTGCTCAAATTACCTGACCAACACTGCAGGTGTCTGTATCTCTCAGGCCCGGTTGACGCCGGGATATATTATGATAGTAAGCGTAGAGTACAACCCTGTCAAGTAGTCTTAAAGCATATGCACTTTCACAGCAGCATAATTATGTCATCCTCATTGTCATTGATCATCATGCAATTTTTAAAAAATGCCTCTGATTCGGTGGTCCCAGTTGCTCTGGTCTCATGGTGACCTCAGATACGGTTTGCCCATACACTTCTGTGCCTGTGGTGAGTTTGTGTCAAAGCCTTTGGGGTTGGAGGTTCGCGGGGGACGGTCGTTGGAGGGACGTTGTGGTGGTTGCCACCTCGGGTGGGGAACTCACTCAGTCTGGCTCCGTGACTGAGCTAATACTGTCGTTAGTGGGGGGCTTAGTAGGTGGTGTCCTGCGTATGTTAGCTCAGAACAGGCACCACTGAACACCGCCAAAGTGACCCAGCAGCAGTGCAGGGCCCCTCTGGCTGGTGGCCCCATGGCGGCCTGATAGTGATTGGCTGCCTGTGGACTTCCGACCCTGAGGATTTAACATGACGAATCTGGGTATGGCTGTGGTGGGGGGATTGGAATGAGCGGCATGGGAACAGCAGGACAGGGGACATCACAGAAGATGAGGCAGAATTTTCTTTTTTTTCAAGTTTTCAGGACAAAAGCTATACACATATGAAACCACATGAGCTTTGAAATGGTGTGCACAGCATAGTTTTTGTTTTCGATTTTCTGTAGTTATATAAGTTTCATCTATATTTAAAACTGTACAGAAAATATTTTTGTTGCTTCTTTTTGCATTAGGTTATAAAAATTTTGTTTCATATAATTAGAAAAATGTTGCATTTATCAGTTGTTTACCAATTTTACTATTTAATCAAACACACACTTATTTTTAAATCAATAGCTATGAAAGTTGGCACATTAAGTTTATTGCATGACAGTAACACTGTGAAATTTGAAAACCTTCTATTCAACAGTTCAGAAGTTAGCACTTGTTTGCTCAGCATGCCTGTGTTTTCATGCACACATGTGGCTGCACAGCTGGGCAGGAGGAGAAAAGTCAGGCCGAACCTATGGGGCAGAAAGCATTAACTCTTTCAGTCCTCCTACATGGATTTGTTCTGTGAGGGCTCATACAAAATTTAGGGGAAAATTTAATAACTTTTCAAGGGCTTTTAAGGACAGGTTCTCTTTCTCTCGTTTTTTAAGGGCAGTTTTCATCAAATAATATTTGCATTTAAACAAAATTCACAGTTTGAAGCTGAAAACAAAACAATATCTTTAACCATTTTGTACTATCTTCTTCACAAGAAAAAAAAAAATTTGCTGCAGCTAATCTAAATCCAAAAGTGGGTTTTGACCCAATGTGTGCAAATAGCATGGAACACTACCATGTAAGTGATCATCTCACCTACCCATTCCTTGCATTCTGGTTCTCAAGGTCTAGCTAGATAAGTTTACAGCTTTTTGTTACTTTACCAGGAACTGTTTTCAACATGAAGATCTACTAATCGTTACAAGCAACAAAAATGCATTCATCCCATTGAGTTGTTTTCCAAGTTAAGTATAATGGTGATAATAGGGAAACAATGCTTGGTCAAAATTGAAGTGCTCAGCCAATCATAAATATTGACAGAACATGGCTCTTGGTTTTACTTTCATACTGACTATTATGCACACAGCAGCCATGATGGTGGACTTACTGTTCGGAAATGAGACTTTTATCTGTTGCACCTGATGGGGTGCACTGCCCAAATTTATTTTTGCCCACATGAGGCAAATTATGCAGGAATCCCGCAATGGCGCAGCCTAGAATCAACCAACACTGATGGTCAATGTCTTTATCTGCAGGGACAACATAGGCACTACTTATCCCATTTCTTTGTTTTACTTCTGCTAGAACAGGTGGACTCCTCTGTGTCTGAAGAGCGGTGCTTCCAAATGAATGCTATCCAACTGCCGACATCAGTTTTCTGAGTCACATGAAATTCCATTTTCAAACATCTCTTCAACACCTGTTCACTGACTGTACCTGAAAAGGTGGGGGTTCAAAAATGGATCGAGCAACGATAAGGCGAACATGGCTGCCGGACTGCCGTAGAACCAGCGCCACCTGTTCCGAACTCATTCCCCTGACGTTGACATCTCCGATCTGCAGAATGTGGTCCCCACTGCGTAGGTGGCCTTCCTGTAACACGCACAACCAGACATGTAACACGCACAACCCAACATGTAAACACCACAACCCAACATGTAACACACACAACCCAACATGTAACACGCACAACCCAACATGCAACAGCAAACCAAATTACACGCACAACCAACATGTAACACGACAACCCACATGTAAACGCACAACCAACATGTACAGCACAACAATTGTGTTCAATAACACAACATGAATTATGTATAACACAACATGAATTATGTATAACACAACAAAATTTGTATAACACAACAGGGAATTATGTATAACACAACATTATTATTTTAAAAACAAAACAGGGAATTAGTTAAACATAAAGAATTATGTATAAAAAAAACCCTTGGGGAATTATGTATAACACAACAGGGATTATGTATAAAACAACAGGGTTTTAGGGAAAAACCCCCATGAATATTTTTTCCCACCCTAATTTTATTATAAACAAAAATGTTTTAATTAAAACCAAAACTTATTATGTAAACCCCTAAAAACCAGCATTAAAGGGGTTAACCCCCCTTTATTTAGATTTTCCTTAAACCCTACAATTAAAGCACTCCTACATTCCAGCACTCCACACTACAAGGTCCCAGCACTCCTACTTTCCCGCACCCCTACACGCAAGGGTCCCGCACCCCTAATTTTCAGCACTCCTAACACTTCCCCACCCACTCCTACCCAACCCCCAATTGTACCCGCACCCTACTTCAGCACTCCTACCCTAAAAAGTCCCAGCCCCCTACTTTCCCAAAGCACCCCTACATGAAATTGCCCCAGCACCCCTTTAACTTCAGCATTTCCTACACTAAAAAGGCCCAGCCCCCAAATTTTAAAGCACTCCTACATGCAATGCCCCAGCACCCTAAACTTAAAGAAATTCCTACCCACAATGTCCCAGCACTCCTTTTTTCCCAGACCCTACACTGCAATGTCCCCCACCCCTACTTTAAACTTCACCCTCCTACACTAAATTGCCCCAGCACTCCTACTTTTTCCAGAAACCCCTTTACACTCAATTTTCCCAGAAACCCCTTTTCCCAGCACCCCTTTTACCCTACAATGTCCCAGCCACTCCTAAAATTCCAGCACCCCTTTACATTTAAATGCCCCGCACCCCTACATTTCCAGCACCCCCTACATTCCCCCACCTTACACTAATCCCCCAGCATTTCCTATTTTTCCAGCCCCCCTTACATTTAAAAAGTTACCCGGCACCCCTAAAATTTCCCAGCACTCCTAACTACAATGTCCCAGAAATCCTACACTTTCCAGAAACCCCTTTCACTCAATGTCTAGCACCCCTTTTTTCCAGCACTTTCACTAAAATGCCCCAGCACCCTCACTTCGGGCACTCCTACACTCAATGCCCCCAGCACCCCCCCACTTCGGACTCCTACACTACAATGCCCCAGCATCCTCACTTCAGCACTCCTACACTGAAATGAATCCCAGCACTCCTACATCAATGCCCCAAAGCACTCCTCACTTTCCCAGCACTCCTACACGGGCAATGCCCCGCCCCCCTTCATTCCCAGAAACCCCAAACACACTTCCCACAACCCTACTTCCCCCTTAAAACCCCAAAATTTTCCCCCACTCCTCCACCTGGGGTTTAAGAATGAAAACACTGAGGGCCCACCATTTAATTTTTTTGGGAATTTTAATTTCCCAACATCATCAGCCCTTTTTACCCTTTCCCGGGTTTTGGAGGAAAACACAAAAAGGATAAAGGGTTGGGGGGGAGGGGGGAAATTCAGCTTTTTCTTCTTGATTGGGGTGGGGGGGAAAAAAGGGGTTGGCGGTGGGGGGGGGAGGGGGAAAGGGGTGGTAGGGGGTTTTCCTGTGGCCCTCCCGCCGTGTTTTTTGGGCCCTTTTTGACAAATTCATTGGTTTTTTCTTCTCTCCAGGATATCCCCAGCAGTTTTCTATGGCTTTTTTGTTTCAAATGACTGGATTCCCCTTTGCGGTTTCAGCAGTCAATGTCCAGGTTTCACTTCCGAAACAGCAGGTTAGTCTGAATTAGGGTTTTTGTAAAAGCTTTAGTTTGATTGAAAAAACTGATCCTTTTTTTTTCCCTTATGGTGGAAAGTTTTGTCAGGGAAAGATGTTGCCATGGCTAGTCTGATTTTGATTTCTGTCGTGACGCCGTCCTTTGGAGTGTAGCCCCAAAGGTATTTAAAAGCTTTTACCCCCTTTCCGTTGGGGCCCTTTCTTGAAAAATTTTTGCAGGGGCCCGTTGCTCGTGGGGTTCACAAGTACTTTATTTTTCTCCGAGCTCACCTCCACCCAAATTATGTCCGCTCTGTTCTAAAAGTCGGGTTTCGTAAGTTCTTAAAGTCTGTGTTACTTCCCCCCTTGAGGTCAATGTCATGGGCAAACCGCAAGTTGTTGAGGGGTCTGTCACCAATGGAGAGGTTTAGAGGGGAAAGGTATGGAGGGTCTTCTCAAAATTTTTTCCCCAAAAAACGATTAAACAGGACTGGAGTAACAGGCACCCTTGTGGGGCCCCCCAAATTTTGGTTTTTTTGAATTTGTCTCCGACCTGATTGTTCAAAAAAAAGGGACTGCACTGCTTGCGGTGTTGTTTAGTGCTTGAATGTTTGCACTAGTCCTTTTCAATGCCAAACATTTGGGGGCCCTGCCCCAGGCCTTGGGCCCATACCTGTCGGAAACCCTTTCTTGAAATCGATGAAGTTGGGGAAAAACAGGTCTCTTGATTTTGGAAGATTTTTTCCACCCAGGATGTGGCAGTTAAAAATCTGTTGGGATTGTGCCCCTGTTTTGGGCCCGGGAACCCAGCTTGTTCCCCCTGCAAGGGTTCTTCTCCCTCCTTCTTGAGTCGATTCAAAATAACTTTGAGCTGATTTTTTCGGGAAAGGCTGATGAGGTGTTTGTTCTATATTTTTTGGCATTGGGGGTTAAATTCCCCTTCTTGGGAGATTTTATGATGAGGTGATTTTGCCCAATTCTGTTGGCCACGTTTTGTCCCCAAATCTTCTGACAGTAGCGAAACTTTGGGTGAAAAACTTTTTTCCCCCAATGTTTGAGCAGCTCGGGCTGGTATTTTTGTCTGTCCGGGGGGCCCCCCCCCCCCCTTTCCTACTGGTAAACTGCGGATGACTTCTTCCACTTTTCTCTCGGTATAGGAAATTTGGCGAGGGTACTCTTGATTTTTGACTGTTTCCTCTTTATTTGCTCTTGTCAGGTTGGTTTTGGGTTTGTTGTTTTGTTCTTGACAATACTCAGACCCCTATTCAATGCAGCTGGGGCTTTCTGTGGGGAAATTTTTCCCGGAGCTGTCTTAAATGACTGAGGATTTGGTTTTGAAGGGGTTTTTTGTGAGTTTCTTAGGGTGTTGTTTTGGCCTTTTTACTGTTGCCCACTTTATGTTTTTTTAAATTATCCTTTTGTTTCATTGTTTCCCTTCTCTCGGGCCCTTTTTAACTTGACTTCTTCCCCAAGATTGTTGGCCTCCGGTATTTTTTGGGGTTGGGGAAGACCGGGTTTGGGTTTTTAAAGTGCTCTTCTTGTATCGCAGGGGCCCAAAGTTTTTATTGGTAGTCCATGGCGGGGTTTTTTCCCTCTGACGACCAGAAAATCCTCTGTTTTTTCTCGGATCCCTCTTTAAAAGGGTTGTTGGTGGGGTTTCATTGTGTCATTGCCCGGGGGAAAGGTTTTGCCGAAAAACTTTCCCCCAAGCTTAGCTTGGAAGATCCCTCGACATTGGTTCTTTCAGTTTGCCCAACGTAAATTTGATACGTGGGTTTGCAGGCTGTTTGTTTTCTTCAGCTTCATTTTGAATCCCGCAGCACAAGGTCGGGGTTTGGGTGCCTTTTTTAAAACTCCGGGGTGGGTTTCTTTTTTTGGTTTTGCAGGCTGGTTTGTTTTTCTTCAGCTTCATTTTAAAAAAATACCAGCAGCAAAAGGGTCGTGGTCGCTGCCTATGTCAACTCCAGGGTAGGTTCTTGTTCTGGCTTTTTTTTGAGGGCCGGTTTTGGAAGCCCCGTGGTGTTAAGTTGAAGTCTTTTTGGGTTAGGGATTTTGGGCCGTTTGGCGCATCCCAGGTTTTCCCCCTTTATGCTTGTGGGGTTAGGGGGTTTTGGGCAAGGGTTTAAGGGTTCTGTGGGTGCAGGCAAACTCCAGCGGGCCCGTAATCCCGGTCGTTGGTCTCCCCAGTTTCCAAAACCCCCCAAATGATCTGGCCCTTGGTTGTAAGAGTCAGGCCCCTACTTTGGCGTTAAACCCCCTTTGAATGATGATGATTTCTTTCTTGGGTATTTTCATAAAATGGTCTCTTAATTTTCTTGGGTTAAAAATTCTTCTATTTCCCTTCATCTGCAGGGCCCGTTGATGGTGCAAAAGTTTTGTATGTTGGTGATGTTTTTGGGGTTGGCCAACACCGGATGGTAACCTGCGGGAAGCCGGTTTTTTTTTAAACCAGCGGGGGAAAAAAATTTGCCCCCCCACTCCTTCCTTTTTTGACAATAAATGCCACTCCATGTTGGTGTTTTTTCTCTTGACCACTGTACCAGATCTTTTTGCCTTCTTCAGTCTTTGGTTCCCCAAAATTCTGCCATCCCCACTTCTCCTAGTAAAAATAATGCCCCAAATTTATAGGGGCTAAGTCAAAACTCTAGTTCTTTGATTTTTCCGCCCCTTTATTTATATATTTATATTATATATATATTATAATATATATATATTATATATTATATCAGGGGTTTTATAGTATGTTGGGAGGGGGGGGGGGGGTTTTAGTTTTTGTCCAGTGAGGGGGAGGGAGGGGTGGGGTACCCGGGAAAAGGGGGGGGGGTTTGGCTGGACAGACCCCTCCCCCCCCAGTAGTAGCGGGGAAAGAAGGGGCTATGTTAGGTCATCTGGGGCCACCAGTTTACGTACCCTATTTTCTTTTTTTAAACCCAAAAGAAAAAAAAACAACAACGGGGGGGGGGGGGGAAGGGGGGTGTAAAAATTTTGGGCCCTAAGGTAAAACCCCCCCCCCCCCCAAAAAAAAAAAAAAAAAACCCCCAAAAAAAAACCAAACCAAACCAAACCCAAAAAAACTAAAAACAACAAAAAAAGAAAAAAGCTATGCCCGGGGATCAGCCCCCCCCCCAGGAGGTTGGTTTTTTCGACAAACCCAGTGCTGCGTTCCCCGATGATGCCGAAGCCCAGCCTTGCCATCGTTTTTTTCGGTCAATCATTTCCAACTGGGGCCAGCCCGCCTCAGCTGATCAAACACACCCCAACAACCAAAATTCTTTTTGCTATTTCGAAATTCTTGTACTTTACCCCAGTTTTCGCATTTCTTTGAAGTTCTTTGATATTTTTTCCCTATTTGCATTTTTAGGCGTTTACATGATTTTTGAACACCAATCTGTTAATGACTCTCTTCCCCTCTGTTTTGTATTTTTTTTTGCTTTTGGTTTTTTTTCCCCCCATCTAATTTCACTTATAGTGAAAAGATTTAAATACAAAAAACGAACACACCAGCATACCCCATCATTATCATAAGTATCAACAGATAACCCACTATCATCTCCATCATCATCATTATAATTTTTAATATTGTGAAAACTCCCATTTATCCGGCGTTTCCTTTAAATTTACACCCACACTCTATTTATTCTGTACTTTTCATTAAATTTTTAACCCACAAAAAGCCATTACATGGGAAAAAATTATTTTCGACTTTAAACAACTTAAATTTCCATTTATTGCATTGCCATTTAATTTTTCATACACCATAATATTCGGGGAAAAACAAAACTAACCTAATCCCAAATATTACGGTAATAAAAAAACCCGCTGCCAGGGAAAGCATTGGTTACCCCTTTTGGTTTACGGATGGAAGGTCACAGGTTTGAATTTCCATATGTCACAGGATGTTTCGGTCTTGGCCGGCCCCTTTCCCAGAGTGAGTGTGCTGGGGGGTCAGTGAAAAGACTGGGCCACACAGTGAGTTTCATCCATTTCAGGGATGTGATTTTGGAGAGTTTTGTTTAAAATACCTGACCAACACTCCCGGTGTCTGTATCTCTCGGGCCTGATTGGGCTGGGATATATTATGATAGAAATTTGTAGGTAAAACCTGTCAATTTGTTTTAAAGCTTTATGCACTTCCACAGCAGCTTTATTACATCACCCTCTTTTGTCATTGTTTCATCATGCAATAAAATTTTTTTTTAAAATTGCCTCTGATTGGGTTTGGACCAGTTGCTCTGGTCTCATGGTGCCCTCGATTCAGTTTCCCCATACACTTCTATGCCTGTGGGAGTTTGGGTAAAAAGCCTTTAGGATGGGGGGTTGGGGGGGGTTAGGGGGGGGACAGTCTTTTGGGGGTTTGGTTTGGGGGTCGCCCCCTTTGGGTGGGCTACTCACTCACTCGGGTTTACGCGACTGAGCTAATACGTCGTTATGGGGGGGTTAGCAGGTGGGGGTCCTGCATAGGTTAGTCAAAAACACCCCACAACTGAACACCAAAAAAGAAACCCTAGCGCAGTGCAGGGCCCCTCTGGGGGTTGGCCCCACAGGGGTTTCTGCATTGTTTGGCCTCTTGGATTTCCCTTTCCCAAAACCCTGGGGATGGGGGACGTAACAATCTGGGAATAGCTGTGGTAGGAAGTTTGGAAAGCAGCACTGTGGGGAACAGCGGCACGGGGACTTTCACAGAAGAAAAGGGCAGCAAAAAAAAAATTTAAATTTAAAAAAAATTTAATTCGGAAATTGCCAATGTTTCACTCACAATCCCCCCTCCCACACTCTCCCCCACTTTCTTTCAACCTTTTATTTTTTTCATATAAAGAAATTTGTACAATTTAAAAATTAAAAATTTTTTCTGAGACTGTGCCCAGTGAAAAAGTTACAATTTCAGGGGAAAATTCCCCTTAAAAGAAAATTAAAATTGCATTGGGTTTGCATCAAAAAAATTACTGTAGGGAAAAATAAAACCTGAAATTTAAAAGAAAAAGGGGTTTTTTCAAAAAAAAGAAAGTAAAAGTGAGAAAAACTGGAGGGGTTTGGGTTTGATGGTTCTGCCTGTGCTAAAAAAATAGGTTTTTAAAAAAGCCTTTTTTAACTTGCTGCGGACTTGGGGGGTCAATAGTGTTTTCAGAAGGGATTTCCCTTTCCCTGAGGGCATCATGGAAAACCCCTATCCCCAAAAGTTTTTTTCCCAAAATCTTGGAATGATAAAATGAGAAACAAAGAGTGGAGATTTTTTGGGGGGATTGTAGGTGGGAAAATTTACAGTGCCTATAAGGCAGGGAAAAAGGGCCCGTGGAAAAAAATTGTTTTTAAAGCCCTTGTGTGGTAATCTTGCATTTTTTAAGTGCCTGCACGAAAGCCCGTGTTTTAGTTTTTGGGGGGGTGGCTGAGTGGGATGGGGTTTTTTTGGGGGGTTCTTTTTGTGGGGAACAGCTCCCCAGCAGCTGAATTTTTTAAATTAGGTTATTATGTTTTTTTATTTAAAATGCTTAAAACCCACACAACTTTCAGGGGCCCAAAGTACCTTAAGCTGAAAACACACACACACAATGTGTTGTTTTGCAGTCTTTTGTTTTGGGTGGGATTTTTTTCTTTTGGGCATTTTATTGTTAAGGGGGTTTAAAAATGGTTTGTTTAAATATTTTTGAAGAAGTCATTTTTTTTTCCTCGATAGATGATTTTTTTTTTTAAAAAATGAAGGGAAACCTTATTTTAATGTAATCTGGGAAAAAAAAATCACCACACAACACACACAGAGAAACCAAATCCACCCCCATCATCATTATTTAGTCACTACTTTCAAACCCAAACCCTGAAACACCCCCCTGTAAGTAAGTGTCCCGGGGCCACCATCAGCTGTGCCCCACCACCGTCACCCTCCGACATCACGGACACCACAAAAATACTATCCCCCTCCCCACACAAAAGACACAGAGAGAAAAACCAATGATATCCCCTTTCTACACTTTCATTTCCCTGCAGGAAAACACACACCCCCACTGGGGGCATGAACGATTTAAATCACCCATGGGCCTAACACAAAACAAAATCTATCAGTTTTTCTACTCTTTTTTCGCATCGCGTCATAATCAATCCCCCTAAACCCGAAGATGCTGGGTGTTCAGTAACCTTTATGCATACATGATTTTATATTAATACTTAAAAGGGGGGAAAAAAGAAGGGGGAAAAGGGGGGAAAGGGGGGTCCCTTTTTTGGGGAAACCTCCCCTTTCCCACCCCCACCGGGGTCGGGAAGGCAGATTGCTCGTGGGTTCTCAGTGTGGTGGTTGTCGGGTCTTGGATAGCACATGGCAGCTACTAGGGCCCCCCCAGATGGCATCCTGATACGGTCGGTCTGAGGCTCCATACACACCGCCCCTTTCTTTTTCTTGTTTTGGGGCTTTTATCATTTTTGTACAAAAAAATGACCATACAAGGGGGGGGTGGGCCGGGTTTTGGGGGGTTACTCCACACACATGTATTTCCCAAAATACACATAACCCACTGTGAGGTAGCACCATGTCTGTTGAAGAAATTTTAGCTTTCAGGGTTTTGATCACAGCCAAAGCAGTCACCCAAAGAAGACCATGTTCACTGGGGGAGGAGTACTGATCTCTAAAAAAATTTTGTCTCCCCAAAAAGTCCCACAGGGGGCAAACAGCATCGGGCCCCTCCAAATTACCCACCCCCTATCCTTCCCACTCATGTGAAAAACAGGGTTTTCCAAAAATCATGCCGCCCTTTTGCCCTCACAGGCCAAATCACAAAGGGCCCCAAAAATGAACCCGTACACAACAGCAGGTCAGGTCAGGGGTCCCACTTTGCCCAAAATTAAAAAATTCCCTTTTCAGCTTGTGAAGGACGTGAATTTGGGCCTGTGAAAACCCCACCTGTCTCACCTCCCCTACCACCATACTCAGGTGATCCAACACCTTCCACCTCGCAATGGCCACTGTGGGCCCAATAGTTCGTCCCTTGTTTTTAAGGGGCACTATTCTGGGCCATTTAAAAAATGGGTTGTCTCTAGCCAAAAAATCACATTATCAGTGTAGAGGGTCTCAAGGATTAAGCTCTGTGACCCGGGTTTTTTTTCACTTACTTTCCTTTTTATTTAACTATTTTTGGAAAAACCCCCGGGTTTTGTTCTGCCAGATATTATCACACACCCCACACAGAGAATCGTTAGTGGGAAAAAAAAAAAATATTTTATATATATAACAAGGAAAAAGGCCCTTTACTTTAACTTTGCCTGTGTCAACACTCAAAAAAATTTTTCTGACAAGGTTTTGGGGTTTAAAATTGTTTTTCCAGACCCCCTTGGTTGGATTTCGGCCCTTTTTTATCTCCCTTGCATTTTTTTTTGGGTGGGGAAAAGGGTCCCTAAAGAACCAAGGCACATGATTCGTTAGCCCTTTTTTTTCATATACAATTTTTTTTTAACCCCCTATTACTTTATTATTTTCCTTCTTAAATTTTTTCTTTTGTTTGGGAGTGGTGGTAGAAACCCCAAGGGAAAATCTATTTTTTTCTTTTGGGCGCCTAGACACTTTTTGAAATTTTGGAGGGTGTTTTTGTTTCCTACCCCAGAGGATGGTGAGGAAAGGGTTCCAAAACTGCGGGGACCCCGAAGAGGGCTCAACCAGGAGCTGAAATCGAGTCAGGTCGGCCAAAGGGGGGTGGGCCCATAACCTATAAGGTCTGTGGGGGGCGAGGGGTCAGAGACCTCACTTCTCTAGGGGCCAGCCCTTTGAGGGCGGGCCATCTCCTCTCCGCCCGGGATAAACCCTTAAATTTGTCCCCAAATACTGCCTTCCAAAAGGGTTTTTTCTTGTATTGGATTTTAAAAAATTTCTTTTCCCTTTAAATTTTGGGCAAAAAAACCCTTTTTATGATGGGGAAATTTAAAATTTTAAATGGTTACCCGCATTTCGTTTTTCCTTTTCCTTTTAATTTTTGGGAAATTATATATATTACGTCTACAAACTCAATTAAAGAAGTATTTCACTGCTTTCCCTGTTCTGCCATGCTAGTCAAACCCAAAAACAGAGAATCTGCAGGGCCATGTATTTTGCTGACATCAAAAAATGGAAACAGCTCCACCAACCCCCTTTTTGCCCAGTCCTCTTTTTCAGGGAAGCTGTTGCCGGGGGGGTTTTAGTTTAGTTAGTAACACCCGAGGGGGAGGAGGGAGGTACGGGGAGAGGTTCTTTCAGAAAGGGCCCCCTTTTTTCTCGTGTGTGTGTGTGTGTGTGTGTGTACTTTCTACAGGGTTTTACAAAATGTGTAGGGTTTTTTCTGTGCCAAATTGGGCGACTACTTCATGGTTTGATATTTGTGTGAGTAGAAATCTAAATTTTGGGTTTTTGGTTTTCTGTGCGTCTTATCTAATGGTTTTTTTTGTCAGATTTTAAAAAACTTTTCCCCTTGGGGGTCCAGGGGGGGCCCGTCACGTGTCAATTTTAAACGCATCCCCCCTCCTGGAAAAATCTGTGCTAGCGATTCCCTCTTTTTTATCCCCCTCTTTGTTTCTGTTTTTTTTCTTCCCCTCACCTCACTTCTTGGGCTTTTTTCTGGCCTTTTTGGTCCATTCTCCTGCCTTTTTACCAAAAAACAAAAAAAAAAACCCCTTTTCTCCCCAACCCAAAGTCGAATTTCCCCTAGGGGCCCGCCCGACTTGCCCGGGACCAACCGGGGTGCACAAGGCTTTTTACCAATGACAGAAAAACAGGCTTTTCACTCCAAGGCGGGCAACAAAGGGATTTTCACTCCCCAATTTAAAGACAACAGGGGATTTTCACTCCAAAGAAAAGACCCAAAAATAGATGCTATTGAGCGGTTACGAAAAAGATTTTTTTTAAAAAAAAAAAAATAAATAAAAAACCCTCAAAGTTAAGGCAAACCCTTTTTTTTTTAGGTAATAAACAAAAGGTTTTATTTTTCTCTTTCTTTCTATGTTGTTTGAGTTCACTAGAAAACCCAAAATCAAAGAGAGAGGGGTGAGGTGCCCCAAAAGGG
The DNA here is from genome assembly GCA_028751875.1 of Rapana venosa. Taxonomy (NCBI): domain Eukaryota; kingdom Metazoa; phylum Mollusca; class Gastropoda; order Neogastropoda; family Muricidae; genus Rapana; species Rapana venosa. Next base: position 1,628,122 of record CM054140.1, read on the forward strand.
GAAAAAAAGGGGCCGGCAAGGAAAGGGGGGGGGAAATGGGGGGAAAAGGGGGTTTCAGGAAACCCAGCCTTTTTCCCCCCAAAATTCCCCCCACCCAAAAAACCTTTGACCCAACCCCTTTCAATTTTGGGTTTTTGGGTTTTGGTGGGTTTGGAGAAAAGGGAGATTTTAAAAAAAAAACAGGGGGGGGGGAAAAAAAGGGGAATATCCACAACAAGTTTGTTCCTTTTCCTTTTTCCCTCAAAATTACATTCCATTTTGATTTTAATTATTCTTTTTACGGGGCCTTTAAAAATCTGTCCCAACTTTATTCTTGGGTTTTAAAAATTGAAGGTTTTTCCCGGTGGAAAGAAAAAATTAAATGTTTTCAAAAAACAAATAGCTTAAATAAATTTCCCAAAAAAAGGTTTTTTTAAAGGGATTAAAAACCTTTTTTCTTTAAAACCCTTTTCCCTTTTAAATTAATAAATAAAATTAACCCGGCTAATCCCCGAATGATTAAAAATATTCCCAAAACTTTTTCTTTAAAACTTCCCAATCTTTATCTTGGGGTTAAAATTTTAAAAAATAAAGTGTTTTTTCTTTTTTCCTTTTTTGGAAAAAAAACTAAAAAATTAAATGGCAAAAAATTAAAAAATGTTTCTGGGGTTGAAAACACAGTTCAAAAAGGGGGGTTTAAAAAACAAAAATCTGAAATAAAATTAAACTGGGAAAAGCAAGAAAAATTTAAATTTTTTGGTAAACAGTTGATAAATAAAAATATTTTAATCCCCTTTTTTTTTCAAAAGCCAAGATTTCAAAACTTAAAAAATTTGCAAAAAAAACATTTCTTTTTTCCCCTTTAATTTTTTTTTGTTTAATAATTTTCAGGGAAAAAAAAACCAAACAAAAATAAAAGGGATGGGGGAAAAAAAGGGTTAACAACAGTGGAAAATTGTGGGGACCCAAATTGAAAATAATCTTTTACAAAAACCCGTTAAATAGAGCCCGGCGGATTTTTGTTATGGTTTCCATGTTTATACTACTTGGTTTTTTTTTTGGGGAAACCCCTCTTTTTCAAAGGTTTAGGTTTCCAAATTAAAAACTCTGGATTTAAAACTTTTTTTTTCCCTTCCCACCTAATTTGGGGGCTTTTTTAAGTTTGTGCCTCAAAATTTTAAATGGTTGGAATTTTTTTACAAAATTTTGGGGGCAAGGGGGTTTAATTACGGGAAATTTTGATGGAAAGGGGTTTACACTTTAAGAAATTTGGGAAAAAAAATTTTTTTTTTCATTTTAAACCCTTTCAATATTTTAAAAAGTTAAAAAATTTAAGCCCTTTTTTGTATATGTTAAACATTTAAAACCCCCTTTTTTTTCCTAAATGGGAATTTTCCCATTGTTGTGTGAAGGGGTTTTTACCCATTGGGAATGTTTTGGAAACACAAACCCTTTGATCTATTTGTGGTCTTTTTTTACATTTTGGGGAAGCATATTTTACCCCTTTTTTTTATTTTGTGTGAAAAATTTTAAAACCTTTTTGATATTTTTTGTGAAAACCTTTTACCCATTTATTGGGGTTTTTATTATTGGCTTGTAAACACTTAATTTCCTTTTATAAAAAGTTAAAATATTAATATTCCCTTAATTTATTTATTTGTGTGAAGACATCATTCAATATCCCATTGATCATAGGTGAAGACATCATTCAAAAAATTCCCCCATTGGGCATAGTTGGAAAACATCATTTTTTTCCCTATTTTTTTGAAAACCAATCAATTTTCCTTTTTGGTTTTTTTAGTGTGGTTTTCAAAATTATTGGGGCCCGGGGGGGCCTCATTAATAAACCCTATTGGGGGGCTAGTGGCATTATTCCAAAACTAGGGGGGGGAAAATGGGGGTGAAGGGGAAACATTCAAAAAACCATTTTCTGGTGGGAAGAAACTAACCCCTTTCCCAACAAGGGAAACCCTCCAATTCAAATTCCCCAATGAACAAGGGGGTTTAAGGCTTCCCCCCTTTTTCCCTTTGGGGGTAATTGTGGGGGGAAAAACCTAACCCAAACCCCTTTTGGTCCCAAAGGGGAAGCACCATTCCCCCAAAATTCCCAGACAAGTTGAAGACCATCATTTCAAACCCAATTGTCAATAAGTTGGAAGGAAAGCACCCCTTTCAAAATCCCCTATGGCCCAATTTTTGGGTACACATTTGTTTTTCCCAAAATTTTTTTCTTCAGGAAATTTTATTTTCCTTAGGCTTTTTAACCCGAAGGTTTCAAAATGCTTGCCGCACAGCGCGGGGGCCCCGGATCCTTTTTATTAATGGAATCCCCTTTAGTTGGCCCGGGGGGTTTCAGTGGGGGGGTGGTTGGGGGGGGGTGGGGGGGGGGGTGCGGGTGGGGAAGGCCGGGGGGGGGGGCCCCCGGCTTCCCGGGCCTAACCCCGGGGGGTGGCTGGAAGGCCCCACCAAATACCCAAATCTCTCTTTCCTCCACCGGGGATAGGGGTTTCCGGGGGGTTCCGGGGAGGGCCCGGGGGGAAAGGCCGGGTTTCTTATTTTTTTTTTTTTTTTTTTTTACTGTTCCACCCTCCCCTCGGCAGCCTTTTTTAGGGCCCCGGTGGGGGGGTAGCCTAAGATTAGTTTTGCCCAGCCGACCCCCATGGGTGGCTTCCAGGGGGAAAAGGAGGAGCGGCTGGGGGCCGGTTTTTGGGTCTTAGCGGGGTAAAAGTGGCCGTGGCCAGCCGGAAAAGGCCCCAGGGGTACCTACCCCGGCCGGCCACACAAAAACCTTGTCCCCCTTTTGGTTTCCCCCCTTTTTTTGGGGGTTTTTACCACCTCAACAAACACCACTTCTTTTTCCCAGTAATTTCCATTTCCTTTTCCCCCCGCTGGACGGGGCTGGGATTGGGTGGGAAGGCTTTAAAGGGGAAAATTACGGGGGTAGTTGATTTGGGGTTCTTTTTGGGGTGGGGGGTTTTTGTTAAGGGGTTCGGGTTTCTTTTTTTGCTTTGCCAGTTTGGATTTTTTTTTGGGGGGGGGGGGAGGGGGGAGGGGGGGGGGGGGGGGGGTTTTTCCTCAGGGGGACAAGGGGGCCCCGGGGGGCGGGAACAGGCCAGGGCCCCCGGGTTTTCCCCGGAAAACCCTGTTTTTTGGGTGTTTGGCCTTTTTGGGTAGGGTAAGGGCAGGGGGGATTTTTTTCCTTTTTATTCTTGGGGGCCCGGGGGTTGTTTTTTTAAAAGGGGGGGATGTGGGGGGTGGGTTGGGGGTTTTTTGGGGTTTGGGGTTGGGGGTTTGGGGTTAGAAAAGCCAAAAAAACTCTCCTTCGTGAAGGGCCTTTGGGGTGGGGTTTAAGGTTTTTTCTAAATTTGTTTTTCCCCGGGTTTTTTGGTTTTTTTAACCCTTTTTTTTAATTCCCTTTTCTTTAAGGGGGGGTTTCGCTATTCTTTTTCTTTTTTTTTTGGTGTGGTGGGGTGTGCTATTAGAAACCAAAGGGGCTGCCTTTTGTGTGAAGGCAGTTTTTGGGCCGCCCCGAAGAGGGTAACCCACCCACAAAACACCAAGCCACATTTTCCCCTTCGGAATTTTTTTTTTTTTTTTTTTCATAGCTGAGAGCTGCTGGGACTTTTCCTATCCGCGCCGCGATTCCACACAGCCACGCTGTCTGTTTCCCACATCGTCTTTGTCCCTAGTCAGTCATGTCTGTCAGAAAGGACGGTTTAACCAAACACAACACACACCACGTTCAGCCACAACTGAGGCACATGTTCAAGGGATTTTCCCCCCATCAGTACTGACTCCACTTCCATGAAAGTCCTTCAGATGAGCCTGTGAACCAAGGTCTTAATAATAATAATAATGATAATAATAATGATGATGTATGGAATTTATATAGCCCTGAATCTTGTAAAGCAACAAATCAAAGCACTCAGATGACTTAAAAAAAAAAATCTTGTGTGTGAATGCATGCTGAACTCTTGCACACATGTTAAAACATGTTCCACCTTTAAATAAATACAAGGTAGGCCACTGTGTGCAGATAGAAACAGATGACAAAAGTAATCTAGAAAATCGCATACGCACAGATAATGGATGTAGAAAGAAGCACACAAGCACTTTATTCCATTATCCTTGAACAGAATTCTAAAAACACACACACAACACACACATGGATAGCTTGAGAGAAAAAAAGTAAATGCATAGCTTCTTCAATGTACCATCTGTAAATGAAAGTTTAATTTTTACTTTCACATGCGCGCGCGCACACACACACACACACAGATACCTGAAGCTGAAGATTGTATTTTAACAGCTGAAAATGACACTAAATAAAGGATTGTTTACACTTTAACAACTGAAAATGACACTAAATAAAGATCGTATTTTAACAGCTGAAAATGACACTAAATATTGTATTTTAACAGCTGAAAATGACACTAAATACAGATTGTATTTTAACAGCTGAAAATGACACTAAACCCCACGTTTAAACAACATTACAGGAATTTTTGTAACAAGGATTTCCTAAAATTAACACTTGATTGCTCTGTCCCTAAAAATCTATTATAAAAATGCACACTGCATTTTTAAGTGCTTAATTGCTTCTTTTCTGCTTACACACCACCACTTCATATGCAAGGGTACTCTAAAAACGGATTCCCAGTTATGAAATGTGTGTATTAAAACATTCCATGTGGCTTCTTTGGATTCCAAAGGTCCAGTCCTCAGTGTAGCATAATGTATGTTCTGTCCTGGAGATTTTGGTAATAATTACTTGGGCTTGAACTCACTTGGCTCCTGTAGTAGTGTTTATTCGTATGACTGAATGTTCCTTTATCTACTAAAACTACAATACAGCCGTTAATACGACATGGTGTCAGAAGTGGTCATCATCCAAAGACAACAGTAAGAAATTCAGTTCTAACAAAGTAGGGCGAATTTTCCTTATGAACTTTACTTAGGATGGATTGACATCTTTTGATGACGTCACTTCTTCTGCATTCTAAGGAGCACATCATTTTTATGCATACATGTATATTAGGTGTTCCTGTCTGACGCAGCAGCAGCATCACCACATTGGGGAGCCACAGACAACTGGCTGGGTCACTAAAATAGCTTAGTGACAGTTGTTAGCAGGTCTCTTATGAATGTGTGGTTCTCTTACTACCAACACCAACGTCATCACTACTTTACACCCACATCTCTGCACAACCATTAACAACTGTCATCACAACTTTACACCCACATCTCTGCACAACCATTAACAACTGTCATCACAACTTTACACCCACATCTCTGCACAACCATTAACAACTGTCATCACAACTTTACACCCACATCTCTGCACAACCATTAACAACTGTCATCACAACTTTACACCCACATCTCTGCACAACCATTAACAACTGTCATCACAACTTTACACCCACATCTCTGCACAACCATTAACAACTGTCCCCCATCACAACTTTACACCCACATCTCTGCACAACCATTAACAACTGTCTCACAACTTTACACCCACATCTCTGTACAACCATTAACAACTGTCATCAAATTTTACACCCACATCTCTGCACAACCATTAAAACTGTCACACTATTTAACCCACCTCGCAAAATTAACAACGTCACACAACTTTACACCCAATCTCTCACAACCATTAACTACTGTTCATACTTTAACCCCACACTCTGCACAACCAAAAAAACTGTCATCACAACTTTCCCCCACATCTCTGTAAACCATTAACAACTGTCTCCAAATTTTTACCCCCACTCTCTGACAACCCAAATTAACAACTTCTCACAACTTTCACCCCATCTCTGCACAACCATAAAACTTTCATCACAACTTTACACCCCAATCTTGCAAAACCCATTAACAACTTCCACTACTTTACCCCACATCCTGCAAACCATTAACAACTGTCATCATACTTTTACACCCCAATCTTGCACAACCTTTTAACAACTGCATCACAAACTTTACACCCACTCTCGCAAAACCCTTTAAATACTTCTCACACTTTGCACCCACACTCTGTACAACTTTAACAACTTTTTTCCAACTTTACACCCCCAATCTCTGTACAACCATTAAAAAATGCATCAAAAAACTTTACACCCACATCTCTGCCAACATTAAAAACTGTCATCAAAAACTTTACCCCCCACATCTCTTTAAAAAACCATTAACACTGTCATCAAACTTACCCCCCACATCTCTTAAAAACCATTAACAACTGTATCACAATTTTTAAAAACCCCACATTCTGTACAAAACTCCCCCCCCCTCCCCCCCCTCTCTCTTTTACTACATCCCCCGTTTTTGTACAATCACAAGGACCCCCCCACAACTTTAAGCCCCAATCCTTTTCTTGAAGATCTTCCCCCCAAAACTTTACAGCCCCAACCTGTGTACTTGAAGCATTTTCCCCCCACAACTTCACCCCCAATCCGGTATTGAAGCATCTTCCCCCACAACTTTACACCCCCAACCCGTGTACAAGCATCAGCCCCCACAATTTTACACCCCCAATCCGTGTACTTGAAGCATCTTCCCCACAATTTTACAGCCCCAATCCTGTGTACAAGCATCAGCCCCCACAACTTTACAGCCCCAATCCTGTGTACTTGAAGCATCTTCCCCCACAACTTTACAGCCCCAATCCTGTGTACAAGCATCAGCCCCCACAATCTTTACAGCCCCAATCCTGTGTACTTGAAGCATCTTCCCCCACAATTTTACAGCCCTAATCCTATGTCCAACCACCTGCCCCCCACATCTTTACAGCTCCAATTTTCTGTACAAACACCTGCCACCACAATTTTGCAGCCCACTAGTCAGAACACACACAATATAGGGAAACTGAGTGGCGTGTATGTGTGCGTGTGTGCAAGCACGGAGGAGAGGGTGGGGAGGGTTACAGCTCCAGATTAAAAATACTCCCAAGAGAGGTTTGGCCACGTACCACTGCCGAACAACTAGAGGTTACAATGGAGTCAATTCAGAGACAATCCTAACCCTTCCTCACGTCAATCCCCTGGGAAACATAACCAGGCTCTGCATGTTGCTACCACCAGTCTCTACTTCAGAGGAGGCCATTTCCATCCTGATGATGCACTGCCGCCATTTCCATCCTGATGATGCAGTGCCGTCATTTCCATCCTGATGATGCACTGCCGCCATTTCCATCCTGATGATGCAGTGCCGTCATTTCCATCCTGATGATGCACTGCCGCCATTTCCATCCTGATGACGCACTGGCGACCGCGCTTTCCATTGATCAACACCAGGGTGGAAGTGACAAGTCAGCTACTGGAGTTAAAACATTACATAAGCTCCCTAGAGAACAGATCACCATTGGTACATGGAACGTCCGTACACTCTACCAGTACGGAAAAATCGAAGAACTAGAGTATGAGCTTAGCAGCTATAAATGGGACATTATTGGACTAGGAGAAGTGAGATGGACAGGATTTGGTGAGACAATGACTGAAGAAGGCAACAGGATCTGGTACAGTGGTCAAGAGAAACATCATCAACATGGAGTGGCATTTATTGTCAGAAAGGAAGTAGTGGGGTGCATTATCAGCTGTACACCGGCTTCCAGCAGGATTATCAGCATCGGGGTGTTGGCCAAGCCCAAGAACATCACCATCATACAAATCTATGCACCATCATCTGACCATGCAGATGAAGAAGTAGAAGAATTTTACGAAGATCTTGAAGAGACCATTACAATAATAATAATAATAATAATGATAATAATAAATGGAATTTATATAGCGCTGTATCTTGCACAGACAAATCAAAGCGCTTGCACTCAACTCATTCTCACACAGTCATGCAACCAATAGCAAGTAATAGTTCTAACAAGTCCAAATGCACACACACACACACACGTCATACACTTTGGCAGGGTGATAGAATTTTTGGCTGTTGGAAAGCAGGGATAGCTATGAAATGAAACAGGATAGGAAATTCTTAGGTTTGAAACAAATATGTCTTGAGGCCAGATTTAAAAGTGTCACAAGGTCTTTGGCGAGGAGAGATAGGGAGGCCATTCCAAATCGATGGACCAGAAACAGAGAAAGAGCGACGGCCAACAGTGGACTGGTTGAATCTAGGTGTTTTGTAAGCACAAGGAATCTGCAGAGAGCGAAGGGAACGAGAAGGGGTGTACAGGTGGAGACATTCACAGAGGTAGGAGGGTGCTGTTTTGTGGAGACATTTGTAACAGAGAGTACTGATCTTATAGTTTATTCTTTGTGGCACAGGCAGCCAGTGGACAGATCGCAAGAGAGGGGTAATGTGCTCAGATATTTTTCTTTCTGAGGACTAGTTGAGCTGCAGAGTTTTGAATACGTTGAAGGGAGTAGATAGATGATGCTGGCAGACCAGCCAAAAAAGAATTGCAATAGTCCAGACGTGAAAGAATGAGAGATGCCACGAGTTTTGATGTTGCGTCTGTGGGCAGGTACTTTCGAATGGCACTAATACGCCGTAATTGATAGAAGCACGACTGGCAGGTCTGGGTGATGAATTTTTGCATAGAGAGTGTGTTGTCAATAATGACCCCTAGATACTTTACAGCAGAGGATAGAGGGATTGATGCATTGCCGAATTCTATTGAAGCTGTTGTAATGGAAGAGAGTTTGTTTTTGGTCCCTACAAGCATGGCTTCAGTTTTATCAGCGTTTGGTTGTAACTTGTTTTCTATCATCCAGTTTTGGATATCTTTAAAGCAGTAGGCTATATTTGTCAAGAGAGAAGGCAGATTTTCAGGAGTGTCACTGCTTAGAATCTGAGAGTCATCTGCATAAAAGTGATGGTTGATCTGATGACGGTTAATTATATGTGACAGTGGAGCGGTGTAGAGAGTGAAACGAACAGGGCCCAGAACTGATCCCTGCGGGACTCCACATTCCAGTCTGGCAGGTACTGACTGAATCTTGTTTACTGTGACTGTCTGGAATCAGTCAGTCAGGTATGAGCTAAACCAGGTGAGGGCTGTACCAGTAACACCAAACGTTTCTTGAAGACGGGAGAGAAGGATGGAGTGGTTAATAGTGTCGAAGGCTGCAGATAAGTCGAGTAGAGTGAGGAGGGAGATTTTCCCTGAGTCAGAAGCAAGTAGAAGCATGTTTAAGGTGTGAACTAGGGTGGTTTCAGTGCAGTGATTGGCGCGATAGGCAGACTGAAACGCAGGAAGAAGACTGTTGGAGGAAGGTGGTTGTTGAGCTTTTCAAAAACTACTCTTTCAAGGACTTTAGAGATAAAGGTAGGTTGGAAACAGGTCTGTAATTCTTCAGAATGTTAGGGTCAAGGTCATGCTTTTTGAGTAATGGTGTGACTAAAGCAGTTTTGAGAGCTGAAGGAGCATTTCCAGAAACAAGAGATGAGTTTACTATCTTTGTGATAGTGGGTATAAGCTGTGGCAGGTACTGCGCGAAAAGAGAAGCAGGTATTGGGTCGAGATCGCATGATTTTATAGTCATCCCTTTCAGACTTGTCTCGATTTCTTTCTCGCTTGCTGGATGAATAGGACAGAAGAGGAGTGCCAGAAAAATTTAGGATCACAAATTGCAGGCTGGAAAGGAGTCTGATCCAAGCTAGAGCGAATGTTGCGGATTTTGTCAGAAAAGAATGCAGAAAATATAGAAGGAAGTTCAGAGTGGTTGTAGATAGAAGGCCGAGGGCTAGCCTTCGCAGATCCAAGCAGAGTGGATGTGAGGGAAAAGAGAGATTTCATAGATGTGGCATCAAGAACTTGAGAAGAGTAATACTTTGTTTTTGCTGAATGGATTAAGGTTTTGACTTTGTTGATTTGTTTACGAAGAAGCTGTTTGTTTATTTCAGTTTTTGTTTTTCGCCAGTGCCGTTCTAGTTGTCGGCGTTTGCGTTTTGCGACCAGGATGTCATGGGTGTACCATGGTGCACAGGGCCTATCAGGCAGGAGATGGTCAGTAGGAGGAGCATGCTCATCAAGGAGTTGGCTGAGGACGGTATTGTAGTGTTTAGAAGGGTCAGTATGGTCAGGGATTTGTGATAGACGTTCAGCAGCTTGGGAGAGAAAAGTTACAAAATCTATGGCCTTGAGGTTGCGACGGGTAATGCACTTCTTCTTTCTGATAGGTTTTGCAATATTTAGGGAGAAAAGAATGGTAGAATGATCGGAGAGCAGTTCGTCAGTGACAGATACAGACTGAGATGTGACTAGACCTTGTGAAACATCGGTGACAAGCCAATCTAAAATGTGACCAGATCTGTGAGTTGGTTCGTTTACCAGCTGGGAAAGAGTGGTTAGCTAAAGAAAGAGAAAGACGCTTAACATCAGGAGAGGACTGGTTGTCAAAATGGAAGTTGAAGTCACCAAGAATGATAAGTTTCTTGGGAGAGAGGCTGAAATGGTCAAGGAGTGATTGAAACTCTTGGTGGAAAACTGAAGACCTCAAATTGTTTCTACGGTTGGGAGGTGGACGGTAAAGGCAACAGAAAGTAACTGAGTGGCCAGGTAAGGTGAGGTTGAGTTCACAGACTTCGAAAGATTCGGGTGAAAACGGAAGGGAGTGACAGATAGACAGAGTTGGATGCAGAGTGTCTTTGTAGACGATGGCAATGCCACCTCCACAGGAGAGTCGGGGGAAAGAAAGAGTTTTGTAGCCAGGTGGCGTCAGTTGTTTTATCTTTGGTTCGTGACCAAGTGGTTTTAGCCAAGTTTCTGTAAGAAAGGTTAGATCTATGTTGAGTTCAGAAATGAAGTCAGAAATTAAGTTGGCTTTGCCATCAGGACAGACAGATTGAGCGTTGAGAAGACACATGTGGAGAAGGTTTGAGGGAGGCACAGACGTTGAAGAAGACAGTGGTGATTGACTATGACTATCAGAGGAAGAGGCTGAGGGTGATGGTAGAGATATGTGCAGTGGAAGAGTAGACAAGGGTTTGGATGGCGAGTCAGGAATGGAAGATGGTAAAAGAACAGGGTCAGTCAGGGGATTTATAGTATCCTGAAAATCATTACACACATCATGGACAGAACCATTCGAATCACAGACAAAGGATGAAACATCTGGAGGACAAGAAATTGAAGCAGTGTTGTGGCTGGTGACAGTTGTGGTAGTGACGTCAGAAGTGAGGAGGGAGGCAGATGTCGGGGAAGCACGCTGCAGGCGATGACGTATGCCTGCACGTGTTCCTCTTCTGGTTTTCCAGCGGTGTATTCCGAGGTTTACAATATGTTGTTTGAGTTTATTTTGCATTTGGTGAAAACCACGTGAGGAGAAAGCTTTTAGGTCTGCAACAGTTAGTGTCATTGCCCAGTAGTGACAAATGCTGGGCAGTGGTGGTGGGGGCGGTTTTGAGTCGTGAATCACGTGCAAATGTGCACGCTGCGGCAGGGTCACAGTACACAGGGTCACAAAGACCAACGCAATCCGGTAAACACAAATCATAGAGTCAATGAAATTTTGAAAATGAATATAAAGCAAAGAAAGATTATAAACTGAAATATGTCGAAAGTCAAATTACATCAATGAAAACTGTTCTGACCGCACAATTCTTGGAGTTGTTACAAACACAATGATATAAAACTTTCCAGGAAGGACGCGGAGAAACACACCAAATTCCACATTCAAACAGGGAGACACACACACCATGCAGCCGCCAGGCGCAAAGGTGAAGATACCCAAGAAAGACATCATCATTCAAGGGGATTTTAACGCCAAAGTAGGTCCTGACACTCTTACAACCAATGGGCCGGAACAGTTGGTCAGTTTGGAACTGGAGAGACCAACGACAGGGGACTACGTCTGCTGGAGTTTGCCTGCACCCACAGACTTACCATTGCCAATACCCTCTATCCCCACAAGCAGTCAAGGAGGACAACCTGGCATGCGCCAAACGGCAAGATCCATAACCAAATAGATTTTATCTTAACACCACGGCGCTTCAAATCCAGCATCAACAGCCAGAACAAGAACCTACCCTGGAGCTGACATAGGCAGCGACCACGACCTTGTGCTGCTGGTATTCAAAATGAAGCTGAAGAAAAACAAACAGCCTGCAAACCCACGTATCAAATTTGACGTGGACAAACTGAAAGATCTAGATGTCGAGGAGATCTTCCAAGCTAAGCTTGGCGGACGTTTTGCGGCATTAACCCTCCTGGACAATGACATCAATGACCTCACCAACAACTTTAATGAGGCAGTCCGAGAAACAGCAGAGGAGGTACTCGGTCGTCAGAGGAAATAAAAACCACCATGGACTACCAATGACATCTTGGACCTCTGCGATACAAGAGAGCACTGAAACCAACCAGGTCTTCCAACCCTAAAGAATACCGGGAGGCCAACAATCTTGTGAAGAAGTCAATGTTTAAGGCCAGAGAGAAGTGGATCAGTGATCAAAGTGATGAGATCGAAAAAAGCATGAAAGTGGGCAACAGTAAAAAGGCATACGACACCCTGAAGAAACTCGCAAAACCACTTCATACCAAATCATCAGTCATTGAAGACAGCTCCGGAAGCCTCACAGAAAGCTCAGCTGCATTGAACAGGTGGTCTGAGTATTGTCAAGAACTATACAACTACCCAATCCAACCTGACACGAGCAATAGAAGAGGAAGCAGAACATCAGATACCCCGCCTACCTATATGAGGGAAGATTGGAAGAAGCCATCCGCAGTTACATAGAAAGTCCCCAGGAGCAGCAATACAGCAGAGTTGTCAAGCATGGGGCGAAACAGTCATCAAAATGTTCAGCTATCGATCAGAAAGATTTGGGAGACAAAACAGTGGCAAGTGGGCAGGCACAACACTATCATACCTGACCAAGAAGGGGAATTTTACGCCAATGCCAAAACTAAAACAATCAGCCTCATCAGCCACGCCGCATGATCAGCAACAGTTATTTGATTCGACTTCAAGAAGGAGCCGAAGAAGAACTTGCAGAAGAACAAGCTGGGTTCAGGCAGGCAGGGCACAATCGAAATTTTTAACTGCACATCCTGATGGAAAACATCACAACATTCAAGAGACCTGTTCAAACTAATCGACTCAAGAAGGCTCTTCGTAGAGTATGGCATCGAGACCTTGGCAGGTCCACAGAATGTGCATTGAAGGACTAGTGCAACAGCATTTCAAGCCTATACAACAGCCGCAAGCGTGAGTCCTTCTGAACATTCAGGTCAGAGACTACTTCAAAACCACAGTTGGGGTCCGACAAGGATGCCTGCTACCTCCAGTCCTGTTTAATCTGTTCTTGGAAAACATTATGAGAGAGACCCTCCATGACTTCCACTCTACCATCTCCATTGGCGACAGACCCCTCAACAACTTGAGGTTTGCCGATGACATTGACCTCATTGGCGGAAGTAACACAGAGCTGCAAGATCTTACGACCAGACTTGAGAACAGAGCTGGAGCATATGGGATGGAGGTGAGCTGCGAGAAAAGTAAAGTACTTGTGAACAGCACGAGCAAGCCACTGCTAAAATTTACATGAACGGCCAGCAACTGGAGGAGTAGACGGCTTTTAATACCTTGGCGCTACACTCACAAAGGAACGGGCGATCGACGACAGAAATCAAAGTCAGACTAGCCATGGCAACATCTTCCATGATAAACTCACCACCATATGGAAAAGTAAAGAGATCAGTTTCCCAATCAAACTAAAGCTCTACAAAGCCCTAATTCAGACTATCCTGCTGTACGGAAGTGAAACCTGGACATTGACTGCTGAAACAGCAAAGCGAATCCAGTCATTTGAAACAAAATGCCATAGAAAACTGCGGGCATTATCTTGGAGAGAACGAAAGACCAATGAATTTGTCAGAGTCAAATAACACGGCATGGCAGGTCCACAGGAACCCCTTCTCACCATCGTCAAGAAGAAAAAGCTGACATGTTCGGCACGTCGCCCGCCACAACACTCTGCCAAAAACAGTACTGCAGGGAACACTCGAAGGTGGCAGAAAGAGGGGAAGACAGAACAAGTCATGGATGGACAACATCAGAGAATGGACCAGGATGAATGACTTGGCACTACTGCGCAGAGCCGAGGACCGAGATGGATCGTCTTTCGTGTCTCCTCCACGACCGCCAAGGTCACGGGACTGATGATGATGATGATGATGATGATGCACTGGCTACTGCCGTCATTTCCATCGTGATGATGCACTGCCTACTGCCGTCATTTCCATCGTGATGACGCACTGCCATCATTTCAAACCTGACGATGCACTGCCGTCATTTCCATCCTGATGACGCACTTCCGTCATTTCCATCCTGTTGATACACTGCTGTCATTTCCATCCTGATGACGCACTGCCATCATTTCAAACCTGACGATGCACTGCCGTCATTTCCATCCTGATGACGCACTTCCGTCATTTCCATCCTGTTGATACACTGCTGTCATTTCCATCCTGATGATGCACTGCCGTCATTTCCATCCGGATGATGCTCTGGTCACAGCCGTCATTTCCATCCTGATGATGCTCTGGTCACAGCCGTCATTTCCATCCTGACGATGCACTGCTGTCATTTCCATCCTGATGACGCACTTCCGTCATTTCCATCCTGATGATGCACTGCCGTCATTTCCATCCTGATGATGCATTGCCGTCATTTCCATCCTGATGATGCTCTGGTCACAGCCGTCATTTCCATCCTGATGATGCATCTGGTCAATGCCATCATTTCCATCCTGATGATGCACTGGCTACTGCCGTCATTTCCATCCTGATGATGCACTGGTCACAGCCGTTATTTCCATCTTGATGATGCACTGCCGCCATTTCCACCCTGATGATGCTCTGGCTACTGCCGTCATTTCCATCCTGATGATGCACTGGTCACAGCCGTTATTTCCATCCTGATGATGCACTGCCGTCATTTCCATCCTGATGATGCACTGCCGTCATTTCCATCCTGACGATACACTGGTCACTGACGATGCACTGGTCACAGCCGTCATTTCCATCCCGATGATGCACTGCCGTCATTTCCATCCTGATGATGCACTGGCTACTGCCATCATTTCCATCCTGACGATGCACTGGCTACTGCCGTAATTTCCATCCTGATGATGCACTGCCGTCATTTCCACCCTGATGATGCACTGGCTACTGTCGTCATTCCATCCTGACGATGCACTGTCTACTGCGGTCATTTCCATCCTGACGATGCACTGTGCATTTCCATCCTGAGATGCACTGTCGTCATTTCCATCCTGAGATGCAACTGCCGTTCATTTCCATCTGATGATGACTGCACTGCCGCCATTTCCATCCTGATGATGATTGGCTACTGCCGCCATTTCCATCTGATGATGCACTGCCTGTCCGCATTTCCATCCTGATGATGCACTGCGTCATTTCCATCCTGATGATGCACTGTCAGTCACATTCTTTAGGCAACATCCTGAATGACTAGGGGCTCTGTCTCCACTGATTAATCACACACACCGTATCTATCTAATACACAGCCTTCTCTCACATATGTGGCACATTCGTTCTTGTGCACGAGTATCATTGATCATTATCACCTATCATCATATGATGACACGAATATGATGAGACTGCAGATTGAACTGTTGACTGACTGTTATCATTTAGGGGGGGTGAAGTACAGTAACCCTGGGTCGTCATGACACTGGTGGAAAGGAGCGATTCATCCCAAATCTTGGAATTAAAGGTCAAACTATCCTACTGCATCTTTGATGATAAGCATCTAAGATAATGGTGAAGGCAGAGTGACAATTTCATCACAAGCACTGGTTTTCTTTCATCCATGACATGCACATGAACGATAGCCACATACTTTGAAAGTGAGACCGCATGTCTTTGTTGTTTATTTTTCTGCAATTTAAAAACTGTACAGAATGTTTATTGCTTTTTTTCTTTGCACTAGTTTCATACACGTTTGTTAATATCAGCAATGTGCAATTTGTTCTGTCGGTTTACCTATATTGTTATTTACTTTAACGAAACACAGTTATCTTATTTTATACTCAATAGACTATGAAAATTGACGATTGGTAGTCTATTTACATGACATTACACTGAAATTTGAAGCACCATTCAACTTTCAGAGTAGCACTTGTTTGTCAGCATGCCTAGTGTTTTATGCACACGTGGCTGCCAGGCCAGCTGCACATGTGGGTAGAAAGAGTTATGTGGGTGGAAGGAACCATATGGTCGAGCATCCTTCATGACTGAGCCAGGATCAATCACCACCAAGGCATCCATCAAGGCGATTTTTGTACTGGAGATCATCAGTATCAAAAACAAACAAAAAATAAATAATGAAGTAACATAAATAAATTTTAAAAGTATGAAAATAAGAAAACTCAGTATCAACGCCTACATCCCCCGAAAGTCCTGGCAGTTGAAATATGAACCAAGGTCCTGTAGATGCACGCAGAACTTCTTGTGCACACATTAAAACCCATAGACCCTTTTGGAGGAATAGACTGTTGTGTGCCAGTAAGAAAAGATGATGTCTTTGAGCATATGAAAATGAGTGATATGTGAATGGCTGTATGTGTCCAGATGAACATCAACCATTTCTGGTACACAGTGATAACTTCCTCTCAAGTTATGGAGAATCTGGAAAAGTTTATAGTCAATCTTGAGTGTTCTACTCTTCCTTTCAGAGGGATTGCACACAATGTACGCTTTCAGGTTTCAGATCTATGTATGGTACGGTAGATCTCCTTCGTGGCACTCTTGGTGAGTCAGACAACTGTTTCATTGACCCAAATGCCCACCCATGTGCCCTAGGATCCATACCAAAACAATACCACACAGGCCCATCTCAATGAAGTATTCAGACTGTAGAACCCTTGACCTCTGCTCAACGGAAATTTTGCCCTGGAGTTAACATCACTGCAGACTCCACTCCCTCAAAAGTCCTTCGGATAAGACCCATGTGCAAACGCACGTGGAACAACTTGCACACATCTTAAAACCGATTCTGCATTTCAAAACAGTAGGCCACTGCGTGCCGGTGGGAACGGATGACAAAAACTTTTAAAATGCACGCACACTGGTTCCATGTTTGGACATCATCCCTACAGTTGGAATACAGCTACATTCATGGCGGGTAAAAACGGTTACAGTATGTACACCAACATCTCACCACCGGTAAACCTCTCAGCTCTAGCCAAGGAATACACACACACACACACACACACACACACAAAACCCCAACATCTAATAAACAATAACCATTATAAAGAGTATCACATTTTGTCACAGTTCGCATAGATTAACTTCAAGTTTTTCTGTGTGTGTGTGTGTGTGTGTGTGTGTGTGATTCTTGTTATCATTCTTTTATTTTGAGGATAATAGAATAAGCACTCATGTGTGTGTGTGGGGGGGGGGGTTAAATCCAGTCCCCATAAGCATACGGTTTTAAAAATTTTGTCATCTGTTCCCACTGGCACACAATGGTCTACTATTTAGAAAAGCAGAACAGGTTTTAATGTGCTCAAGATGTTCTGTTGTTTTGTGTGTGTGTGCTACCTGTCTTCTGTGACGTCCCTGTCCTACTGTTCTCACACGCTCAATTCAACCTCCCCGCCATAGCCATACCCAGATTCGTTATGTCTCATCCCCAGGGTTGGCAGTCTACAGGTAGCCCATCAATATCAGGCTGCCATGGGACCACCAGCCAGAGGGGCCCTGCACTGCTGCTTGTTCTGAGCTAACATACACAGGACACCACCTACTAAACCCCCTACTAACGACACAAACAACAGTATCAGCTCAGCCACGGAGCCAGACTGAGTGAGTTGCCCACCCGAGGTGGCAACCACCACAATGTCCCTCCAACGACTGTCCCCTACTTGAACCTCCAACCCAAGGGCTCTGACACAAACTCACCTCAGGCACAGAAGTGTATGAGCAAACTGAATCTGAGGTCACCATGAGACTAGAGCAACTAGGGGCCACTGAATTAGAGACTTTTTTTTTTAAATTGCATGATGATCAATGATAATGATGATTCTATGGCAGTGCATATGCTGACTACTTGACACGGTTGAACTTTACACTTACTTTTATAATATATCCCGGCATCAACCAGGCCCGAGAGATACAGACACCTGTAGTGTTTAGTAAAATAATTGGAGCAACACTCTCAAACTCACATCCGAAAAGTGGATGAAGCTCGACTGTGTGGTCCCAGTCTTCCCACTGAGCCCACAGCACACTCACTCTGGGTAGGAGCTGGCCAGAGTCTGAAAAACCCCAATGACTCTTATGGGATTCGAACCCGCGACCTTCCAGTCTGAAATCCAAGGCACTAACTATTGCACCATGGTGGATGGTTTCAAATTATATTATAGTCTCATCTGAAAGACTTTTGAGGGGACTTAAGTGTGTGTGTGTGTGTGTGTGTGTGTTGTGTGTGTGTGTGTGTGTGTGTGTGTGTGTGTGATGTGTGTTGTGTGTGAGTGTGTGTGTGTGTGTGTGTGTATGTGAGTGTGTGTGTGTGTGTGTTTTACTTGCATGATGATCAATGATAATGAGTGCCTTTTCAAATAAATTAAATGATTTTTACTGCCGCTTTGAACGTAGTGATCTGAAAGAAAGTTTGGAAACCATCATGCTAGACATAACAGCCAGCTTTGATAGAGACAACACTGTTTTTAACATAGACAGTTCTAGAGTTACCACCCTGTTCAGAAAGTTAAATGTAAATAAAGCTGTAGGGCCAGACAGTATCTGCGGAAACCTTTTAAAACTTTGTGCTGGTCAGTTGTCATTTGCTTTTGCGAGGTTGTTTTCATTGTCTTTAAATACCGGAGCCATTCTTTCTATCTGGAAAAAATCCACCATCTGCCCCATTCCACAAAAAAAAAATCTTGAAGTTTTAAATGATTACAGACCCATTTCCTTAACATCCGTCGTTATGAAAAACTTTGAGCGCATTGTTCTTCAGTACCTCCTGCCACTAGTTAAAGAAGCCCTTGACCCTTATCAATTCGCCTACAAGCATAACAGACGCACAGATGATGCAACAATCACGCTCTTGAATCATACTTACACACACCTTGAAAATAACAACTCTTTTGTTCGAATTCTCTTTGTTGATTTTTCCTCCGCATTTAACACGATTCAGACACATCTCATGGCCCAAAAGCTGCAATCACCCAAAGTTAACCCGAAACTTATTTTATGGATTGTGAATTTTTTAACCAATCGATTTCAGTGTGTTTATTTTGAAGGGAAAAAAATAATTACAAAGAATCACTTCCACTGGAGCACCACAAGGCACTGTCTTAGCTCCGGTACTTTTTACCCTGTATACAAATGACTGCACTGGTACATTACTTACACCTGTTGTAAAATATTCAGACAACTCTGCTCCACCAGATGTATCTAACTCAAATTTGGTTTATCTTTATTTATTTATTTATTCTTTTATATCAAGGATAATGGAATAAGCACTCATGTGCTTTTTTACATCCACTCCCCATGTGTATGCGGTTTTGTAAATTTTGTCATCTGTTTCCACCAGCACACAATGGCCTACTCTTCCAAAAAGCGGAACAGGATTTAACATGTGCGCAAAATGTTCTGCATGTGTTCGAACACGGCGCCTCGGTTTATAGTCTCATCCAAAGGATTTTATTTTGATGAAGTAGAATGGTTCTGTAAATGGTGTAAAAATAACTATCTTGACTTAAACATCAACAAAACCAAAGAAATGCTCATTGATTTTCGCAGAAATACACCCCAAGTTCCTGATCTGTTCATAGATGGAACAAAAGTAGAGAGAGTGCTAGAGTACAAATATCTTGGTACAATTCTAGATAATAAGTTGAATTTTAATGCAAACACTGCTTTTATACACAAGAAATGTCAATCAAGGATATAGTGCCTTCAAAAACTGCGATCACTGAACGTTAAAAAAGAAATAATGTGCTTGTTCTATCGCAGTTTTGTAGAATCAGTCTTAACATATGGGTTTTTATGCTGGTTTGGTTGTTTGAATGAAAAAAACAAGAACGTATTGAATAAAGTTGTGAATGTGTGTGGAAAGATTGTTGGAGAAAAGCAAAAGACGCTAAATTCATTGTATGAAAATCAGATGACTAAAAAAGCTAAAGACATTTCGACTGACGAAACCCACGTGCTTTCACAACACTATGCATTGCTTCCATCTGGTCGAAGATCCGAATGCCAAAATCAAAAACAAACAGAACAAAAATAGTTTTATTAACAATTCAGTTTCTAAACCACTGTTAAACTTTAAAAGAAAAAATTTAAAGGGGTTTTCATATTAAATCATCAAATAACAGCGTGTGCATGAATATGCCTCTGAGAGAGACAGAGACAGAGAGAGAAAGAGAGAGAGTGTGTGTGTGTGTGTGTGTGTGTGTGTGTGTGCGCGCATAGTTTTATATAAAGAACCAGGCAAAGAATAAGTGTGAGCTGTGATGGGTGAAGAGGAAATAGTTTTAAAACTTTTTTTTTCAATCAAAATGTTTTTGTCATGTTTTTCTTTTAATGTAAAGTTACTTGTGATATTTGTATTGATTGTGCTTATGATGTGTTCATGAGATGTGTTTAAATTATTGTAGTATTGTGGTTTTGCTTTGCTTCTCTTAACCTTTACTGGTGTGTGCGTGCGCAGGGGCATGAGGTGTGTGTGTGTGTGTGTGTGTGTGTGTGTGTGTGTGTGTGTGTGTGTGTGTGTGTGTGTGTGTGTGTGTGTGTGTGGATGTGGTGGGTGCGGTGTGTGTGTGATGTAGATTGTTGTTGGCTTTTAAAATACTGTTCTATTTCTTAATCTGTATTGTTTAATAATGCATGCTATGTAATTATAATTTTTAATGTCACTCATAATTTCTCTAGTTGAGACATTAAAGTATTCTTGAGTCTTGATGTAATGATGCTGCTATGGAAAGTGCATATGCTTTGAGACTACTTGACAGGGCTGTACTCTGTGCTTACTATCATAATATATCCCGGCGTGGCGTCAACCAGGCCTGAGAGATAGACACTGCAGCGTTGGTCAGGTCATTTGAGCAACACTCTCACACTCACATTCATTAAGTGGATGAAGCTTGACTGTGTGGTCTCAGTCTTCCCAATGAGCCTAGAGCACATTCACACTGGGTAGGAGCCGGCCAAAGTTAGAAAAATCCTTGTAAAACAGGTTTTAATATGTGCACAAGATGTTCTGTGTGCATTTGCACACGGGGCCTCAGTTTATACTATAGTCTCATGTGAAGGACTTTTGAGGGGAACATACATGTGTGTGGTGTGGTGTGTGTGTGTGTGTGTGTGTGTGTGTGTGTGTGTGTGTGTGTGTGTGTGTGTGTCTGTGTCTGTGTGTGTGTCTGGCTGGATGTCTGAGTGAGTGTGCATATATGCATTATTTGCATGCGCGTGTGTATGTGTGTGTGTGTGAGTGAGTGTGCATATGCATTCTAAACGTATCTGGTGAATTCCAGCCAACGTGCACGTTCTCCCGTGAATCAGGACAGCTGTTCATTCCCTCTCCTCTGCACATTGGCATGCAGGTACTTCTGGTAGAGTTCCTGGTTGTGAGCAAGGTTCAAGATTTTCAGGTGAGTGGCTGCAGTATAAACTAGGAGGGAGACTTCACTTGGGCGGGAGGAGAGTCAGTCTTTGGCCAGAGAGGAGTTGCCATTCCAGCGTCGGCTGCTGGGCACATCGGGTTTTCTTCATCTCGAGTTGGAGAGCAGGGGGGAGCGTTACATCTTGCAGAAGGTCTGGCTCCTGGTATTCTTCGTTTCAGTGTCACCGTCATCATTCCTACGTTTGCCATGATCCTCCACCCTTGCTGGGTGCATTAGTGCGCCTATTCACCTCCTGGGCACAGGTTTCTGTTTGCACCTAGCAGCTGGGAATTGACGTTTGAAGAGGTTCCTGCCTCCCATGTCCTGGGAACAGTCCCAGCAAGTTTGTCCTCTCCCCTACCAAGTTCACCCGTTTTCTTTTCCCAGTTGTTCCACACTGTTTCCCCCTGTCACATTCCTGTCCTTTCCGTTGTCAGTCCCCCCTCGACCTGAGCCAAGGACCTCAGCAGCCTGGGAGCTCTACACATGACCAGGGCATCATCCTCCTCCTCCTCCTCCTCCTCCTCATCATCATCATCCTCCTCCTCCTCCTCCTCCTCAGTTCCTGCACTGGGGAAGACACTAAACCACCGGGCTGGTCTGAAGACTTTTGGGGAAGAGGCTCAGGGTAGTAACATTTTTATTTAAACCACTGTGTGTGGTCGAAGATAGGAATTTGTGTGTTTGGTTAATGTATAAATTGTTATTTATAAAACTATGAAACAGTAAAATCTCAAACGCTTCTTTCTGTGTTATTGTAGTCGGGAAGTTGGGGGGGGGGGGGGGGGGGGGGGTATGCACACTCCCTTAACAAGTGTGATACCCACACATTAAATTAATTTTTCATTTTTTACTTGGCTGCCTCATTATCTGTAATCATGCCCTATCCCTAACGATTCTCTCTCTCCTCCTCCCAGGAAGCAGCCCTACCACTAGCAAACATGTGGCAAGTGCCTCTCTTTCTCCACAAGCCCCTATGTTGCCAAGTCATCTTAAACATAAAATTGTGCAGATGTTGTTTCTGTGTAAAGTTCCTGGTATCACAGTTGGTTTTACACATAACTTTTCAAAACAAAAACGTTTGCCTCGATACGTTATGTGAGGTCCTGCTGATTGGCTAGTAAAGCTTTCACACTGCTAAAAATTATAATAATCATAGTTTACAATGTACCAGTGTTTGTTGCAGCTGTTAAACCACAATATGGAAGCCATGTCATGATGATTATTTGGGCAGTTGTGAATTGTTGTTACTTATTGATTAAATATGTGTTTAAGTCCAGTCCTCTTCCCTCTGTCCCCTTGTGAAAGGGCTTGAAAACTCACCACAACAAACCACTGATATTGTCATTGTCACTGTCATTTTCTCTCTCCCTCTCTCTCTCTCTCTCTCTCTCTCTCCCTACCCTCTCATCACTTTATGTGGAAGAATGTAAAAATCCAAGACTACAACACACCAGAATACAACAGAGAGAGAGAGGGAAGGGGGGAAGGAGAGACATGGTTCAAAGATTTTTTTAAGCCAAGTAAAGTAGAAAAACAAACAGTGGCAGGCAGATGAAGACACCCCTGTCTACACAGTGTACCTGGATCAATCCCCACAGCTCCAACACCGCTTGCCACTGCTGTCTTTACCACACAATGACTGTGCAATGTCACATAAAACAACACACATCAACAGCTGCTAGCAAGCAAAACATGTTGATGGCAATGCGAAGAGAGTGACAAGGGAATCAACGAGATGTGCTCCTTCACTCCAAACAAAGCCATCCTCAAAGGCTACACAGGATTTCCACTCCATGACCTCTAAGTTGCTTACAACCACAATTCTACAGATCAAGTCAGGAAGAGAATCAAAGAAGCAGAGAAATGGAGACTTCATCATTATCATCTTTATCCCCAAAAGAAACTGAAAAGCATTGACACACTTCTATTCTTATCCAGCCCTACAAAATGCAAACAATGATTTACAGACAGACACAGACAGGTGGGAGGAATTGAGGGGAGGGGGTGGGGGGGGGGGGGGGGGGGGGGGGGGGGAGGGGAGAGGGAGAGAGATTTGAAATGATATCATTATCACACAGAAAGACCAGTAAGTGTAAAAAGATCTGCACAGTATGCTATTGATACTGGTCTGTATCATGCCCTCAGCCATTTAGAGAATCCCAACAGCTAGACGCTAACCCAATGAACCAATATGAGGTAGTGTACATGTGCTCTGTACTTGCATGAGTAGTACTGAAGAGGCTCCAGGTACTTGCAGAGCAAGTCTACCCTGAATCAGTGTGGTTTTCATGCCAACAGATCTGATACAGACATGATCTAATCTCCCTCAAACAACTTCAGGAGAAATGTAGGAATCAAAGGCAGCCACTCTTCGCTGCCTTCACAGACCTCACAAAGGCTTTCGATCTGGTCAGTAAGGATGGCCTCTTCAAGATACTTTCCATGATCAGATGTCCTCCCAAACTTTTCAGCATCATCAGATCATTCCACGAAGATATGAAAAGCAGTCATCTTTGACAGTTCATCAGCTGCCTTCAACATATGGAGCGGAGGAAACAGAGTAGGGTCCTGGCTCGCACCCTGTTTAGAATCTTCTTTGCTGTGATGCTGAAACACATATTTGGTCCTGCAGCTGACAGTATCTACCTACAAACCAGGTCAGATGGAAATCTCTTCAACCTCTCCAGACTAAGAGCCAAGACCAAAGTCCAGCTGAGGTGCCTGCATGACTTCCTCTTTGCAGACAATGCAGCAGTAATTGCCCACCCAGCTGAGGACCTACAGCAGCTCATGACTCACTTCAGCGATGCCTGCCAAGACTTCAGAATTACCATTAGCTTGAAGAAAATGCAAGCCATGGGACAGGATGTTGACTCTGCCCCAGCCATAAGCATCAATGACCATGAACTGGATGTCGTCCATGACTTTGTGTATCTAGGCTCAACTATCTCAGATACCCTCACACTTGACGCAGAGCTCAGCAAGTGCATCGGCAAAGCAGCTACCACCATGACCAGACTGACAAAGAAAGCATGGAACAACAGCAAGCTGACTGAGCACACAAAGATCCAGATCTGCAGAGCTAACATCGTGAGCACCCTCCTGTACGGCAGCGAGTCCTGAACTCTGCATGCCCGACAAGAGCGAAAGCTCAATGAAACCTGAACATTACCTGGCAGGACAAGGTCTCAAACAACACTGTCCTGGAAAGAGCTAAATGCGCCAGCATGTACATATTGCTGAAACAGAGACGTATGCGCTAGCTCATGCATGTCTATCGCATGTACGATGGACAGATCCCTAAAGGCCTCCTCTATGGAGAACTTGTGCAGGGAAAACATCCCACAGGCAGACCACAGCTGCAAATCAAAGATATGTGCAAGAGGGACTTAAAAGGCTTGTACATCGACCAGACAACTGGGAAGCAACAGCCTTTGAACGGTCTGCTGGAGACAGACTGTGCAGAAAGGTCTCTCCAAGTTCGAAGAGACACTTGCTCAGCAGCACGAGGCAAAGAGAATGAGAAGAA
This sequence comes from Rapana venosa, assembly GCA_028751875.1. Taxonomy (NCBI): domain Eukaryota; kingdom Metazoa; phylum Mollusca; class Gastropoda; order Neogastropoda; family Muricidae; genus Rapana; species Rapana venosa. The sequence continues at coordinate 1,653,233 of CM054140.1, forward strand.
AGGCTGCAGCCCAGGCAGACAGACCAGCGTCAGCTTTACCTGTGCCCTCTGCCATAGGGACTGTCTGTCATTCTCGTGTCAGACTGGCCAGCCACAACTGACGCTGTACCAGAGTAAACACCTAGAGCACAACTCCATAGTCTGCTGAGACTGAAGGATGCCAGTAGTGTGTGTGTGTGTGTATCTATATCTATCTATATATCAATCCATCAATAGACATACAAACTTCACATTCAACCAGAAAGGCAGACAGAATTGTGCTTTTTTAAAACAATACAGTCAACAAGAAAAGAAGACTTTTCTTCTTTACAAAATCATCTGGGTGAAAAGAGGAATAAAAGAAAAAAATGATGAATTTGCTTGATTAAAACTAGTGTTAGTGGAGGAGAATTATGAATTGAGACTTTAAAAAGAAAAGTAATCTTTTCAAAGCTCTGAAAAGAAAAGTAATCTTTTCATGCTTTGATGTCACAGGTGACACAGATATTGACTCGTTTGAGTTACTCTTTGTCTAAACTGCGCTGTACTTATGTTTCACATATACACCTTTTCACACACACACACACACACACGTGTGAAAAAAGTGAATCTCCATTCCTGGTCCAGACCCAGAGGTGAAGAACAGCTGTTTTATGTTACTTTCATACAGACATGAAACTTAAGGGTGTTTGGAGACTGGGTCATCAAGGGATGCTATGAAGAGTACCTTCAGTTCTCCTCCACTCTTCTACCTGTCCATACAACAGTTGACATGGCAATGAACTGAACACAACAGCCGGACTGATAAAAGTGACCCTTGATCAAACTGTTCCACTACCAAAAAATAAACATTTTAATTTGTCTTTAAGTAATCAGTTCTTGACCCCTCCAGTTTTTTCCCTTTATACCTGTAACCAGATTCTGACAATCACACAAACAAAACACCTGCAACCAGGTAATGTGTAACAGACAAAACTTCATTCACACCTGTAATCAGGTACAGTTGAAACATCATTCACATCTTGACAGCCACAGAGGAACATAAAATTTTCACTACAGGCTTAAAACTGTTTGGCACACCCCTGACAGCCCAGAGAAACATGACACTACAACTGACAAAAAAATCATACTTACATTCCACCTGACAGACACAGAAATACACTAAGACATATAAAATCATTCAACCTGACAGCCCAAGAAACACACTCACTAAAGACACTTATAAATCATTCATACCTGACAGCCACTGAAACACACTACATAAAGACTTATAAATATTCATACCTGACAGCCACAGAAACATACACTTAATAGACATTTATAAATATCATTCATACCTGACAGCCCACAGAAACACACATACACTAAAGACACTTATAAATATCATTCATACCTGACAGCCCACAGAAACACACATACACTAAAGACACTTATAAATATCATTCATACCTGACAGCCCACAGAAACATACACTAAATGAAAAAAAATCATTCATACTAAGCACAGAAATATATCTAAAACTATAAAATCATTCATACCTGACAGCCCACAGCAAACACTAAAGACATAAAAATCATTCATACCTAACCACAGCCCTGCATTATAAAACTCATTCATACCTGACAGCCCACAGAAAACATACACTAAAGACAAAAAAGTCATTCACTGACGCCCACAGACCAACATAGCACTATAGCTACATAAAAATCATTCATACCTGACAGCCCACACAAACACACTAAAGACACAAAACATCATTCATACTGAACCACAGACAAGCCAGCTTACACTGACTACAACATGCATATCAGCACTGACTGCCACAACAGAACAAGCAAACACAGTCCTTCACTGACTGACACACAGAACAGACAGCCTTACACTGACTGACCACACAGACAAAGCAGCTTCATGACTGACCACACCACCAGCCTTCACTGACTGACCCACAGAACAGCAGCCAGCTTCACTGACTGACACACAGAACACACAAGCCTTCACTGACTGACACACAGACAGACAGCCTTCACTGACTGACACACAGACAGCCAGCCTTCACCTGAACACAACAACAGCCAGCCTTCACTGACTGACACACAGACAGCCAGCTTCATGACTGACACACAGTACAGACACCAAAAGGCCTTCACTGACTGACACACAGCCTTCACTGACTGACACACAGCCTTCACTGACTGACACACAGAACAGCCAGCCTTCACTGACTGACACACAGCCTTCACTGACTGACACACACAGACAGCCAGCCTTCACTGACTGACACACAGAACAGACAGCCAGCCTTCACTGACTGACACACAGAACAGCCAGCCTTCACTGACTGACACACAGGACAGCACAGCCTTCACTGACTGACACACAGAACAGACAGCCAGCCTTCACTGACTGACACACAGAACAGACAGCCTTCACTGACTGACACACAGACAGCCTTCACTGACTGACACACAGAACAGCCAGCCAGCCTTCAATGACTGACACACACAACAGACAGCCATCAATGACTGACCCACAGCACACACAGCACAAACAGCCATCACTGCCTGACCCAGCTTTTCGACAGAGGCTGTGTTCCACCTGACTGCCCCACTGTGCAGTACAGTACTCACCACCATGTCCGCCTTGTCCCCTTGTGCAGCAGCAGCAGCAGCAGCGTCCTCCTCCTCCTCCTCCACTCCCCCCTCACTGCCTGCTCCTCCTCCTCCCTCCTCACCGCCCACCCCCTGTGACTCCAAGCCCTCTCCTGCAGGGCCGGGGGGGCTGTGGGGTGTCGACCCCGGGGCTCTGGACACGGGGCCACGGGCCACCACGATCTCCACAGGGCCTTGAGCGCTCTGCAGGATGTGGATGGCTTCCTGATGGGAGATGTCTAGCGGCTGACCGTCGATGGCCAGCAGCTGATCCCCCTCACGCAACCGCCCATCTCTGTACACAGTAAAGTATACATCACACCATCAGTGACACAATGTCGTATCATGAAATATAAATAACCTGATTATGCTATCACTGACCGCACCATATATACTGTAACAGAAATATCCATGCGACGATACTTTGAGACCCCTCTACTCCAACACGATCAGACTTTTCTCCAGAAACAGAACACTACAGGATTTATAAGCAACTGCAGAACAAAAGCAGGACCTTCCCAGCAAATATCAACTGAACATCACACAAATGACAGTCAGTCAGTAAGTCACTGAGTGAAATCAGACATGGTCAGGAGAAGTGATGTGACGCCCATCTAACTGGTAGGCCTCCCTCCTAGCCAGGCCAGGGAGTGTCATCCCAGGGAATCAGGCACTGCCACGCCAGGACAGGGGAATGTCATCCCAGGGAATCAGGCACTGCCAGGCCAGGCCAGGGAATGTCATCCCAGGGAATCAGGCACTGCCACGCCAGGCCAGGGGAATGTGGTGGTCACATGAATACATACTGTGTGCACAGTATCCTCTCCATGCATTCACACACAGACCCTTGCTTTATGTTCTCATTCAAAGAATAATTTTCTGGGAATGGAGTGCACACACATACACTTTCGTCCTCAAAATGGACATAGAATGTTACTTCTGAAAACATCTCACCATACCGATTATTCATTCATTCATTCAATCATTCATTCCCAGAAGATATACTGAACAAGCTGGCACTCAGTCGCTACCAGAAGGATGAACTCTCACTTGTTGAAAGGCAAGGGAGGGAGGGAGTGGAGGTATAGGAGACATTCAGCCCCTGGAGGAAAGCAGACATACTTAGGCAAATCAGACCAACAACAATCTTTGCCTACTTTTGATGCCACAGGAGTGAGTGAGTGACTGCTCCACAGGTGTCTGCATCTCGAAGGCCTGACAACCCAGAATACCGCAAACAAGAAATACTGTGATCCACAGTCTGTCAGATATACTGAGATCACCTCTTAACTTGCTGCACCTCTGTAGCATATCACCATCATCCTCATCACCCTTATACAATGAAGGAAACTGCCACTGGTTCAGTGATAAGTGCATTAGTTCCATCACGTTCACTTGATCATCTTACAATACAATAAAGGAAACTGTCCCTGATTTGGTGGCAAGTATCTGCTGTATCATCCTCACTTATACACACACAAAGACACACACAAATACACACACAAACACACACAAACACACACGCATGCACGCGCACGCACACACGCACACACACCATGAGGGTTATGCTTTGCTTCAAAATGTTTGATGGAAACATGTAAAAAGAAGAAAGAAGAAGCAGGAAGAGGTTGGCTACCCCAGAATAAGTGTTGATTTCTGGATATGATAACATTCTTTGTACTCAATATGGCTTTTGAAAATCTTGTACTAAAAACTTGTTTCTCTAATTCACATACTGAAATTAAATGCCTTTTAAGCAAACTTTGCACAAATATACAATGTACATGTGGTAAAATACTTCTGGATATTGACAACATTCTGGATATTGAGAACATATCAATGTCAGGGCTTAAAAAAGTTTGTAGCATAATTTCAAGATAAGTCTCTCTCTGCACAAGGTTCTAACCAATCCAGAGTTAACTGTCTCTGATGCGGTCCCTAGTAACTTCTTTATGGTAAAATACGACTGTGCAACTGTGACAACTTTACAATCAGAATGATTCAAAATTGTACAGGTTCCAATTTTAGCACAATTTTGGTTGTTCTGTGTTTTTGTTCTATTGTATTTGTGTCTGTGCCCCTTTTTTGCAACATATTGTTTGAAATCAGTATTTTGATACACACAGAATCTTTTAATACCAACACGCATCTAATTACTGTACTGTAAAGCCAGCATCTTATCACATCCTCCCCCTCTCCACCTCATCCCCCCCCCCCCTTCTTCTAATGTGAACAGACTTAAAATTGAGACACATGTGCATGCACACACAAACACCCACAGTATGAGAAAAGAGAGGGGGAGGGGGGAGGCAGGTGAAGGGGGAGAGGGGGAAAGGCAAGGGAGGGAGGGAGAGACAGACAAGACAAGACAAAACAAGACAGACAGACAGATAACTTGAACCCGAACTTGAAAGATTTATTCACAGAAAGGCCATTGGCCCATACATGAAGGGGGGTTGCCGAGCTGCTTAGTATTTTAGTGAGAAAAATCAGGAAGCAGAAAAAAACAAAACAAAAAATGTTATTGTATAACCACAACCACCACAATAAAGATCAGTTACAAAAAATATGACTTAAGAAACCAAGATATCTCTTATTCTAAAGGCTTTACACAAATATAAAGCAAGGCTGCGCACAATCTCAGGGTGACTAGATGCCATGAGTAGACAGAATCTAAATAAATTAGGCTGTCTACTATACTTTACCGGAATGTAATTCTGTCTTACATCTTCTAATGCTGGACAGCACAGCACAAAATGCACTTCATCTTCCACAACAGAGACAGAGAGAGGTAGAGAGACAGAGACACAGAGACAGACAGACAGTAAAAAGTGGCAGAGAGACAGACAGAGACAGAACTGAAAGAAAGGCCAAATATAATCCCCTCCTTTTATCTGTTCTCCTCTCTTTTTTTTCCCAAAGAAAAACTTTGCAGTGAACCAGAGCCCATTTGAAATATCAGGATAAGACTTGAAAAAGTAAATGGGCAGAGGCAGGTGGGAGGTGAAACATTAGTGGTACAAGCCACTTGTAATGGAAAAGACACACCTTCTTCCCTTGGGGCCACAGAAGACAGCAAAAACTGCTGCTGCAGAATTCCTCCTGCACCCCCCAACACACACACCATGTCCCCAACCAACTCTCCTCTCTCATCCTGCTCCCTCCCCCTCTCCACCACCACAATGGGATAGCAATGTCTCCACATCAACTCTCTTCCTGCAACCTACCCCCCCCCCCCCCCCTCTCTCTCTCTGCAGCACGCACACACACACACACACCTCCTTTTCCTCTTTTGGACCATCATATACATCAAAAGATCAGTATTAGCACACCCAGATCTCTATCTATAATATACAGAGAGATTTATATATATATACACCCAGATCTCTATCTATAATATACAGAGAGATTTATATATATATATAAACAGCCCGACAGAAGACTGAAGTGATGCTCTCTGACCTTTACATGCATTTTTTTTTTTAACCTTTACACACTATGAAAAAAAATATCTGGAGGAAGACTGAAGTGACACTGAAACCTTCACACACACACACACACACACACACACACACACACACACACACACACCACATACACACACACACACACACACACACACTGGTAGATGACTGAAGTGATGGTCTCAGACCTTTGTACGTATGTTAGTCCGTGTGTTTGACGACGACCTCCAAAACAGCAGAGGAGGCAGCTGCTGTTTCGGAAATTGGGCAGAAATTTGATTATAGTGGAGATGCCTTGCTCACAGTACATCCCCAATCTCTCGGCCAAGTGGGCTTAAGGACAGTCAGCATTGGAGATGTTCTCTAAAGGCCAGCTAGCCCCCAGGGCTGCAGCACATCAGGACTGTGCAAGTCAAGCCTCCTAGTCAGAGAATCATAGTCGATCACTAAAGACTAAGCTGTAAAGTGGAATTCCATGAGTGGGAAAGCCAGTGGTCATACAGCCTCTCACTTTGCTGTTGCCCCCAGCGTCAATGGTTTAATCAAGAACTGTGATAAACCCAGGTGCTGACGGCACTCTCAGACCTTAACATACTTTTCAAGTAATCTAGCAAAAGACTGATGAGACGATTTCATAACTGTCAGGCAGAAGAATGAAGAAATGCTCTCATATTTATCAAGCAGAAGACTGAAGAAATGCTCTCACAGTTAGTTATCTAGCAGAAAAACTGAAGAAATGTGCTCATAATTATCTGACAGAGAAGACTGGAGTGAAGCTCTCATAATCTATCTGACAGAGAAGACTGGAGTGAAGCTCTCATAATTATCTGACAGAGAAGATTGGAGTGATGCTCTCATAATCAACTGACAGAGAAGACTGGAGTGATGCTCTCATAATCAACTGACAGAGAAGACTGAAGTGATGCTCTCATAATCATCTGGTAGAGAAGATTGGAGTGATGCTCTCATAATTATCTGATAGAGAAGACTGGAGTGAAGCTCTCATAATCAACTGACAGAGAAGACTGGAGTGAAGCTCTCATAATTAACTGATAGAGAAGACTGGAGTGAAGCTCTCATAATTATCTGACAGAGAAGACTATGAGATCACTCACCAGAAAACAGACAAAATAATCCCTGATTTATTTTTAAAAAAAAAAAAAATCAGGCTTGACAGGAAAAAAACCAACTGAATAAAAACTCTTAACCCTATAGAAAAGCCCTGACCGCCTCCACCCCCCCCCCCCCCCAAAAAAACAAAAAAACAACAACAAAAACTACCAACAACAACACATACACACACACAAAAAATTATCAGGCCTGAAGAAAAGATGGCAGAAGAAATGCTCTCAGACCTTTACCCTAAGTCACAGCTCTCTTGCCAAGACTATCTATCCTACACTTGAGGGAGGAAGATACAGGGGCAGACAGATGTCGAACTGGCATGCAGAAAATTGAATATTGGACCAGTCTTGACATGGCACTGTTGATGCGAAAGGCTGTAGCAAGATCAGCCTGGAGTGAATTATCAACCAATGCGTCCCCTATGTCCTCTGACAACCATCTTGGTCAAGGCACTGCTGATGGCGACACTGAAACACTTCATAACTATGACTTCTGTATTTATCCATCAGTTTTACAACACTTCATAACTATGACTTCTGTATTTATCCATCAGTTTTACAACACTTCATAACTATGACTTCTGTATTTATCCATCAGTTTTACAACACTTCATAACTATGACTTCTGTATTTATCCATCAGTTTTACAACACTTCATAAACTATAACTATTGGATTTATTACCATCAGTTTTACAAACAATCATAACTAATGACTTCTGATTATCCATCATTTACAAGACTTCTTAATAATGACTTCGTATTTATCCATTCAGTTTTACACACTTCGATACAACAAAATGGAATTTAGAGGTCAGTGTTACAAAACTTCATAAATATACTTCTGTATTTATCAGTCAAGTGTTTCAAGACTTCAAGAATATGACTTCTGTATTAGATATGATTTTTCTATTGACCTGTCAGTGTTAGAAAACTTCATGAATATGACTTCTGTCTTTATCAGTCAGAGTTACAAGACTTCATACATAGGGCTTCTGTATTCTTAATATTAGTTCTGTATTCATTCTCGTTCCCTTCGTTCAGCCACTGACACTCTGCGCTTTCAAAATTCCCAGATTCAAACAAACCACAGATGACCAACGCTCTTTCTCTGCTTATGGTCCATCCACCTGGAATGACCTCCCTCTCTCACTTCGCCAAAAGCCTACATTTGACACTTTCAAATCCTGCCTCAAAACGCACTTATTTAAGCGCTTTGATTTGTTGCTTTACAAGATTCAGCGCTATAAAAATTACATACATTATTATTTTTATTATTTTTCCCATCTGATGTCTTCCCCTTTAGTCTTTTCCTACTTTTCAACAACCACCCTCATCTCCACCACCCTACCCAAACAAATTGTTTGTGTGTGTGTGTATGTGTGTACACACACGCACGTTTTTGTGAGTGGGTGTGTGCGTGCGTATAAGCATATATTTGATAATGCTAATATTTTGTGGAAGATTGCATGGGTGTAAATGATTTGAATGCAAGCACTTCAATTTGTTTGCTTTACAAGATTCAGCGCTATATAAATACCATACATTATTCTTTAATATTATTATTATTTGTCAGTGTTACAAGACTTCATGAATATGACCTGTATTTATCTGTCAGTGTTAGGAGACTTCATGAATATTATTTCAGTATTTATTTGTTACTACTTCTTCTTCTTCTTCTTCTTCAAATGCTCAGATGGCAACTACTGTTGTTGAATGTCTGTCATTAAGCCAAAATGCACTGCAGTATCGTCAAGTGCCTGACAAGTCAGGCCTAGCACATCCAACTTCAGTGTGGGGGAGAATTGTTATCTGTAAAAGTCTTTCTCAAACAAAAAAAAACAAAAAAAAGGGCAGGAGAATGGACCAAGAAGGCAGACGACAGACAAGAAGGAGGTGACAAAGAGAAAAGTAACAAGGCAGAAACAAAGAGAGGGATAGAAAAGAGGGAATTTCTAGCACAGAATTTCCAGAAGGTGAGGATCTTCTTTATACTGGCAGGCCCAAGCATCTCCACAGGGGAATTCATCTGTCAGCATTGGGAGACTTCAGGATGAATAAAACTTCCAATACACTGAATACATCATAGCCCTTGAATTCCTGGTGGTGTAAAAAAAACACACATTGTGAAGAAGACTTCTGCAGTGTTCATATTGAAATCACAACATACATGTGGTTTCTGTTCACTTCATGGACATGTGACACAAACACCATCTGTCACCTCACAGCAATAACACACACAAACACACACAAGTTTGACTTTCACACACATTCACACACACACATTTGACTTTCACACACACACACACACACACACACACACACACACACACACACACACACACACAACACACACACAACACACACAAACACACACACCAAACACACACAATTGACTTTCACACACACACATTTGACTTTCACACACACACATTTGACTTTCACACACATTCACACACACACACACACACACACACAGAGGCAAAGAGAGAAGGAGAGTGAAAGACAAAAGTTGTATGTGTGTGCATGCGTGTGTGCATGCATGCATGTGTGTTTTATTTCAAGAATAGTGCAGTAAGCACTTGTGCTTTTTTACATCCAGTCCCCATTTGCATGCAGTTTTGTCAATTTTGTCATCTGTTCCCACCAGTACCAATGGCCTTCTCTTAACAAAAGGTCAAAAAAAGTTTTAACATGTGTGAAAGATGTTCAGCATGCGTTCACAAACAGGACCTTAGGTGTTCTTCTTCTTTAATTTAACGTCTTTTCACATTACGTGATATTAGACAAGTTGTGTGTTGTGTGTGTGTGTGTGTGTGTGTGTATGTTTGTGCGAGTGTGTGTGCACGTGTGTGTATGAGAGTGGGTGTGTATATGTGTTAGTATGTATATGAGAGAGAGAGAACATACATGGGTGTAGATGTTTCGGTGTGTCTGTGTGTATGTGTGTGTGTGTGGGGTGGGGTGTTAATATGTGTACGTGGGGGAGGGGGTGTAAGTGTACATGTGTGTGTGTGTGCGTGTGTATGTGTGCGTGTGTGTGCACGCTTGTGTGTGAGGTGTGAGTGGGGGATGGAGGGGGTGGGGGGGTAGACTGCTTTCTATAGATCAGATGGAGAGAGAGATCATTAAAAAAAAAAAAAAAAAGGATCAGAGAGAGATCCTGTACTAACCTGTCCTGGGCTTCAACTATTCCTGCTCCCTCCTGTTGTATCATTCACTACGCCAAGAAATCAATACCCAAGTCCCCAATACACAAATTCATCCTTCTGATGAAACACAGCTAGCACTGCTTTTCTTCCCAACCATTACTCCCCTTCTTTTGCACACATGGCCACTAACATCACAAGTCAAATATACACACATTATATACAAACATATACTGCTCTTTTGATAATACTTCAACCAAGCTCCCTTGAATCAATCCCCTCCCTCTCTCTCAACCAAGCTCACTTGAATCTCTCTCTCTCTTAACTTTGCAGGAGGTCTGCCTGCTGACCTCAGCCAACACATTCCTACTTCAGAGCAGTTTATTTATTTTTATTTTTTACAGATTGCATGCTGGGTATGTTTCTGTTTCTATAATTCACCGAAAGCTGACATGAATTTGGGATTTTTCACTTTCATATTTGATTTTCTGATTGTATACATAGACATGAAGGTAACAGCGGCACTGGCAGGTCTTTTACCCTATCCATTTGACTATGAGTGGTGGTCTGGGTGCTAGTCTTTCGGTTGAGACGATAAACCGAGGTCCTGTGTGTTACACATAATTATTCAGCGCAAGTAAAAGAACCCATGGCAACAAGAGTTCTCCCTGGCAAAATTCTGTAGGAAAAGAAGCCACTCTGATAGGGAAACAAAAACAGTTGCAGAGAGGACAAGAAAAAAGAATAATAGGTGGCGATGCTCTTGGGGCGACGGCTCTCCCAAGGGAGAGCAGCCTGAATTTCACACAGAAAAATCTGCCATGACTTAAATTGGTATGAAAATGAAAGGCCTGCACTTGAAGCTGACCTGCAAGATGGTAACAATCCCCACCCTTACCTCACCAGCTGCTGCCAACACCAAGATTCAAACCCCTGACCTCGTGGAGCCACGGGGCTGAAGTCAAACGGTCTTAATCACCCATAATTTCCACTCTTGTAAAAAATAATTATAGATACTTTGCATGTGTAGATTCTCTTAAAACTTCAAGAACAGTTTTGATGATCATGTCATACCAAGGTATTAGAATGACTTGGTTGAACTTGATGTGTCTGATTTCTGAGGTAATCTAAACTTTGGACAGCTCAGCCATTCCTCACTCACTTCAATAATTTTCCTTTTTTTTCGCTTGGTTGTTAATCTTCTGTGAATCTTTGCTTGACTTACCTTTAATACCATTTTCTTTAAGTGATACTATGACATCAGTATTAATTTTTAATATTACAATGCCATTTCATTTTACTTGAATTTCTCTTCAATGTGGGGATCATTAAACATTTTAAGCCCACAAGGTTAATTAATTGATGCTGTTGTTATTTGAACACAACATAAGCTTTTAGCTTGGTGTTGCTAGCCTGCTTCTGTTGTCCTGTTTTTCAATTATGCGCCCCACTTTTGCATGATTCTAAGACAGAACCATCAGTATTCTCTCATGTGTGTGTGTGTGTGTGTGTGTGTGTGTGTGTGTGTGTGTGTGTGTGTGTGTGTGTGTGTGTGTGTGTGTGTGTGTGTGTGTGTGTGTGTGAGAGAGAGAGAGAGAGACAGTGTGTGTGTGTGTGTGTGTGTGTGTGTGTGTGTGTGTGTGTGTGTGTGTGTGTGTGTGTGTGTGTGTGAGACAGTGTGTAGGTGGGTGCATTCATGTAGGTGTGCACGTGTTGGTGCACACATACATGTGTGTGTGTGTTTGTGTGCAATGTGTTTGTATAGATGTCATATTGTGGAGTTTAACATACTTTACAAATCGTAGATTCATCCCCCCCCCCCCCCCCCCCCCCACTCCCACAGAAAAGGAGCCAAGAGGAATAGTTACTAGTCCCCTCCCCCACCCCACCCCAATCAATACATGAATAAAGCAGGTGGCCATTACCCAAACATTGCCAACTACCAGCCGCCACTGTCACTCCTACACTCATTCAATAATCCATGCCTGCCATTTCCATCTCAACCCTCCCTCTGCCTCCCCCACCCCCCCTCTCTCTCTCTCCTGCCCTCTTCCTGCCCACAGCTTACACAGCATCCAACACCCCAGCAAACTGCTCAGCTGCTCTTTGGCCATCTACTACTGGGGGCAATCATTTTGAACAGCCTGCTCCCTCTTCATCTCCTCTGCTTATTATTATGCAGTAAACACTTTAATCAATGTATTTATGTGACTACAGCAAAGGTCTTCTTCACAATGTGTTCTGTTACAACACCATGACTCCAACAGCTATGTTGGATTCAATGTTGCACAAGGGGTTTTTTCATGGAGTCTCCTAACATCATGAAGTCTTCTAACACAGACAAATGGATATACAGAAGTCATATTTATGAATTTTCCCAACACTGACAGATAGATACAGAAATCATATTCATGAATTCTCCCAACACTGACAGATAAATACATAAGTGATATTCATGAAGTCTCCTAACACAGACAAATGAATATACAGAAGTCATTGTCATGAAGTCTAACACTGACAGATAAATACAAAGTCATATTCATGAAGTCTTCTTACACTGACAGACAAATACTGAAGTTGACATGAAGTCAAAACACTGACAGATCACAGAATCATATTCATAAAGTCTCTTAACACTGACAGGTGAATATAGAAAGTCATATTCGTGAAGTCACAGAATCATATTCATGAAGTCTCTTAACACTCACAGATAAACACAGAATCATATTCATGAAGTCTCTTTACACTCACAGATAAACACAGAATCATATTCATGAAGTCTCTTAACACTCACAGATAAACACAGAATCATATTCATGAAGTCTCTTTACACTCACACTACAGATAAACACAGAATCATATTCATGAAGTCTCTTTACACTCACAGATAAACACAGAATCATATTCATGAAGTCTCTTAACACTCACATATAAACACAGAATCATATTCATGAAGTCTCTTTACACTCACAGATAAACACAGAATCATATTCATGAAGTCTCTTTACACTCACAGATAAACACAGAATCATATTCATGAAGTCTCTTTACACTCACAGATAAACACAGAATCATATTCATGAAGTCTCTTAACACTCACAGATAAACACAGAATCATATTCATGAAGTCTCTTTACACTCACAGATAAACACAGAATCATATTCATGAAGTCTCTTTACACTCACAGATAAACACAGAATCATATTCATGAAGTCTCTTTACACTCACAGATAAACACAGAATCATATTCATGAAGTCTCTTTACACTCACACTACAGATAAACACAGAATCATATTCATGAAGTCTCTTTACACTCACACTACAGATAAACACAGAATCATATTCATGAAGTCTCTTAACACTCACAGATAAACACAGAATCATATTCATGAAGTCTCTTAACACTCACAGATAAACACAGAATCATATTCATGAAGTCTCTTTACACTCACAGATAAACACAGAATCATATTCATGAAGTCTCTTAACACTCACACTACAGATAAACACAGAATCATATTCATGAAGTCTCTTTACACTCACACTACAGATAAACACAGAATCATATTCATGAAGTCTCTTAACACTCACAGATAAACACAGAATCATATTCATGAAGTCTCTAACACTCACAGATAAACACAGAATCATATTCATGAAGTCTCTTAACACTCACAGATAAACACAGAATCATATTCATGAAGTCTCTTTACACTCACAGATAAACCAGATCATATTCATGAAGTCTCTTACACTCACCAGATAACACAGAATCATATTCAGAAGTCCTTTAACACTCACAACTACAGATAAACGAATCTATTCAGAAGTCTCTTTACACTCACAGATAAGCACAGATAATATTCATGAATCTCCTTTCATCACAGTATAACACAGAATCATATTCATGAAGTTCTTAACACTCACAGTAAACACATGAATCATATTCATGAAGTCTCTTACACTCACAATGTAAACACAGATTCATATTCATGAATCTCTTACACTCATCGATACACAAATCAATTCTGAAGTCTTAACTCACACTACAGATAAACACAGAACATATCATGAAGTCCCTTAACATGACAGGTGATACGAAGTCATACAGAACTCGAGTCTCAGAAAGAAAAATTGAGCACATTACCCCTTCTCCTTGCAAAGAACTTACGCTTAACTGTTCAAAATGTATTAAATAAAATACCGTACCTCTGATTATCATGTTCCACAAGAAAAAGCACCTTCCACCTCTGAAGTCTTACCGACACCCTTCCGATCCTCCGCTCTGCTGATATATTGTGCTTACGATATAATAGATTCAACAAAGACAGTTGGCCGTCGCTCTTCTCTATTCGGTCCAGTATCGGAAGACCTCCTCTACTCCTTCGCCAAAAGCCTACTTTTGACACTTTTAGACAGCCTCAAAACAAATTTGTTTCAAATATAGGAATCTTCCCTCTTGTTTCATCTCATTTTTGTCCTTACCCTCAACCGCCAAAACCCCCACCACCTGCCAAAGTAACAACTCTTAACTGTGTGTGTCTTGTGACAGGATTGTGTGTATACATTTAATTGAAAAACTATTAATCTAACTTGTGCATGTGTGAGTAGGATAATGCAAGCCTTGATTTTTTTTCAAGATAAAAGCACTATTTTAATTCCTTATTATATATTATATTATGAGTCACAGAAGTCATTTATATTAATGAAGACTCTTAACACTGACAATACCAAAGGCATATGTTGTAGACTCTTAACACTGACAATACCAAAGTCATATCATGTTGTAGACTCTTAACATTGACAATACCAAAGTCATATCATGTTGTAGACTCTTAACACTGACAATACCAAAGTCAATATGTTGTAGACTCTTTAACATTGACAATACCAAGTCATATCATGTTGTAGACTCTTAACATGACAATACCAAAGTCATATCATGTTGTAGACTCTTAACATTGACAATACCAAAGTCATATCATGCTGTAGACTCTTAACACTGACAATACCAAAGTCATATGTTGTAGTCTCTTAACATTGACAATACCAAAGTCATATGTTGTAGACTCTTAACACTGACAATACCAAAGTCATATCATGTTGTAGACTCTTAACACTGACAATACCAAAGTCATATCATGTTGTAGACTCTTAACACTGACAATACCAAAGTCATATCATGTTGTAGACTCTTAACACTGACAATACCAAAGTCATATCATGTTGTAGACTCTTAACATTGACAATACCAAAGTCATATCATGTTGTAGTCTCTTAACATTGACAATACCAAAGTCATATCATGTTGTAGTCTCACTGACAATACCAAAGTCATATCATGCTGTAGACTCTTAACATTGACAATACCAAAGTCATATCATGCTGTAGTCTCACTGACAATACCAAAGTCATATCATGTTGTAGTCTCACTGACAATACCAAAGTCATATCATGTTGTAGTCTCTTAACATTGACAATACCAAAGTCATATCATGTTGTAGACACTTAACACTGACAATACCAAAGTCATATCATGTTGTAGTCTCTTAACATTGACAATACCAAAGTCATATGTTGAAGTCTCTTAACACTGACAATACCAAAGTCATATGTTGTAGTCTCTAACATTGACAATCCAAAGTCAACATGTTGTAGACTCTTAACATTGACCAATACACTAGTCATATACATTTTAGACTTACACTATGACAATGGATTACACAAACGTATGAACATGCTACAAAATGTGAGCATGAGTGATTAAGTGTGTGCATGCATGTCTGCCTCTGTGTGTGTGTGTGTGTGTGTGTGTACGTGCGCACGCGTGTGTTGTAGTACTAGTAGTCCTCAATTTCACATCCTTCCACATAGCGTGATACACATGTGTGTGAGTGTGTGTGTGAGTGTGTGAGTGTATACATTAATACACCTAATTACCAAGCACACTATGTAGTGTAATTGTCTGTTTGAACTGATCAATATTGGTTCTTCCTTCAGGAACATTTACTGTCAGTCAGTCACTAACTCCACCCATTGGCACAGTTAACAGCAGGAGCAACTGTCTCCACCCATTGCCACAGTTTACAGCAGGAGCTCCACGCAATACCACCAGGGTTCACCAGTTCTCTCTGCTGAGTTCTACCATCTCCTGTAGCCCTCCTCCCAGACCACTGATCTCAGTGATGTTGGCAATGTAGGATGTCGGTGGTCTGCCTTTTTTTCCTTCTGCCCTAAACCTTGCCTTGGAGAACTGTCGACATCAGATTTGTTTGTGTGTTTCTGTTTGCATGACCAGCACATCTCGGTCTGTGCTTATCCATTTCCGTTAATTTGGCTTTAAAAGGGTTCATTCATTCAGTAAGCACGGAACAAATACAACAGGTTGAACATAATAATAATAATAATAATGTATGGAATTTATATAGCGCTGAATCTTGTAAAGCAACAAATCAAAGCGCTCAGATTTTATTTCATACCGCTTTAAGTCACGGCAGATTTCTCTCCGTGAAATTTGGGCTGCTCTCCCCGGGGAGAGCGGGAGAACGCGTCGCCACTTTAGCGCTGCGCCACCCTTTCACCCTTTTTTTTTTTTTTTTTTTTTTCCTCAGCATAGCAACAAGAAGCTAGTAGCTTATATTGTGCTCAAGTGCAGCAGCATCCTGCAGTGTTCATGAACATACTGAACCAGGCCGGCAACTCATTAGAATTATAGCACACTACATGATTTAGAATAAGTCAGTATTACATTAACCAATAACATTGGTTCCTCTATCTAATTCAAAAACATTGAAAACAGATTTAACCATTGCTGAATATCCTTCTTCATTTACAGTGATTATACAACATTACACATCAACACATAGAATTATAGAAAAAGGAGGAGGAATGGTTCATATCCAAAGATACAGAGCTAATTCAATATAATTACATACAGCAAAATGGTCCAAATGACTGAACTACATCATCTTGGTCTTTCTATTGATAGCATAAAACACATATCTGGATAGACTATACCTATGAGTACCATTTCTGGCTCTGAGCAGCATGTTCAACGGAAGTCTAACAAGGTCACTGAGAATTTTTTCCTTAGATCACCATATGCAGTACACTTAAACACAAAATATTGTTCATTTTCAATCTGGATTTTGCAAAATGGGCAGTTTTTGTCACAGAACAATTCACTATACCAATGTACAATTGGAGAAAACTGAATCTTTATTGTACTAATGGAAACAAAGCAAAACACATTAAAAAACTTATTTCAAATGTAACTTTAAATTTTTAAAAATGGTTAAATGATTGTAATGGTATTCATATCAAATCTCTAATCCCCATTCATGAATCAACAATCATCAACCAAGCCTTGCAATTCATCCCCTCCCCCCACCCAAACCCACCCCCCCCCCCCCCTACTTTACAAACTCCAACATCGTTGAGCCAGACATATAACAGTTGAACAAACTTCTTTACTGTTTGAAACCAACATTGTTAACAGCTGTTAATTGTCGTAGTAGTAGTGTGTGTGTGGGGGTGGTGGAGAGAAAGGGGGGGAGGGGGGGGGGGGGGGGGGGGGGGGGGGGGGGGGGGGTGGGGGGGGGGGGGGGGAGGTGGGAGGAGGGGGGTGGGGGGGGAAGGGGGGAAGGGGGGGGAATAAGAGGAGGGAGGATGAAAGGGAGAGGGGAGTGGGGGGGAAGAGGGCAAGTTTCACTGAAGAGTGATCACTCGCCACCCTATCCCTTCCATTCAGCCCCAACCCCCATTCCTCAAGCTTGCCCCGTCAAGAACCTGATAACACAGTGAGTGTTTTGCCCAAAACTTCACCCCACCATGCCAGGCGTTCTGGCCGTCTTCTGACTGTAGATAACCCACTGTGCCTGGGTTTCCCAATCATTTCCCCCACTTAGAACCACACATAGTGAGTTGTCCTGGCAAAATTTTTAAAAAACCATCTGTTGGATACCAAAATTAACATTTAGACCACAAAATATGCAACATTTTACCGTCTGATGGGAACCTCATCCTGGGTACCACTAAATTCAAACAAAAAATCCTAAGTCCGGGTCAGTACTGAAAGAAACTGTATTATAAGGTAAAAAAAAGAATAAAAATAGATAAAGTGGCTTACCACCACCTCCCATATCACTTCACCCTTTTCCATCAACATCCCACCCTGAACTTTTCAATGGCAAGCAGCACGTAAGTTGAAGTCTATATTACCTATGATCTTGCTCACTGTTAAATTTCTCCTGTCAATAAAAAATCTAACTAAAAAAAAAAGATTGCTGTTGGCTTTGAACATTTTAGATTTCTAGATACTTCTTCATGGTGATTTCAAGCACTTTTCAAACCTTGAAGGCCTTCCTTTCAAGGCTTTTGCAAGTATGGACCTTGTCAGAAGTTGCGGATGTTTTCCATACATATGGAAGAGGGTGAAAGTCAGAAAAAGGGGGAAAAGTGAAACCCATGTTCTATTATTCGTCTTCCAATCTCACCCCTACCACAAGGCCCTCCATTAATTATTTAATATCAATTGATAAGAAGTGAAATTTAACGAAAGAAAAAAACAAAAACTCCTTCCTCTCTTAGCCCCCCCCCCCCCCCCAAACATTCACACACACACATATATTAAGTTAATAGATGATAGATAAGATAGATAGATAGATAAATAGAAGATAATAGAAAATAGATAGATAAATAGATAGATAGATAGATGATAGATAGATATATAAAATAGATAAATAGATAGATAGATAGATAAACATAGACAAACAGACAGACAGACAGACAGACAGAAGACATGACAGCTCCAGCCCTCCTCACAGCCTCACAGTACATGGAGTTAGTTCTCAGCGCCACCTAGCAGACAGAGGCAGAGCAGACAGACTGGTCACCTCGCCTCGCCATCCCCATCCACAACCCCTCATTCCACCCACACCTGCGCTTTTCCCACACTTTCTTCCCACCCCCTCATTTTTTGAGAAATTGTGCAGCTCTTAAGAAAATCCTTAAATACTTCTGCACCAAAGAATTGCAACTTGCATTATTTCTCGCCATGGTCTAGACTCATCTTTCCCCAGCCAAGTTACAGCATCGATTTGGTTACCAACTGATGTGACCGTTTGCACACCTTGGCTTTACAGTCCCCAAGTTCCCCTAGCTGTAATTGTACATGCTCATTGGAAGGTAAAGCGTGAGGAAGAAGGCCGCCCCCAATACCTGGCTCCTGAAAATTTGGTCTTGATCATCGCTTCCCCGACAGGATTGGGACCACCTTTATCTTTACCCTATAAACTCTCTAATCACATTCAAACAATATCACTGGATATTTTCCTTCTACTTTGTTTTAATTGTCAATGCTCATGAAAGTAAAAAGAAACGTCATGTACAATTCTTCAAATTCACATCTTTAGGTTTGTTTTTATTCAAACAACGACTACACACATACATGTCACAAACACAAGCAAATCCCATTACCTATCCATTTACCTTACTTCCCTCTCTTCGCGCCAATACCTGTAGTTGCTGTTAATATATCCGTGTAATAGAAACCATTCAACTGGTTTTTCCTACTGTAGAATGTTACACATTTCATGTTTCAATGTCAGGTACATGTATACACATTTCACTGTTCACTACTGTACAGGATACACATTCCACTGTTCACTACTGTACAGAATACACATTCCACTGTTCACTACTGTACAGAATACACATTCCACTGTTCACTACTGTACATAATCAGCAGTACAATGTTCACAAAATTACTGGTACAATGTTCACTTCTGTACAGAATTACCAGTACAGTGTTCACTTCTGTACAGAATTACCAGTACAGTATTCACTTCTGTACAGAATTACCAGTATAGTGTTCACTTCTGTACAGAATTACCAGTACAGTATTCACTTCTGTACAGAATTACCAGTACAGTATTCACTTCTGTACAGAATTACCAGTACAGTGTTCACTTCTGTACAGAATTACCAGTACAGTATTCACTTCTGTACATAATTACCAGTATAGTGTTCACTTCTATACAGAATTACCAGTACAGTGTTCACTTCTGTACATAATTACCAGTAATGCTCACCTCTGTATAGAATTACCAGTATAGTGTTCACTTCTGTACATAATTACCAGCAGTGTTCACTTCTGTATAGAATCACCAGTACAGCGTTCACTTCTGTACATAATTACCAGTAGTGTTCACTTCTGTATAGAATTACCAGTACAGTGTTCACTTCTGTACAGAATTACCAGTATAGTGTTCATTTCTGTACAGAATTAACAGTACAATGTTCACCTCTGTATAGAATAACCAGTACAGTGTTCACAGAATGACCAGTACAATGTACACTGCTGTACAGAATGACCACTAGTACAATATACAATGTCGTATCCTGTACACTGGAGACAGGATAGCTCAGTGGTCAGAGCACTTGCTTTCTCCCAGCTAAGGTTAAGCAGTATCGAGCATGGTTACCACTTGGATGGGTGACCTTTGCGCACCTTGGCTTCAGTACAGTCCTCCAGTTCACCCAGCTGTAAATGGGTATCTGTCCTCTTTAGGGTCAAGGAAGGTAAAGCAGCGAGGGAGAGAAGATGGGCGCTGCCTCAATATGCTGGCCCCTAGAGGAGTGAGGTCTCTGATGCCACACTCAACTACAGGTTACGGGACACCTTTACTGTCACGCTCCTTAAGGGATTGTGGCTAACCCCCACCCATGCCCTCTCTATCTTCCCGACAACAACAAACACAGACCACCAAAGAAAAGTTCCAGACTTTACTTTTCAAAAATCAAATCACATCAGACAAATACTTTAAATCGCTTCCCCACACACAGGTTCAATCACCAACCACACTCTAAACCCTCTCTATAATACCCTCCCCTCTTCTGCACAGTTCAGAAACCAGCTGGAGGAATGGTGTTCTCCCACTTCCCTCAGTCACCACCTGCTTCCCTCACAGTCACTGAGGGATAGCTCAGGGCAGGCCCAAGTCCTCAAGGAGGGTCACGGGTGGACAGGGCAGCATGGAGAAGGGAAACGGGTCGTGGGGGAAAAGGTGGATCCAGGGGATAAAGGGACAGAGGGTCAAGGACAAGCCGTCGGCGACTCCTCAGGGCACACCGGGCTACTATCAATTACGGCGTATTAGTGCAATTCGAAAGTACCTGTCCACTGATGCAACAGCCAAACTTGTCACTTCTCTCATTCTCTCACGTCTGGACTATTGCAATTCTCTTTTAGCTTGTCTGCCAGCAACATCTATCCACTCCCTTCAACGTATACAAAACTCTGCAGCTCGACTAGTTCTCAGAAAGAAAAAATCTGAGCACATTACCCCTCTCTTGCGATCTCTCCACTGGCTGCCTGTGCCACAGAGAGTAGATTATAAGATCAGTACCCTCTGTTACAAATGTCTCCACAAAACTGCACCCTCCTACCTATGTGAATGTCTTAACCTGTACACTCCTTCACGTTCCCTCCGCTCTACTGCAGATACCTTGTGCCTACGAATACCTAGATTCAACCAATCCACTGTTGGCCGCCGCTCATTCTCTATTTCTGGTCCATCCATCTGGAACAACCTTCCTCTCTCTCTTTGCCAGAAACCTAGTTATGACACTTTTAAATCCAGCCTCAAGACATATTTATTTCAAACCTAAGACTTCCCCCTCCTGTTTCATATCTAACCCATGTTCTATCACCCTGCTAAAGTATACGGCCTGTGCGAGTGTATGTGTGCTTTTGAAAAACATTTGACTATCGAAATTTTATTTCATAGATTTTGTCTGCATTGCACCATGTTTGTAAATATCTGTTTGTTTAAACTTTTGATTATTTATCATTGATTGCATGACTGTGTAAGATTAGGTTGAATGCATGCGCTTTGATTTGTCTTTGCAAGATATAGCGCTATATAAGTTCCATTTATTATTATTATTATTATATAATTTCAAAAACACTATCAGCTAAAAAGTCAACTGGTTCCCCTCAAGGCACCGTATCATCTATCCTTTCACCCTAGAGCTATACAATACAAGTGATTGCTTTGACAGTACACAGCTGACGACATAATTACTGGGATAATTTTACTGCTGAAGATATGTCCAACTCACATACATCTAACATATAGTTATGAGAGCAAAAGAAATTATCTTGTCTAAAGAGATGCTGAAATTATTTTCATGGAAGCCCAGAGCCTGTACCAGATCTTTACAATGAAGGTATAGATAATAGATAGATAGATGATAGATAAATAGATAGACAGACAGACAGACAGACAAGACAGACAGAGACAGACAGACAGATAGATGTCTTGCTTTTAGGTACCACAGAGGATGAGTGAGGTTTCTTCACCACCTGGACCTCTGAAGAGTGCTCACCCAGGAGATGAAACTGGAGTTGGGTCAGGCCAAAGGCGTGGGCTTTACTCAATTATTCCTCAATGCCCCCTTCAAGGTTATATCTTTTTGTAGTGGATTTGTTTTCTCAAATCCTTGACAAAAATCATTTTCATAATGAGAATGAAATTGGAACTGGTTACCTGTACATGTTTGTTTATATATATATAGGTTGTTCTCAGAAACATGTGTGCCATAGGTGTAACTCACTTGGAAGACCTGAAATGTTGTGTTTTGTTTGTGGATGATTGGGATACTTGTTACATTTGGGTGGTGTTTGTATTGAAGAAATAAAATTTAAAAGAAAAATGCATGGTTATATTATTTTCATTGTAAATTGAGCATTTATTATAAAAATATCACACAAACAAAATGGCGGATTTGTGAAAAGAAGGAACACACTGTAAAGTGAATGTTTTTAAGACCCTTTAACAAGTGTTTTTCTTAACAAAAACAGCATCTAACATCTCTTCAGATGTTTCTTTATCTTTGCAATAATAAGATTCTTAGCTGCAGGTTGAAGTTTATTATATATGGGCGCATATAATTTCCGTTACGGTTGCTATGCTTGGTTTCCACTTTCTGGTCTATTGTAATGTTTCAAGCACAAAATTGTTCAGCATTCTAGGGAATGTTTTCCTGCAAAAACGAATGGAGAAGACACTGTATGACACTAGGAACAATTGGTGCTGACTTTAAAGTCATTGCCGATCACAAACATGGCATCGTTTTCATTTCTGACTGGAGCAACTGTAATAATAATAATAATATATGGAATTTATATAGCGCTGAATCTTGTAAAAAGACAAACAAATCGAAGCGCTTGAACTGTACAACATAAACGCTGTATGAACTCCGAGACAAAGGTCACTTGACCGAGATTCCAAGTTAGAGCACTTCTCCTTCACCGGAAACATCCATGGAATGCAGATTTTTCCCGCGTTATCATTCTATGAGTGGGTTATAGACTCTGGTTTCTTTGTCTTCCATCATCTGCGGAAACGTCTCAACTGTAACGTTTTCTGGGACTGCATCATTAAAAGTGGTTGTACTGGTTTGTTCAATCTGTTTTATATCGTTTCATTATGAATAGTTCTTTGTAAAAAGAGTCTTTTTTCATTATTAAGGCATTAAATAATGTAAATCAATATTTAAGGCAAGAAATTTTATTATTTTAAATGTAATCACGAACTTCGTGTTTGCCTTGCAAACCAAATCCAGCTACACTTTCTTTATTTTATAAAGACAGGACACTTACAGGGGTAGAAAATGTCATCAGAAGACACACACTTTGATTAAAGAAAGCAACTGTTCCTGTGTGGGGTGAAATTTTAAAGCGTGATCTTAATAAAATAGATCTGGATGTGAACAGTTTGTCAGTTGCATCAAGAGACGAAAGCGCGATAGTTTCCGGAGCCGACCATTCAGGATTTTAGGAATTTTTATTATTTTCATGCATCACTGATGTTTTTCGTTTCTTCATTAATGTAATATCTAAATAACTGTGTGTGTGAAATACTGAATTTGATTTTCAAACTTTTAACAGTGTGAGACAGGTTACAAGAGTGATGGGTGGCCCATGGATCAATGCCAGTGATCAATACACTTTTTGCAATTGATATGTATAAATAATATTTAAATGAGTACACTTGTTTTATTTTTCTAAATGGGATTGTTTTATTCTCAGCTGTTTTATTCTTGACTCATATTTGCCATGTACATAGTAGATTTCTCAGTATTTTGTAGACTTGGCTTCCACGTCTCAACTGTAACAGACTCCAAAATGAAAAAATGTATCACTTTCACAATATCAGTGGTTTGATTTCAAATCCTTTCTATTTTCTTAGCTGTAATTGTTCTGGTGTCAGTTATGTTCATTTTGACTCATGTTTGCCAAGTCTATGGTTGGTTTCAAGTTGTTTTGTAGACTTAGATTCCACGTCACAACTGTAACGGACTCCATGTCACAACTGTAACATTTTGTTTCCTTTACATAATGAAATGCAATAAACAGTATATTGTTCTGAACAGCTACAGTGTGCCTCTTGTGAGCAAGGATAAGAAGTACTTCATGCCTGACTTGAGCTGTATATTTCAATAATTATGGAGACATGAGAATGTGAAGTTGCTGTGAGCATGGAGGACTAATGTGGATTTTGAAAACTGCAGAAAAAAGCACATTCATGATCATTTTGACAGTTCTTGTCATATGGGAACCTTTTCTTCCTTGGTTTACAAGTAATTTATACCTGGTTTTAGAAAGCATGCTGTTTTTAAAGACCTCAAAGCTCTTTTTTTGGATTCCATGTCACAACCGTAACACAGCAAAAAATTATGTTTTTAATCATCTATTACAACAAGATGAATTGACTGATCATCTTTTCCATTTTAGAAAATGATGTATATTGAAATGCTGTACTGTGTGACATAAAGACATGTATGTACAGTGAAATTAATTTTTGGGTCTCTATGTCACAGAAATAGCACATGTTTTTGAGAACATATATATATACATATATATATATATACACACACACACATATATATTATATTTATGTATGTGTGTGTATGTCTGCGCATATATATATATATATATATATATATATATATATATATATATATATATATATATATATATATAACTTTCTTGCTAATACGGGTCTCATGAATTTTTAAAAAAACAAAAAATCACCTCTCTCTTTTTTTTCCTTCTTCAAATACTCGGTAGTCTCCAATTAAACATGACATTTTCACAGAATTTCTTGTAACGATGCTTTACTGTCCATTTCTTTTACTTTGATATGCTGGAGTATCACTTTGAATGATAAAAGCAGAAAGGTACTGAACAAAACTTCACACACACACACACAAGCACACATTGAAACTGAATGTGCGATATGAAAGCCATCTGAGTTACAGACCAATGAAATCATGAGCCATGCCTAGTAATGATATTCATGTACAAGAAAAATATGTTGAACTTCTTCCATCTTTAACTCTCAGAGGACGGCTGTCCGCTATAGCGGATCGGTGTAAAGCCACGGTTTCGGACGACTTGCCGCTATAGCGGATTTGCTTTTTGCAGATTTTTCATGTGGCGGCCGCATGATACTATCACTCATGCAGCTTAACATAGCTTCGTTAGCCTGTCCAACGTCGAATGCAGTGCATTGTCGGGTGATTCCGTGTGTTCAGAGCTCTTTGTTTGCAGTTGTAGAGAGTAGCCGACATGCCCAGCATGTTTGCATATGTGTCAGAAGCAAAATAGAAGGGATCAGATTAGGTCTCCATGACCAGCGTTTTACTAAAGTGAGAGCTTCAGTTTTTATATATGTACTAACCCAGTATGTTATACATAAGTTCAGAAAATTTCATTTTCTTACTATGTTTTACGTATTTTTTAATGATTTTTTTTACTAACCATTACAAATGGGCCGTCTGTGGGGGAAAGCAAGGGAGAGAATTGGCCGTCCCGAGTGAGTTAAAGTGCAGCTGATGTGGAGTACCCTATGAACTTGTATGAATTAAGACCAGTTTTATTCCCACTTTAGTTCTGCTACTTCATTAAAACTAACAACGATAACCAATCAGGGCTGATCTGAGAGAAAGTGGAGAGAGAGAGAATATCAAAAGAGGGGTGTGAGGGGGGAGGGGGGTGGAGGTTAAAAGAAAGATGATGATGATGAAAAAGCACTTAAACATTCATTCCATTTGATATTGTTTATAGCCCTACCATGGCCACCAACCTCAAAAACCTTGTACTTGGACATATCAGTGAAACGAGCAAGAGATGTGGTTTTTCTTCAATAATATATTACTATCAGCTATGATGTATAGTTTCATGTATAAAATAAGATGGATTAAAATATAAATTAAATTGTGTACCACCTATGATTAGTATTCTATTGTATGACTTGTAACAATGTTGGTGTGTGTGTGTGCTTGCATGTATGTGCTTATGTGTGGGTGCATGCGCTGTTGCATGTATATGTATTTGCACACTTGTCTTCATACCATTGAATATTGATATTTAAATGATTTTTGTTCATAAGTATAGGAAATGACCTGTCTGAGAATATGATACATACTTGCAGTGGTCTTAAATATTTGCTAATTAACTTTACTTGAAGAAACGCTTATAACCAAAATGAATCTCTATTCCCCCTTCCCCCAACCTTTCCAACAAAAATGCTAAACATGCAAAAATGTTCTGAATTCTGGGGGGGGGGGGGGGGAGGCAGGGTATCCTGCTGGTTAAAGCACAGCGCTGGAAGGGGATTGATGGCCCAGGATCGGGACCAGGTTTGATTGAGCCACCTCTGATAGTCCTGACTATAAACCAAGGCCCCATGAGTGAACTCATGCAGAACATATTGCACCTATGTTGAAATCCATTCTGCATTTCAGAAGAGTAGGCTATTCATACCAGTAAGAACAGATGACAAAAACTGTATTGCAAAACACCACCACCACCTCATGCACACTGGTTTAACTAAGACATTGATTATACCTAAGTTGGAACACAGCTCGCTAGCTAGCTAATGGAGGGCAAAAACTGTTCACAACAACCACCCCGCCATTGATGAACCTCCCAGCTCTAGTTAACCAAGGCACAAACCAAAACAACAAAACAGAAATTCTGACTTCTCAAACCTATTTTTGTGTCCATGTTTCGTAAGCTCTGATGATAATAAGTATACGGCCAAACTAAACAGGCCCCATTTCATTCTATTGCCATGTGCAGGCATTTACGTGACTGTTGCCCCACACACCAATATATCTAGCATGTATGTATTGTAAAGGCACGTTCCTCGTCCCTGCCCTCCCTGTATCCTATCCTATCCCTGCCATGTAGCAGCAGCAGCAGCAGTGACACCCCCCCCCCCCCCCCCCCCGTGTTGTTGAAGGCCAGCAGTGAACGACGGCGCTGGCTGCCTGCCTGCTGTAGCCTGGCAATCGATAGATAGATAGGCGGCGGTGGTGGTGGTGGTGGTGGTCTGTTGTTGAAGGCGGGTGAACACATCTATCTGCCTGACATTTCCTCACACATCTCTTTGATGCCCTTCCTCTCTGATTAACCCTGAACCCACTCCGACACATGCAATCATCCACCATCACCAACCACCCCCATTTAATCCAAGCCTAGGCCTACTCTTCAGCTCCGAAAGAAGCAGACGATGGCAGCAAACAGGAGCAACAGACGGTGGGAGAAGCTGCCCATCACCCGTTTATGTGTGTGTGCGCGGGTGTGCTAACTGGATGAAACCTTTACACGTAACTGTCCTCACCCCCCCCCCCCCCCCCCCCCCCCACCGCCTTACTCTGTGCCTGCCGGCGCCACAGACGTGTGAAGTGTCAAGTGACTGGAGGAAAAATAAACAGCAGCAGGGCTCTTGATCCTCCATCCCCCTTGCACATTACACCTCTGCCAAGGGCCAAAAGCCACTGCAGGCAAACAACTAGATCAACAGATAGACAGCTGACGATGCACCGCTTCAACTCTCTCTCCTTCCTTCCCTCCTTCCTTCCCTCCTTCCTTCCTTCCCTCCCTCCACTGCACTGCTGTTGTCCTGTTGTGTTCTGTTGTTCGGCATTGCCGGCACTGTAAATAGGCCTCTGCTCTGCTGTTGACAGCACCCAACCCACACTGTGGGCCGTCGGCACGTGCACTTCGCTACAAATGCTTCTCCTGCTTAATTAAGTCACGGGGGCATGGCGAGGCTGCCGCTGTCTCTGGGATGACCCTACCCTATCCTCCGACCATTCTACAGGGGGCCACGAGGGAGGGAGAGAGGAGAAGCAGGGGAAGAAGATGATAAAACTTTTACCTAACAATCTGAGGCTAGAATTGTGAACTTACGGACGACACCATACCACACCCCGGGGCTCTCTCTCTCTCTCTCTCTCTCTCTCTCTCTCTCTCTCTTTCTCACACACACACACTACCATGTGCTAATATCGATACAAGTAGTCAACATCAGCGACTGAGGAGGCAGAGTGAACAAGAGAATCGTGTATTACCTAGACGTGAACTTACCAGCCGACGACGATCAATGCACATGGCCGCCCAGTCAATTCGCGGCTTCTACTCCCGGCACACAGACAACACGTGGGGCTGGCTCTCCCAGAACACACCAACACACACACACATAGAGCAGTGACACTACTGCTACACTGGCGGCCCCTCGGGCAGAAATCCTCCATGAACAGAAAGAAGGCCAAGCTGCCTGGCCAGCACACACGCACACCTACTAGCCTAGTGGTGTTCAATGAGCTCCTCCGCCCTGCCCCCCGACTACTACTACTGCAGCAGCAGCAGCAGCAGCACACCACAACGCCCACAGTAGCTGCTTCCAGTGTCACCGCACTCCCCCTTCATCTTCCTCACTCTATGTATGCTTCGTCACGCTGTCTGCTCACTGTTCTGTTCCCTCCCTCCTCCTCTACCCCTTCACCCTCTCCGCGGGTCTGCTGCTGCTGCCCACGTCTCCGTGACGACCACCACAGTAGTGGGGCAGAGAGGAGAACAGATCGCTGCTGCTGCTGCTGCTGCTGCTGTTGCTGCTGCAGCTGTTGATGCTGCTGCTGCTGCCATTCATACTACTAACAACAGCTGACAGGCAGACACAACCACTTCAGGAGCCAGACGATGATGATGATGATGACAATGCTTCTTTTCCCTAGGATGGCTGCTGATGTGATGCTGCTATGTCACAAGGAAAGTACACACACACACACACACACACACAGGGCCACTGCCATTAGCTAGCTGCTTCACCTAAAACAACAATCACCACAACTGTGTTTGTGTCGCTCGTGTGTACCACACCACTGGCCCTCTACGGCACGCGCACACGCCAACACACACAACCTCCAGCTGGAACACGCCGTGTCGTACGTGCGTGCTGGCTGCCGCACACGGGTTGCTAAAGCAGCAAGCAAGCAGCGGGGGCGAAAAGGTGTAGTAGGCCTACTACTAGGCTGCACTGGCCGTGGTCACACACGGCTGGCTGTTAGTGGGAGTTAGTTGACGGTCAGAGACTGAAGATGGTGAGAGCAAGGCTGACGACCGAGACCAGTGGTTCTTCCACAAGTTACACCGACAGCGCGGCAGCAGTCAAGAAGGCAGGGAAAGCAGCAGACTTGTGACCATAGTTATAGGCAACTGATGGAGGGACAAACAGGCAGGAGAAAAGGCCAGTGTCAAAGCGTAAAGGGCATGGAAGAAAGGGACTATTACAACACAGCACAGCACAGCAGCAGAGGCTGAAAACCCCTCACACAATCACCTACAGCAGCTGATGACGATGCCTCTTTCCAACCACATGCAATGCTCTCCCCCTTCCCATATCCTCAGCTACCCGCCCACCCCTTCCCCATGCCAGCACGCGCCCTGTCTGGATTATTGAACGGGATGCCAGTGCCATCTTCTCTCTTAAGTGTCACTTCACGCACACTGCCCTCCCCTTCACCCTCCTCTAAAGTGAGAAACCCAACACCACCATCAACACTTGGTCAACAAAGCATCCCTCCACACCAACTTATCTGTTGCTGCTTCATCCCCATTCATTCATCACCCCACCCCCTCCACACACACACACACACACACACACGCCTCCCCGTCCACTTGTTTTCCCTGTCAATTACATAGCAAAGACTGGTGAACAAAGGAGCCTCCAGCAGCAGCCACAGCCACCACGGCCAGTTAATTGGATCATCATGCGCTTTGGGGCCCACGATGGTAGCCATGATGGTCAGTGCAAGCTGGGAAACCCTGGTGTCATGAGTGCCCGATAACTCTCTCTCTCTCTCTCTCTCTCTCTCTCTCACACACACACACACAACACACACACACATTGATCTCCATATTCTACTGACTGAATTAATGTACACAAGGACAAATTGTATGACTAAGCTTGACCTAAAATCTTAATCCTTGCATAAGCTCATTCATTTATTCTCTTCATCCTTGTGTAAGGTCATTCTCTTTGTGTGTGTGTGTGTGTGGTGTGTGTGTGTGTGTGTGTGTGTGTGTTTGTGTGTGTGTGAGGATGGCCTACTGGTCAGGAAGGATGATGATGTAAAGAGTCAGCTATGGAAGAGGGGAGAGGCGCAAAAGGTCAGGAGTGGTGAAGGTCTTCTTGGATCCATGTCCTCATTGTTCTAACTAACAGACACCAGGTGGGGTATATACTGAAAGGCAAGAAGTTCTCTTACAGGCCTTAACTTTTCCTGAACAATTATACATCATCACATTTGAAAAAGCTGCTAATGCTGATCTGGTTCTGTGGTCCAGGCAGGAACTGAAATATGTAGGAGCCTTATGAATGATTGTTTCAAAGGCTTGGGTTACGTTATCCTTTCCTGTTCTGCAGTCAAAGTCTA
This sequence comes from Rapana venosa, assembly GCA_028751875.1. Taxonomy (NCBI): domain Eukaryota; kingdom Metazoa; phylum Mollusca; class Gastropoda; order Neogastropoda; family Muricidae; genus Rapana; species Rapana venosa. The sequence continues at coordinate 1,684,393 of CM054140.1, forward strand.
GGTTTCACACCCATACAGCAGTATGAAAATGACAAAGAGCTCTTAACAACTTCAGTTTTGTTTGGGGAGGGGGTGTCGTTGTTGGGTGGTTTTTGTATTGTTTTGTTGTTGGGTTGGGTTTTTTTTTCATTTTTGCTGCCTCAGCCTCTGTGGCGTTCCTGTCCTGCTGTTCCCATGCTGCTCATTTCAATCTCTCCACCCCAGCAGCCATACCCAGATTCATCAGGTTGTTATATCCTCAGGGTCAGAAGCCCACAGGGTGGTGACCACCCCAACGTCCCTCCAAACCCTCTCCCATGAACCTCTAACCCAAAGGCTTTAACATCACAGGCACAGAAGTATATGAGGAAACTGAACGTGATGTCTCCATCAGACCAGAGCTTCAGGTGCTAACCAATCAGAGACAATTTCTTTTCTTGCATGATGATCAATGAAGAGGGAGATGAGATATAAAGATACCGCTAAGGAAATGCATGTGCTTTGAGACTACTTGGTAGGGCTGTACTCTATGTTTCCCATCAGAATAGTTTTCCACATCAACTGGGCCCAAGAGTATCTCTTGGGCCCAGTTGATGTGGAAAACTATGTGGACACCTGCAGTGCTGGTCAGATAATTTAAGTACCACTCTCAAAATCGTATCCATAAGGTGGACGAAGCTCGACTGTGTGGTCCAATTCTTCCTAATGAGCCCATAGCAAACTCACTCTGGGTAGGACCCAGCCATAGTCCCCCCTCCCCTCCCCCCAAAAAAAATCCCTATGCTTCTTAAAGGATTTGAACCTGCAACCTTACAGTACAAAACCCAAGGCACTAACCACAGCTCCATGGCGGCGGCTGGTCAGCAACTTCAGCTTTGCTGGGAAGCTGATCTCCTTCCTTTTCCAAATCCTGTTCAACTTTGCCATGGCGGAGGTAGCAAGGACTAGTCTGTATTTCAGCTGCTGGGCAGCCATATTTGGTAAGCCTGGAGCCAAGATTTGAAAGACTCTACTCCTTCAAGTTGTTGACCATTCATGACGATGCTAACTGCAACATCACTGGTGCCATTTACTATGACCTTGCTCTTCTCTGCTCTGATCTCCATACCACAAGTGCTAGCTTATTGTTATAATATGCTCTCTGAGTTCACTGTTACTATGTCCTAGAAGATCAATATAATCAGCAAACCTCAGACTGCAAATGGACCTGCCACCAAGAGATACAGACAGTGGTGTGGCATTCAGGGAGCATCTCTTGCAAGATCTTCTCAAGAAACAGGCTACAATAGATGGAGTATGTAGCCTTGTCTGACCCCTACTGTTGTTTGAATTATATCTCTAATCTGGTTGTTCATAAAGACTGACTGCACTGCACTGCTGGCATTGTTATAGAGTATCTGAATGATCTGCGCTAATCCTTCCTCAATGATGAAATCATGAGGGTTTTCCACAGTCCATCAAGCTACACTCTTATCAAACTTTTTCTGAAAGTTAGTGAAATTATGGAACAGATCTTTTTGATGTTGGAGATGCTTCTTAATAAGCCTGCAGTTAAAAATACTTTTTCTGTTAAGCTGAAAACGTCTTTAAATACAAAATATGTTCTAGAAATTTTTCTCTCAAATTTGCCATGTAGAGTTACAGTCCTATGTTAATGTACATAAATGATCCAAGTAAAAGTAATTTAATATTTTAATCTAAGCATGATTTGACACAGGATAAAGTGTGTGTGACTTTGAAGAGGCATGTGGGGTGAAACAGTAACTAATCACTTGGGTTTAATACCCTGCTTGTAATGTACCTCCAAAGAAGCCAAGCACATTGAAACACATGAAATTTACCATTAAGTTATGCTGGGAAATCAAATAGACAAATGATCCAATCCAATCCAATCTTGTTGTTTATAGCCCCGCCGACCACAGAGGCCATTTAATTGGGGCTGCCACCTCATAAAATTTTAAATCTCAGACTAAAACTGTGCAACTCTATACAGATTAAAACAGGGTATAAAATCAACACTACTGCCCTTCATTGTACTAATGCCCTGGCCAACCCTGGATGGTCACCATGTTGTGGGAGAAACCAGATCAACTACACCACATAGGGAAGCAACTGTGCTCACCGGGACACACAGGCTCATTCTCATATCACTCATGTTCACTTGCTCCTGCAGACTCCCTAAATATCCTTTTTCGGGATGTTCTACCGGACAACATTTTAACTTCTGGAGAGAATTGGCTTTTTCCATCTGATAGGAATGAAGGTGTCATAGTTAGTTACTAAGAGCAAGGTTGTTTTGAGGAATCTGGGTTTTGCTTTATCTTGTTTCATATGTCTTGCGAGTCTTGTTTTCTGTTGGTTTTTGCTTTTGTTTTTTTGTTGTTGGTTGTTTGGGGTTTTTTGTTTTTAAAATTTTCATTTGTCTGTATGACTTAAGCTTATGTTATACTGTCTTGATTTGCTTTATCATGTTTTGTTAGTCCGGGTTTATATTTAAAATAAAAATCTCCATAGATTTTTGTCTTCAACATATGTGAACATTGTATTTTGATTGCTTTTATATGTCACTTTTCTTGATTTTATTTTTATTTTGTGAGGGCAGGATGAAAAAAAGTTGTATAAAATCAATCTGTTACCCTCAATAAGATCATTTTGACTTCACTTGTACTCTTGTTTATAATATATGGGCCTGTGGCCAAACAATTCAACTGACTCCCCAAAATTCTTACTCCTGTCTTACACACACACACACACACACACAGTTAAGAGGCCTAGAGGGGAGCAGAGAGAGAGAAGCCCCAAGGCATGTAGCAGCAGCAGCAGCAGCAATCTATGTCCAGGGTTTGGCAACAGACCAGGTTAGAAATCACCGGTTCTGCCGCTCCATTCCCCCACATCTATCCCACCCTCTGACAGAACACTCCATTATTGCTGACTTCCATTCACACTCTCCGCCACACACACTGTTAACCCCCCCCCCCCCCCCCCTTCATCCTCACCCACCCTCCACCACCACCACCACCACCACCACCACCGCCACCACCACCGCCACCACCACCACCATCTGTAATCATACCACCTCTTTCCTGAACCCTGTATCCCTGCAATCCTCCTCCTCCTCCTCCTACCCCCACCCCACTTCTTCAGAGCCAGACAGCCTTCAACCAGCTGCACTCTTAGCTTGTCTCACGGTGAAACACCACTGACTTTTCATCACTGGTTACAACAAGCAAAAGATTTGTTACAGTAATAAACTGCAAAAAAACATCTGAAGGTTTCAACATCTACGTAACCTGGTTTATATAATACATGTATCAATTAGACAGTAATCAGGGCATTATATACAATGATAACAAAAAAGTTTGACACATGCGTTGTCAGATTTATTTCAGATCCTCCCTGAAGTCTGATTGCAGCTACCTTAAAAACAGTCACATGCACAAATTCTCACCACTGATGCACCTCAGAGATCTAGCCGAAGAACAAACACACACACAAATTCTCACCACTGATGCACCTCAGAGATCTAGCCGAAGAACAAACACACACACAATTTTTCCAGATCAATCTCTAACTTTTCGTCCTGAGGGCAGGCCAGGTAAAGGGAGCCACTAAACAGACAGCTGGGAACAACCTTGATTACCAGAGAGCAAAGCAAACTTTATATCAACATCTTTCCCTGCCCAGTTTACACTGCCGGAAAATCTGTTAGGGATTAGAATGAAGTATGAGGCAGTAAGTAATCAGTAGCCCTCTCCATAGAAGATCCAGGAGAGAAGAGAGGAGCACATCAGTACTGTTCAATGGCTGACCAGACAAGACAGGTTTTCTGCAGCCATCTCCAGCAGATTATTATCACCCTGATCAGAAATACCACACAGGACACATTCTCCTCCTCTACTGTGCTCACTCACTCTCACTCTTGCTGTTGCCTCCCATAAAAGCACAAAGAACTTTTGACGTTTCTTTCTGTTACAAATGAAACTATTTACGTGGTTTGTTCTCCTTTATTTTATAGAGGTTTTGCTTTGTCTGGTTCTGTTTTGGTTTTGGTTTGGGGTTCTTGCTATTTTTTCGGTTGTTTCTGTGTTTTCTGTTCTGCTTTCTTTCTTACTTGTTGCTACTTTTCTTGCCCACAGTACATCCCCACTCTCTCAGCCAAGTGGACATAAGGACAGTCAGCGTAGGAGATGTTCTCCAAAGGCCAACAAGCCCCCAGGGCTGCAGCACATCAGGACTGTGCAAGTCAAGCCTCCTAGTCAGAGAGTCCTTCGGATGAGACTATAAACCGAGGCTCCGTGTTCGAACGCACGCAGAACATCTTGCGCACACGTTAAATCCTGTTCCACTTTTCAGAAGAGTAGGCCATTGTGTGCCGGTGGAAACAGATGACAAAATTGACAAAACCGCATACACACGGGGACTGGATGTAAAAAATGACATGATGCTTATTCCATTATCCTCGATATAAAAGAATAAATAAAATAAAAATAAATAAAGAGTCATAGTCGATCACTAAAGACTAAGCTGTAAAGTGGAATTCCATGAGTGGAAAAGCCACTGGTCATACAGCCTCTCACTTTGCTGTTGCCCCCAGCGTCAATGGTTTAATCAAGACCTGTGATAAAGCCCAGACGCTGATGGTCATTGGTAGTTCTCCCAGGGGAAACAGTTTTAAAAATTCTTTTCCTGTTCACACAGGGAGGCTGTGTACAACTTTTTACCTGACCTTTTTATTGATTTGTGAGTGTGTGTGTGTGTGTGTGTGCATGCGTGCACGTGCATGCATGTGTGTGTGTGAGTGTGTGTGCTTGTGTGTGTGCATGCGTGCACGTGCAGGTGTGCATGCGTGCACGTGCACGCATGTGTGTGTGTGCTTGCTGCACATGCATGCATGTGCGTGTGTGTGCATGCGTGTGTGGTGGTCTTCAATTTTATGTCTCTTCACAAAAGTGATATTAGACAAGATGTCGAGTGTATGGGTACATGTGTGTGTGTGTTGAAGTGTTTACATGCATGGTGTAAGTGTAGATAGTGCATGCACTCAAGCACACATATGTAACAATGTCTGTAGATATATATATATGTAAGTATGCTTGTGCCTTGTGTGTGTGCCTTGTGTGTGTGTGTGTGTGTGTGTGTGTGTGTGTGTGTGTGTGTGTGTGTGTGTGTGTGTGTGTGTGAAGAAAGATGTTGTATCTACCCAGATTACATTGCTAAGGAAAGACTGATGGATTTTTAACATGTGTAAGTGTGTGTAAGTGTGTGTGTGCACAATGTTGTGGGTATCTACCCATACTACACTGCCAAGGAACATGGGAATCCCACCATCAGAGAGTATATCAATCCATCAGAAGATCTGCTGATGCAAGTCAGGCACAAAGACAACAATATTAATAGACCAGTGAAGCTACATGACCAGAAGTAACGGTCTGGCTCTAAATTAAAACTGTTCTCTGGGGAACTGTCAAGAGAGGGAGATGAACAGCAAAATGAGACAACATTGCAAAAAGAACAGGACTGCAGATGGCACACACCAAATACAAATGGAACAACATTGCAAAAAGAACAGGACTGCAGATGGCACACAACAAATACAAATGGAACAACATTGCAAAAAGAACAGGACTGCAGATGGCACACAACAAATACAAATGGAACAACATTGCAAAAAGAACAGGGCTGCAGCTGGCACACAACAAATACCAATTTAACAACACTGCAAAAAGAACGGGGGGGTGGGGAACATGTGAAGACGGCACACAACAAATACAAAAGGAACAAAACTGCAAAAAGAACAGTTGGGGAAAAAACATCTGCAGATGGCACACAACCAAAATAATAAGTGGAGGAATTTGGTCCTTGTCCTGTCAGTCCTAGCAGTGCCAGCAGAAGGTGTCAACCCTAATTATGCCCACTTATAGAGCCTAAGTTTGAAGCCCCTTCTAAAAAACTAAACAATAAAGGAAGAAAACTATGGAGAAAGCAAGAACCAGAAAAGAAGAGGGGAAGGAGGAGGGGAAAGTATGAACAAAGGAGCAGCCAGCAGCAGCAGCAGCAGCAGCAGCACAGCAGACTGCAAAGAGGACTGAAAACAAGAGCATCTAAAGAAACTGATGGGTAGGGGGAAGAGGGGGAGGGAAAAGGGAGGGAGAGAGAGGGAAGGGGAGGGAGAGAGACTTTTTATTACTTTCTTTTATATCAAGGATAATGGAATAAGCACTCATGCACTTTTTTTATACCCAGTCCCCGTGTGTATGCGGTTTTGTCAATTTTGTCATCTGTTCCAACCGGCAGCACACAGGAGAGAGAGAGAGAGAGAAGAGAGAGAGAGAGAGAGAGAGAGAGAGAGAGAGAGAGAGAGAGGAGAGAGAGAGAGAAGAGAGAAGAGAGAGAGAGAGAGAGAGAGAGAAGAGAGAGAGAGAGAGAGAGAGAGAAAGAGAGAGAGAAGAGAGAGAGAGAAGAGAGAGAGAAGAGAGAGAGAGAGAGAGAGAGAGAGAGAGAGAGAGAGAGAGAGAGAGAGAGAGAGAGAGAGAAAGAGAGAGGAAGAAAAGAGAGAGAGAGAGAGAGAGGAGAGAGAGAAAGAGAGGAGAGAGAGAGAGAGAAGAGAGAGAGAGAAGAGAGAGGAGAGAGAGGAAGAGAGAGAGAGAGAGATGGAGAAGAGAGAGAGAGAGAGAGTGCAGCCACAATGTGGCATCTGGTTTGAGGCAGGCTGATCAGACTACTGACCAGAGATGACAGGAACCTGCAGCCTCACCCCTGGTCCATTCCACCCACTGCTACACCTGCACTGCTGCTTCAGGTGTTAGAACTACGCTCTGTCATAGAGGAGTTTCCCTCAGTCCATTTCATGCAGCTAGGTCAGAAGTATATGTGATTACGCATACATGTGTGACGAGTATGTGTGTGTGTGTGTGTGTGTGACTGTACAATGTGTCTGTGTCTGTGTGTGACTGTACAACGTGTGTGTATGTGTGTGTGACTGTACAATGCGTGTGTATGTGTGTGTGTGACTGTACAATTGTGTATGTATGTGTGTGACTGTACAATGTGTGTGTGTATGTGTTGTGGACTGTACAATGTGTGTATGTGGTGTGTGACTGTACAATGTGTGTGTATGTGTGTGTGACTGTACAATGTGTATGTATGTGTGTGACTGTACAATGCGTGTGTATGTGTGTGACTGTACAATGTGTATGCATTGTGTGTGACTGTACAATGTGTGTGTCTGTGTGACTGTACAATGTGTATGTGTGTGTGACTGTACAATGCGTGTGTATGTGTGACTGTACAATGTGTATGCATGTGTGTGACTGTACAATGTGTTGTATGTGTGTGACTGTACAATGTGTGTGTATGTGTGTGACTGTACAATGTGTGTATGTGTGACTGTACAATGTGGGTGTATGTGTGTGACTGTACAATGTGTGTGAGTGTACAATGTGTGTGTGTGTGTGTGTGACTGTACAATGTGTGTGTGTGTGTGTGACTGTACAATGTGTGTGTGTGAGTGTACAATGTGTGTGTGTGTGTGTTGTGTGGAGAGATTGAGTGTGACTGTACAATGTGTGTGCATGTGTGTGACTGTACAATGTGTGTGTGTGACTGTACAATGTGTGTGTGTGACTGTACAATGTGTGTGTGAGTGAGTGTGACTGTGCAATGTATGTATGTGTGTGACTGTACAATGTGTGTGTGAGTGTACAATGTGTGCATGTGTGTGCGCGCAATGTGTGTGCACAGTATATGTGTGCGAGTGTACAATATGTGTGAGTGTACAATATGTGTGAGTGTACAGTGTGTGTGTGTGTGTGTGTGTGTGTGCGCGTGCGTGTACAATGTGTGTGTGTATACAGTGTATATGTGTGACTGTACAATGTGTGTGTGAGTGTACAATGTGTGAGCATGTGTGCAATGTATGTGTAGAGTATATGTGTGTGAGTGTACAGTGTGCGCATGCGTGTGTGAGTGTGTGTGCGTGTACAATGTGTGTGTATAGTGTATGTGTGTGACTGTACAATGTGTGTGTGTGAGTGTACAATAAGTGTGTGAGTGTACAATGTATGCATGCATGCGTGCGCGTGTGTGCGTGTGTGTACAATGTGTGTGTGTGTACAGTCTATGTGTGTGAGTGTACAATGTAACATACGTGTGTGAGTGTACTATGTGCTTGTGTGTTTAGGAGAACAGAAAGGAGAATGTCTGTGTGTGTGGTGAAAGGGAAAAGGTTGGCTGGTGTGTTCTTTCCTTCCTTGATTTAACATTTTTACACATGAAGTGATAGGCAAAATAAGAACATGTGTGTGTATGAGTGTGTATATGTGTGTGTGTGTGTGTGTGTGTGTGTGTGTGTGTGTGTGTGTGTGTGTGGTGGTGTGTTTTCATAAGTACAGTGTTCACAACAACTAGGAATCTGTACATAGATATGACATTAAAAATGTAGATAACATTTCAAACAAAATCATATGTAACTTTACCAGGATCATCAAAAAATGATTTAGTGAAAACAACCAACTGGGCTCTTGAACCTTTCACTAATTCTAACATCTTAAGATTATCAAACAAAATGTCTGTCAGGGACAGGTGTGTGTGTGTGTGCGTGTGTGTGTCTGCATGCATGCGCATGTGTGTATGTGTGCATAAGTATGTGTGCAATTTTGTGTGCGTGTGTGTGTGTGTGTGGCAATTTTGTGTATGTGTATATGTGTATGTATGTGTGCGTGTGCATGCATGCATGTGTGGGAGCAAGGGCGTGTGTATACATGAGTGAGTGGTGTGTCTTGTGATACCCAGATGCCTGATTCTCCCCTTCCCCCTGGAAATAAAGAGCCCTTTCAGTATAAGTGGCATTCCCACCTTCTGGAAATTTTGTGCTAGAAATTCTCCTTCTATCACTCCCTTTGTTCTGTCCTTCTCCTCACCTCTCCCCTCTCATTCATTCCTACTTTTTGCCTACTCCTGCCTTAGTTAGGACTGTTTCTTATCAACTTCCTGATCAGCTGCCCTGAAGTGTGGGCTGAGGCCATGGGGCAGACCTCCTGCAGAGGTACTTACCAGCACAGAAGACCAGGAACTACACATTCCACGACCTCCACCACAAGGTCAAAAAAAGGTAAAGGTGTCCCATAACCTGTAAGGTCGTAGGGGAGAGCGAGGCGTCAGAGACCTCACTTCTCTAGGGCCAGCATATTGAGGGCGGCGCCCATCTCCTCTCCCTCGCTGCTTTACCTTCCCTGACCCTAAAGAGGGCAGGTACCCATTTTACAGCTGGGTGAACTGGGGGAACTGTACTGAAGCCAAGGCGCGCAAACGGTCACCCATCCAACTGGTAACCACGCTCGACGCTGCTTAACTTGGCTGGGGGAAAGCGAGTGCTCCGACCACTGAGCTATCCCGTCCCGTCTCCACCACAAACATACTGAAAAATTACAGGCCTGTTTCTAACCTACCCTTCATCTCCAAAGTCCTTGAAAAAGTAGTTCTGAAACAACTCAACAGCCATCTTCATCAAATAGTCTCTTTCCCGCATTTCAGTCTGCCTATCCCGTCAACCACAGCACAGAAACCACCCTAGTCCACACTTTAACCACTAGACTGCCTTACCCCGGAAATTCTCCGGGGCTAAACGTGCACCCTATATGCCAACAACCCGGAAAATTTCCGGGGTGTCGAACCAAGGTAAACAAGCCTGCTTCCTTGACTACAGTTAAAGGGAAACAACTCCAAAATTAATGGAGGTCACTCTCCTGTTGCTTGGCAACATCGAGCTGCAAAAACCCTTTCAAAAACGATCGTTTTTTTCGCTTGTATTTTGTGTTTTTATGCATGACTGCTTGGGAAGTTCTTGTTCAAAATTGCTGACACTTCTTGTTGAAGGCATAAATAACTTTACACAGCTGTAAAAGTGGCGAATAAAACTCTAGATTTACCTAACAGTGATGAAAACGATTGCGTATGATTCAGGAGATCGTGTATTTAAAAAACAATGAATGGGATTTGGCCTAGACATATGTTTGACATTATTGTGATGGGGGCTACTCAGAATGACAGTGGTGATGAAGAAATCGTATTTATGGTCGATTTTTTAAATTTTTAAATATATTTTCGCAGTGAAATATCATGCTAACTAATTTGAGCTTGCCTCGAAGTAATCTATAATATATATACTGTCATTGGGTAGACTATCAGGAATATTTATGTAGTAGTTTCTGAGTAAGATGGATATGAACATAGCAGTGGTACATAAGAATTTTATTCCCCGGCATATAGGGTGCACTGGAGGAGGCACCGTGGTCGAGTGGTTTAGGCGGTCAACTCGTGATCCAGAGGTCGCGGGTTCGATCCCCGCTCGGCTCGGTGTTGTGCCCTTGGGAAAGACACTTTACTCCTATTTTCCTCACTCCACCCAGGTGTACAAGTGGGTACCAGCTCTGCTGGGGAAGTATCTGGCGACAGACTAGCGTCCTGTCACAGGGGTGGTGAAAAACCATCAGTTCGCTTAACGCTACAGAAACCGGGATAAGCTCCGGCTCTATGGGCCTTCTGGCTCGAAAGAACATACTATAGGGTGCACTTGCACTGGGCAGTGAAGAGGTTAAACACGCTTCTACACACTTCTGACTCAGGGAAAATCTCCCTGCTCACTCTTCTCTACTTATCTTTTATTACTATTATTATTATTATTATTATTCCTTTATATCCAGGATAATGGAATAAGCACTATTGCGCTTTTTTACATCCAGTCCTCATGTTTATGTAGTTTTGTAAATTCTGTCACCTGTTCCCACTGGCACACAATGGCCTACTCTTACGAAAAGTGGAACAGGATTTAATGTGTGCGCAAGATGTTCTGCATGTGTTCGCACACGGGACCTCAGTTTATAGTCTCATCCAAAGGACTTTTGGGGAGAGTGGAGTCGGCACTGATGTCAACTCCAGGGGAAAATATCCCCTTTAACGGGAATTGAACCTGGGTCGTCAAATTGTGAGCGCAATGAGCGCAATGTTCTAACCACTAGGCTATCTCCTCCCCCGTTATCTGCAGCATTTGACACTATACATCACTCTATCCTTCTCTCCCGTCTCCAAAAAACGTTTGGTATCAAAGGTGCAGTGGCAACGTACCAACCAGCTGCCAGCCGAGAATGAAATCCGGCGCAGGAGATGAGGATGGATCGGGCACACCCTGAGAAAGCCAGCCAGCAACATCACAAGGCAGGCACTATCATGGAACCCCCAGGGAAAACAAAAAAGAGGAAAGCCAAGAAACACCTGGCGACGCGGCCTTGAGGCAGAAACCAGGAAGATGGGATATACCTGGAGACAGCTGGAGAGAACAGCACAGGACAGAGGACTCTGGCGGAGTGTTGTCGGCAGCCTATGCTCCAGGGGGAGTGATGGGCCTAAGTAAGTAAGTAAGTATCAAAGGTGCAGCCCTCACCTGGTTAGTTCATACCTCACTGACCGATTCCAAACAGTCACGGTAAACAAGATTCAATCAATTCCTGCCAAACTGGTATGTGAAGTCCCACAGGGATCAGTTCTGGGCCCTGTTCTGTTCACTCTCTATACTGTTCCACTCTCATATATAATAAACCGTCACCAGATCAACCATCATTTCTATGCTGATGACTCTCAGATGCAAAGCAGTGACACTCCTGAAAATCTGCCTTCTCTCTTGACAAATATGTCACTCTGCCTTCAAGACATTCAAAACTGGATGATACAAAACAAGTTACAGCTAAATGCAGATAAAACCGAAGCCATGATTGTGGGGACCAAGCACAAACTCTCTTCCATTACAACAGATTCAATAGAACTTGGCAATACGTCAGTCCTCTATCCCTGCAGTTAAGTATCTAGGTGTTGTTATTGACAACACACTCTCTATGCAAAAATTCATCACCCAGACCTGTCAGTCCTGCTACTATCAATTACGGCGTATTAGTGCAATTCGAAAGTACCTGTCCACTGATGCAACATCCAAACTTGTCATATCTCTTATCATTTCATGTTTGGACTATTGTAATTCTCTTTTGGCTGGTCTGCCAGCATCATCTATCCACTCCCTTCAATGCATACAAAATTCTGCAGCTCTGATTAGTCCTCAAAAAGAAAAAAATCTGAGCATATTACTCCTCTCCTGCAATCTCTCCACTGGTTGCCTGTGCCACAGAGAGTAAAGTACAAGACCAGTACCCTCTGTTACAAATGCCTACACAAATCAGCACCCTCATATCTCTGTGAATGTCTTCACCTGTACACTCCTTCTCGTTCCCTCCGCTTTGCTGCAGATACCCTGTGCTTACGAATACCTAGATTCAACCAATCCACTGTTGGCCATCGCTCTTTCTCTATTTCTGGTCCATCGATCTGGAATGACCTCCCTCTCTCCTTCGTGAAAAGCCTACTTATGACAGCTTTAAATCCAGCCTCAAAACATACCTACTTCAAACCTAAGATTTTTCCCTCCTGTTTCATCTCATATCTGTCCCTGCCCTCAACAGCCAAAATTCCATCACCCTGCTTAAAATGTTTAAATAGTGTGTGTGTGTGTGTGTGTGGTGTGTGTGTGTGTGTGTGTGTGTGTGTGATTGTGTGTGTGTGTGTGTGTGTGTGTGTGTGTGTGTGAAAGTCAAACTTTTATTTCCAGATGGTACATTGAATAAGCAAAATACTTGCTTTTTTTTCGTCAAGCCATCTAAGGAAAAAACCCCCACAAAAAACAACCAAGAACAACAACCCTCCCCCCCCCCCCCCCCCAAAAAAATATATATATATACAAACAAATATACCAAATCTTATTGAAAAGGAAATTATAAAGATAAAGATGACGATGATGACAATGACGATATCAATAAACAATGACAATTACTACTGCCAGAAATATCAATTAAGACGATGATTATACGATGAAACTACTAATCAAAAACATTACAGCAGATCATGTTCAAAATCCAACACAGGGTGGCGCTGCTCTTGTGGCGACGCGCTCTCCCCGGGGAGAGCAGCCCGAATTTCACGCAGAGAAATCTCGTGACTTAAAGTGGTATAAAATAAAAAATAAAAATAAAATAACAATCCCTACATAAATACACACATACATATATAACCATAGGCTCGCCACTTATGCTATTATTTGCTAACCACAATTTTAAACACACACACATACACAAGCCCACTCCCACACCCACAAGCCCGTGCTGGCGTGCAAGCAGGCATGCACATAGGCATTCATCCGCGCATACATTCATACACACACACACACTACAAGATACAATTTCAAAAATCTTTCAAATAAGAATATTTTTTAAAAAATAATAATAAAATAAATAAAATAAAATAAAAAGAAGAAGACGAAGGAAAGAAAAAAATCTTAAGGAAACAATCTAAAAATGATGAAAAATACACATTGGGTAAGGAGGGAGGAATTACAATTCGTTTTCTGTACAGTTATTTATTAGATAGTTTTTCAAATGTTTTTTAAAATGGCTTTTGGTGGTAATATTTTTTAACTCTCTTTGGAGGTTATTCCATAACTGACTACCTGAATACAAAAAACTTGTCTTGTAGAGATTGTTTCTGGGCCTTGGAAACGATAGCGAATGATTGCGCCTGTGTTAATTTATTTTGAAGGTATTGGTTATCTTTGGAGGAGCTTTTCCGTATATAACATTATGCATGCATATAGCTTTGTTGAAGAAAAGTCTATTTTGGAATGTGAGTATATTGTTTTGCTTGTAGTCAGTAACAGCTAAGGTACTTGACTTTAATAGTACCAGCTCCCTTACTGCTCTTTTATATAAACGGTGGATAAATTTCAAATTTGTGTCACTGCAATTGTCCCATAGTGTGGATGCATAGTCAATAATAGGCAAAATATGGCCACAGAAGAAGAGTTTCCGAGAATTGTTATCAAGAATATTTTTTATTTTAGATAACTGAATAAGCCTGTTGGATAAACGTTTTCCCAGCGACATAATATGATCTGTCCAAGTCAAGTTGTTGTCAATAGTGACACCTAGAATTTTATGAGCATCTACTTCTTCAACTGCTTCATTCTCAATAAACAAAGGTTTGAAATTAGATTTCATTTTCTGCCTTTTTTGTCTTGCTGAAACATACATGCACTTGGTTTTTTCTGCATTCAAAGACCTATGATTCAACTGAGTCCAACTGATTAATCTATCCATATTATCTTGTAAATTAATTGTTAACCTATTTGGATCTGAATCACTGCAGAACAAGGATGTATCATCAGCGAACATTTCACAGTTACAATTCAAAAAACAGGGTAAGTCATTTACATAGATTGAAAACAAAAGTGGTCCTAAGACTGACCCTTGTGGAATGCCATATCTAACAGCTACTAAATTTGATGTTTGATCATTTATTGTCACTAAATCCTTCCTACCTGACCAAAAAATTGCTAGAAAATTAATAATCTCTGGTGTAAGCTTGTACAGGTGTAATTTGCGCAGCAACAAAGTATGATTAATGACATCAAAGGCCTTTTTAAAGTCAACAAAAAGAACACCAGTGAATTTATTTTCATTTACATTATTCAAAAGACTGTCGGTGATTTGTGTAAGAGCTGTATGACAAGAATAGTTTTTACGGAAACCTGACTGACTCTCATTCATCAGTTTGTTGTTAATAAAGTAGGAATATAGGGATTTCTGTATGTGTTTTTCTATTGGTTTTGATAAGACAGACAAAATGGAAATTGGTCTGTAATTTGATGGACAAGATGAATTACCTGATTTAAAAACCGGTACAACTTTTGCTTGCCTAAACTTGAAAGGAAAGCAATTTTTTTCGATACACAAATTATATAAGTAGGTAAGTGTGTCAAAAATCAGTGGGCTCGAAAGTTTTAATATTTTCCCATCTAAGTCATCTAGGTCACGTGTTCTTGACTTTTTTTTTAAGAGCCAGGCTCTCAAGTACGTCTAAAGTTGTCATTGGAGGTAAATAAAAGGCAACATTTATTGGTTTTGATTCCATATATTGTTTTAAATGGTAAAGATCATTTTCTCTTGATCTGTCATATGATATGACTTTAGCAGCAATATTTGAAAAATGGTTATTTAGTTGATCTGCCGATATGTCTTTGATCACTTGTTGAGTTTTAAATAATTGTTTTTTGGTTAGTATATTGATAGCTTTCCATATCTGTCGAGAATCGTTTGTTGTAAATAATAATTTTTTTAAGTAGTCCTGTTTAGATCTACATTTTATTGAGTTGACTTTATTCCTTTGCCTTTTATATTGTTCTTTTGTTCCATGTGTTTTAAGATAGTTTCTCAAATGTATTTCGGATTCAATATCTTTTGTTATCCAAGGTGGTTTAATTTCTTCCCTAACTCTCTTTTTTATGAATGGGGCATGTTTGTTGTACACTGATATAAATGTATCTATCCAAAATTCGGCAGCTTCGTTGGGATCTCTTATTTGATATATGTTGTTTAATGATGAATTTAACAGATCTGAAAGGAAAGCATCTTTGTTGAATTTTTTTTTAACTTTCTGTAATAAATAGTTTTATGTCCTACCTTAGGGATTTTTATACGATTTTTAGCCAGGTTAAACATACAGGATTGTGGTCACTACTCCCACATGATGGAGAACACACTTCAACTATGTGCTGTTTTGTATTAGTATATATATGATCAATCAAAGTAGCAGTGTTTTCAGTGACTCGTGTTGGTTTATCTATTAACTGTTCTAGTCCGTGCATTGTATAATTATACCATTTTGATTTAGGTTTTAGTAAATCTATGTTAAAGTCTCCAAGAATTACAGTTTCATGATTTGAAAGTATCATTTCATCCATTATGGAATTGAATTTATCTAGCCAGGCTGTGGATTCTGATGGATTTCAGTATACAAAACCTATTAACAATGGACTAGTACTCTGTAATTTGATTTAAATCCAAACTGTTTCAACATCATAATTTTCAAAATTGGAGTCTTTTACAGTTTAAAGAAGATGCAAAATATAGAAGTAAACCAGCAGTTTTAGGTTTACGTGGATCTAGGCGGAAGATCTGATATCCTGGTATATATCTGAATCAGTAATTTCAGAAGAAAGGCGAGATTCCGCAAAGCAGAATAAATGAAATGGACTTCCGTTATTATATAGAATAGTAGCAATATCATCTATTTTGCTTCTGGCATTGTTTATATTTAGATAACCCACACGGAGACCATGTTTTATAGGCCAGGTGTCTAAGGTTAATGACATATGGAGACTGAGTAGAAACAAGTCCCCAAAATACTAATTTTGAAATCTAAGTTATCTCCCTGACACATTAAAGTATCAGAAATTTGCAAGTGAAGAAAAATGTGTGTGTGTGTGTGCGTGTGTGGTGTGTGTGTGTGTGTGTGTGTGTGTGTGTACATTTGAATTTGTTAAAATATTGTTATTGTTGGTTGCATGTGTAGGAGTGGATTGAATGCAAGCATGTATTTGCAAGATATAGCGCTGTATAAATTCCATTTATTATTAGTATTATTATTATTATTCCACCCAATATGGCTATGCAAACTGATTCACCCCCTTGAATGGCAATGACTGGTAGTGAGTACAACTGAGTGACACTGACAGGCGGACCCAGAATGATCACATACATGTATCAATCATTGTAGGATTTCACTGTTCACTGGTCCCGTAACCCGCCAGGGTCGTGGGGGCGCTGCATGGTGGACGAACGGTGGACCAGCTGGCTCCACTTAGCGCGATCGTGGGCGAGTGCCTGGGTGACACTGAAGTCTCCCCTGTCCAATCAGGGAGTCGTCGCCCATTTCTCCTCTGTCTGCCCCGTCTTCTCTTCCCATGACTGTTCCTTGAGATGGTCTTGCAATCCATCTGAGCGTGTTATGAAGCCCAACCATCGAGTTTCCTCTTTTTTGCGTGTCAGTAGGTCTTCATAGTCCTGCACTGTGTTGAGTGATCATTCTGCGGAATTCATTGTTGGTGACATGGTCCTTGTATGAGATGCCAAGGAGCCTTCTGAGGCATCTCATTTCAAACTGCTTGGATCCTCCTTTGTAGGTCTGCGTTCAGTGTCCATAGCCTCACATGGTAAAGCATGATTGAGGTGACTAGCGCGTTAGTAACTTTACCTTGGTTCCGAGAGGGAATGTTTCTGTCTCTCCATATGGTCTTCAGTCTTGCATTGCCTCTGTGTTGTGCCGCTCTTGCTGGATTTGGGTCTTCGATCCCTCCTCATTTATGATGGCTCCAAGGTACTTGAAAATGGTCAACTGTCTCCAGTTCTTTTCCGCTGAGAGTGATCTTGGTGGTGAATGGCTGGCATGTTTGACATGAGCTTGGTTTATCTCGGCGCTGATTCCATCCGTATCGGTGAGATATTTCGTCCAGTTGCTTCACTAGGTTGGCCAGTTCCTCTTCATTTCCTGCCAGACCGTCAATGTCATCGGCAAACCTGAGGTTGGTGATTGTTCGCCCTCCAATGCTGATTGTGCCTGTGTGGTCTTCCAAGGCGTCAGTCATGATGCGTTCGAGGAAAATGTTAAACAGTGTCGGCGACAGCAGACATCCCTGTAGGATTTACAGAGTGCCTAAAAATCTGCACACCAATAGGCTTGATCACATCATAGAGAGTAAAGAAGACTGACCACATTACAGAGAGTAAAAGAGACTGACCACATCATAGAGAGAAAAGGAGACTGACCACATCACAGAGAGTCAAGGAGACTAACCACATCATAGTAAAAGAGACTGACCACATTATAGAGAGAAAAGGAGACTGACCACATTACAGAGAGTAAAAGAGACTGACCACATCATAGAGAGAAAAGGAGACTGACCACATCATAGAGAGTCAAGGAGACTGACCACATCATAGTAAAAGAGACTGACCACATCACATGGAGTAAAGGAGACTGACCACATTATAGAGTAAAGGAGACTGACCACATCATAGTAAAAGAGACTGACCACATCCTAGAGAGTAAAGGAGACTGATCACATCATAGTAAAGGAGACTGACCACATCATAGTAAAGGAGACTATCACATCATCATTAGCATCAATAATAATAATGTATAGAATTTATATAGCGCTGAATCTTGTAAAGCAACAAATCAAAGTGCTCAGATGACTTTTTTACCAAGGATAATGGAATAAGCACTCATGTGCTCTTTTACATCCAGTCCCCATATGTATGCGGTTTTGTAAATTTTGTCATCGTTCCCACCGGACACAATGGCCTACTCTTTCAAAAAGCGGAACAGGATTTAACGTGTGCTCAAGATGTTCTGCATGCGTTCGCACACGGGGCCTCGGTTTATAGTCTCATCCGAAGGACTTTGACATTCAGTTCGATTTTTTGGTTAAACTGGGAAGAAGGGCGGGGCTGGGAATTGAACCCACAACCTCACGGTTTACTTGTTAGCAGGCAAACGTCTTAACCATCCTGCCACCTTCCTTCCTTCACATCCTAGAGAGTAAAGGAGACTGACCACATCCTAGAGAGTAAAGGAGACTGACCACATCACATGGAGTAAAGGAGACTGACCACATCATAGTAAAGGAGACTGACCACATCCTAGAGAGTAAAGGAGACTGATCACATCATAGAGAGTAAAGAGACTGATCACATCACATGGAGTAAAGGAGACTGACCACATCACATGGAGTAAAGGAGACTGATCACATCATAGAGAGTAAAGGAGACTGATCACATCATAGAGAGTAAAGGAGACTGATCACATCATAGAGAGTAAAGGAGACTGATCACATCACATGGAGTAAAGGAGACTGATCACATCATAGAGAGTAAAGGAGACTGACCACATCATAGTAAAACTAAAAGAGACTGACCACATCACATGGAGTAAAGGAGACTGACCACATCCTAGAGAGTAAAGGAGACTGACCACATCCTAGAGAGTAAAGGAGACTGACCACATCACATGGAGTAAAGGAGACTGACCACATCACATGGAGTAAAGGAGACTGACCACATCACATGGAGTAAAGGAGACTGACCACATCCTAGAGAGTAAAGGAGACTGACCACATCACATGGAGTAAAGGAGACTGACCACATCCTAGAGAGTAAAGGAGACTGACCACATCACATGGAGTAAAGGAGACTGACCACATCATAGAGAGTAAAGGAGACTGACCACATCACATGGAGTAAAGGAGACTGACCACATCACATGGAGTAAAGGAGACTGACCACATCACATGGAGTAAAGGAGACTGACCACATCCTAGAGAGTAAAGGAGACTGACCACATCACATGGAGTAAAGGAGACTGACCACATCCTAGAGAGTAAAGGAGACTGACCACATCACATGGAGTAAGGGAGACTGATCACATCACATGGAGTAAAGGAGACTGACCACATCCTAGAGAGTAAAGGAGACTGATCACATCATAGAGAGTAAAGGAGACTGACCACATCACATGGAGTAAGGGAGACTGATCACATCACATCAAAGAAAGCACAGAACACAGCCCTGTCACTTAGTCTCAAAGCAGATGTGCTTCCATTGCAGTATCATTACATGATCCTCATCGTCATTGATCATCATGCAACAAAACGAAAACTGTCTCTGATTTGGTAGTTCACAGAAGATGAAGCAGCCCCACCCCCCACATTTTGTTTTTAAAGAAAATTCAAAAATGCATGCACCCAAGTGTTGTGTTTAGACACCATTCCCAAAGTCAGAATGTGGCTGTTAGGACTGATGCCTCAATAATGTGGCTGTTAGAACCGATACCATAATAATGTGGCTGTTAGGGCTGATACCCCAATAATGTGGCTGTTAAGGCTGATACCTCAATAGTGTGGCTGTTAGGGCTGATACCTCAATACTGTGGCTGTTAGGGCTGATGCCTCAATAATGTGGGCTTTGGGCCAATAATGTGGCTGTTAGGGCTGATGCCTCAATAATGGCTGTTAGGGCTGATGCTCAATAAGGGTGGCTGTTAGGCTAAATGCCTCAATAATGGCTGTTAGGGCTGATGCCTCAATAATGTGGCCGTTAGGTCTGATACCTCAATAATGTGGCTGTTAGGGCTGATGCCTCAATAATGAGGCAGTTAGGCCCGATACCTCAATAATGTGGCTGTTAGGGCTGATACCTTAATAATGTGGCCGTTAGCGCTGATGCCTCAATAATGTGGCTGTTAGGGCTGATGCCTCATTAATGTGGTTGTTAGGGCTGGTGCCTCGATGATGTGGCTGTTAGGGCTGACGCCTCAATAATGTGGTTTGCTGACAACAAGGCACTACCTTAATGCCTCGATAACCTGCTTTGCTCATAACAAGGCACTACCTTAATGCCTCAATAATGTGGTTCGCTGACAACAAGGCACAACCTTAATGCCTCAATAATGTGGTTCGCTGACAAGGCACTACCTTAATGCCTCAATAATGTGGCTCACTGACAAGGCACTACTTTAATGCCTCAATAATGTGGCTCACTGACAACAAGGCACTACCTTAATGCCTCAATAATGTGGTTTGCTGATAACAAGGCACTACCTTAATGCCTCAATAATGTGGTTTGCTGATAACAAGGCACTACCTTAAAGCCTCAATAATGTGGTTTGCTGATAACAAGGCACTACCTTAATGCCTCAATAATGTGGTTCGCTGACAACAAGGCACTACCTTAATGCCTCAATAATGTGGTTTGCTGATAACAAGGCACTACCTGAACTTAATGCCTCAATAATGTGGTTTGCTGACGAGGCACTACCTTAAAGCCTCAATAATGTGGTTTGCTGATAATAAGGTACTACCTGGACTTCTGCCTCAATAATGTGGTTTGCTGATAACAAGGCACTACCTTAATGCCTCAATAATGTGGTTTGCTGACAACAAGGCACTATTGTAAAGCCTCAATAATGTGCTTTGCTGATAAGGAACTACCTTAATGCCTCAATAATGTGGTTTGCTGATAACAAGGCACTAACTTAATGCCTCAATAATGTGGTTTGCTGAAATAAGGCACTACCTGAACTTAATGCCTCAATAACTATGAATCTCACACAAAAGAAACTCATGTAGGTTACAAACAAAAGATAAATGTAGCTATTAATTTTATTCTTTTATTTCAAGGATAATGGAATAAGCACTCATGCGCTTTTTTACATCCAGTCCCTATGTGTATGTGGTTTTGTAAATTTTGTCATCCATTCCCACTGGCACACAATGGCCTACTCTTCTGAAAAGTGGATCCAATTTCAACATGTGTGCAAGATGTTCTATGTGCATCATCCGCACATATATGGAGCTTTGGTTTATAGGACATCTGGGGGGAGTGGAGTTGGTACATGAACGGGATTCAAACGTCCTGGGTCAGCAGATCACGAGCACAACACTCTAACTACCAGGCTACCCTAATCCCCCAAGTCACAGAGCAAGTAGCACCATACAAAATCAATACATTACATCCTCTGTGCAAACACCACATTATACACGACTACTCTCACCCATACAACGTTGATATGCAAGCACTCCACCCAACCCCACACCCACGCTTCACAGGGCATCATGAAGCATGCGGTGCCTCAATGTGGTTTGCTGACAATTTACCTCCTTAATGCCTCAGTAATGTGGTTTGCTGACAATTTACCTCCTTAATGCCTCAGTAATGTGGTTTGCTGACAATTTACCTCCTTAATGCCTCAATGATTGGTTTGCTGACAATTTACCTCCTTAATGCCTCAATGATGTGGTCTGCTGAAAATTCACCTCCTTAATGCCTCAGTAATGTGGTTTGCTGACAATTTACCTCCTTAATGCCTCAATGTGGTTTGCTGACAATTTACCTCCTTAATGCCTCAGTATGTGGTCTGCTGACAATTTACCTCCTTAATGCCTCAATGTGGTTTGCTGACAATTTACCTCCTTAATGCCTCAGTAATGTGGTCTGCTGACAATTTACCTCCTTAATGCCTCAATGTGGTTTGCTGACAATTTACCTCCTTAATGCCTCAATGATGTGGTCTGCTGAAAATTCACCTCCTTAATGCCTCAGTCATGTGGTCTGCTGACAATTTACCTCCTTAATGCCTCAGTAATGTGGTCTGCTGACAATTTACCTCCTTAATGCCTCAGTAATGTGGTCTGCTGACAATTTACCTCCTTAATGCCTCAGTCATGTGGTCCGATGAAAACGGGGCACTACCTTTGATGATGGGGCCTGGTGATAACAAAACACTACCTAAATGTCTCAATACTGTAGTTTGCTGGTAACAAAACACTACCTAAATGTCTCAATACTGCAGTTTGCTGGTAACAAAACACTACCTAAATGTCTCAATACTGCAGTTTGCTGGTAACAAAACACTACCTAAATGTCTCAATACTGCAGTTTGCTGGTAACAAAACATTACCTAAATGTCTCAATACTGCAGTTTGCTGGTAACAAAACATTACCTAAATGTCTCAATACTGCAGTTTGCTGGTAACAAAACACTACCTAAATGTCTCAATACTGCAGTTTGCAGGTAACAAAACATTACCTAAATGTCTCAATACTGTAGTTTGCTGGTAACAAAACAACCTAAATGTCTCAATACTGTAGTTTGCTGGTAACAAGACATTACCTAAATGTCTCAATACTGCAGTTTGCTGGTAACAAAACACTACCTAAATGTCTCAATACTGCAGTTTGCTGGTAACAAGACATTACCTAAATGTCTCAATAATGTGGTTTGTTGATAACAAGGCACTGCCTAAATGTCTCAATAATGTGGTTTGCTGACAAACAGGTATTACCTTAATGTTTCAATAATGTGGTTTATTGACAAACAGGTACTACCTTAATGCCTTGATAATGTGGTTGGCATCAAATCTCTCTCACCTCCATTCAGCATCTCTTCACACAAAACACATCAGCCATCACACAGAGCTCTGAATGTAATCCATTGCCAGCCCCCAAAAGAGCAAACCCAGTGCAGCACACAGAGACACAGAGAGAGGCATCCGGCCCCTAAATACCACACCAACTGTCGGCTGCATGACAAAACCAGACATCCACCCGTCCTCAATCCATTGCCTCATCAATTCAGTCAGTCCTCAGCCCACAACTGCCATGTCACAGTTTCCCAGGCCACCCGCCCAGACACACACACACACACACACGCACGCTTCCATGGCAGCGACAAATATCAATGACAGCTGCTTTTTTTTTTTAAATAGCAAATGTCACAGCAGTGTAAAGGTTATCATTACATGACACGACTGATCAGACAGTGGTGAGCAAAGCACAAAGTGGCCGTCTTCTTTCTGATCACAGACAGACAGACAGACAGACAGACGGGCTAGAACAGGTCAGCAGCTGCGCTGCAATTATAGACTTGTATACTAACCAACAGAAAGAGACAGACCGACTGGTAGACAGACACACTAGTTAAAATGAGTCAGAAGCTGTATAACAATCATAGACAGACTGACACTGTTAGTTTAGTGAGTGCACGCAAACAGACATGCATACAGAACACACGTACACATGCATGCACGCACGCACACAGGCACGCAAGCACACACACACATACGCAACAGATGACTGTTCACTCCTTCAGAGTTTTCTGTTTATTTTAATAGCAGCCCAGTTGGTATCTACGTTTGATTGACATCAAGCTGCTATGTGAATATTCGGCTATGTTATATTAGCAATGTTAAACTAGTTATGCTATACAAGTTATGTTATTCCATTTATGTTGCCACTACTTTTTGCCCTCTGAGTTTTTTTTCCTTTTAAATGTTCTTTATATTCTTCTTCAACCAGTTACTTAACACATACACACACCCCTCTTTCTCTCCCTGCCCCCTACTCTTCTTCTCTGTAGGCACTCCCAACTTTTACATGCTCATTCATACAATTTCCTACCCCCCCCCCCCCTCAACCACAATAAAATGAGATAAAACCAAAACCACATTCCTTAAAACAACCTTGTTCTTAGTGACCTTCTGTAACACTTTCACTCGTATCAAACAGGAAAAGCCCGATTCTCTCAGGAAGTTAAAAATGGTGTCCTGTGGAACATCACGAAAAAGGATATTGATGGAGTCTGCAGTAAAATGTTTGTGCCTAATATCCTGGACACGTCGACACTCCAGAAGCAGCAGATGCTTGATGGTTACCCGCACATCACAAGTCACACACCATGGGTTCCCTCTCCTTTAATAAGCAAATGAATATGGGTGGTATGAGAATGACCCCCGAGTATCCTGCTGAGCAGTAACAATAATAATAATATATAATAATGTATGGAATTTATATAGCACTGAATCTTGTCAAACAACAAATCAAACCGCTCAGATTTATTTTTTTTAATCAAGGATAATGGAATAAGCACACGTGTGCTTTTTTACATCCAGTCCCCATGTGTATGCGGTTTTGTAAATTTTGTCATCTGTTACCACTGGCATACAATGGCCTACTCTTTCGAAAAGCGGAACAGGATTTAACGTGTGCGCAAGATGTTCTGCATGTGTTCGCACACGGGGCCTCAGTTTATAGTCTCATCCGAAGGACTGACATTCAGTTCGATTTTTTTGTCAAACTGGGAAGAAAGGGTGAGGCTGGGAATCAGACCCAGAACCTCACGTTTTGCTTGTTGGCAGGCGAACGTCTTAACCATCCTGCCACCTTGCTTCTGAAATAGATGGAATTTATATAGCGCTGAATCTTTTAAAAAAACAAACAAATCGAAGCGCTTGCACTCAAATCATTTACACACATGCAACTCTCCTTAAACATAATGAACAACAGATTTCAAATCCATGCCCGTGCGCACACACACACACCGCGAACACACTTAGGAGGTGAAGGATGCTGTTGAAAATTAGGGACAGATATGAGGGGAAAAGTCTCAGGTAGGAAATGTGTGTTTTGAGGCTGGATTTGAAGGCATCAAGTGAAGGCTTTTGGCAAAGTGAACGAGGGAGGTCATTCCAGGTGGATGGACCAGAAACAGAGAAAGAGCGACGGCCAACAGTGGTTTGTTTGAATCTGGGTATTCGAAAACACAAAGTATCTGCGGCTGAACGAAGGGAACGGGATGGAGTGTACAGGTGAAGACAGTTACAGAGATAAGAGGGTGCAGATTTGTGGAGACATTTGAAACAGAGGGTATTGATCTTATACTCCAGTCTTTGTGAGACAGGCAGCCAGTGAAGAGATCGCAGAAGAGGAGTGATGTGTTCAAATTTTTTCTTTCTTAGGACCAGTCGAGCTGCAGAGTTTTGTATGCGTTGAAGGGAGTGAATGGATGATGCTGGTAGGCCAGCCAAAAGAGAATTACAGTAGTCTAAACGTGAAAGAATGAGAGATGTGACAAGCTTGGAAGTTGCATCAGTGGACAGATACTTGCGAATCGCACTTATGCACCGTAATTGATAGTAGCAAGACTGGAAGGTCTGGGTGATTAATTTTTTCATAGTGTGTTGTCAAGAACTACTCCTAAATACTTCACAGAGCTGGACAAAGGAACCGACATAATGCCGAATTCTATTGACGTTTTTGTGATAGAAGAAAGTTTATGTTGGGTCCCTATGAGCATGACTTCGGTTTTATCGGCATTCAGTTGTAACTTGTTCTGAGTCATCCAGTTTTTAATGTCTTGAAGGCAGTAGGACTTTTTTGTCAGGAGGGAAGGCAAGTTTTCAACAGTATCACTGCACTTAATCAGAGTATCATCGGCATAGAAATGATGATCAATATGGTGGTTATTTATTATATGTGAGAGTGGAGCAGTGTAGAGAGTAAAGAGAACAGGGCCCAGGACTGATCCCTGCAGGACTCAACATTCCAGTTTGACAGGTTTTGATTGAATTTTGTTTACAATAACTTTCTGGAATCGGTCTGTGAGGTATGAAGTAAACCAAGTGAGGGCTGTGCCATTAATACCAAACGTATTTGGAGGCGAGAAAGAAGAATTGAGTGATCTATAGTGTCAAAGGCTGCAGATAAGTCAAGAAGAGTGAGGAGGGAGATTTTTCCTGCATCAGAAGCAAGTAGAAGT
This sequence comes from Rapana venosa, assembly GCA_028751875.1. Taxonomy (NCBI): domain Eukaryota; kingdom Metazoa; phylum Mollusca; class Gastropoda; order Neogastropoda; family Muricidae; genus Rapana; species Rapana venosa. The sequence goes on from CM054140.1 coordinate 1,710,397, forward strand.
GTATCCAAAGTGTGGACTAGGGTGGTTTCGGTGCTGTGGTTGGGCGATAGGCAGATTGAAAAGGGGGAAGATCATTGGAATGAAGGTGACTGTTGATCTGTTTGAGAACAACTTTTTCTAGACTTTAGAGACAAAGGGTAAGTTTGAGACAGGCCTATAATTCTTCAGAATGTTGGGATCGAGGTCGTGCTTTTTCAGTAGAGGTGTGACTAGTGCGGTTTTAAGAGCTGATCTATAATTTCCCGAAACAAGAGATGAGTTTACTATTTTAGTGATAAGAGGTATAAGTTGTGGAAGGCATTGTGAGAAAACAGGAGCAGGTATGGGATCAAGGTCGCATGATTTTATAGTCATTTCCTTCAGAATTGTCATGATTTCTTTTTCACTTGTGAGATGGAAGGAAAAGAGAGGAGTGCCAGTGAACTGGGGATCAGGAGGCACAGGCTGGAATTGAGTCTGATCCAATCTGGAGCGTATGTTGCAGACTTTGTCTGAAAAGAAGGCAGAAAAGATGGATGGAAGTTCAGACAGGCTGTGGGTGTTAGGCAAAGGAGTTGTTTTTTGCAGATCCAAGGAGATTTGAGGTGAGGGCAAAAAAGAGATTTTGTGGATGTAGCACAGAGAACTTGGAAAGAGTAGTAGTCTGTCTTTGCTGAATGGATTAAGAATTTGACTTTATTTGTTTTCGGAAAAGCTGTTTGTTGATTTTGGTTTTTGACTTCCGCCACTGCCGTTCTAGTTGCCGGTGTTTGTGCTTCGCTATCAAGATGTCTTGGGTATACCATGGCGCACAGGGTCTGTCAGGTAGGAGATGGTCAGCGGAGAATAGTGTTATAGTGATCAGAGCGGTCAGCGTGGTCAGAGGTTTGTGAAAAATGTTCGGAAGCTTGAGAAGAGAAGGTATGAATGTCTAAGGCCTTAAGATTGCGACGAGTAACATATTTCTTCTTTCTGACAGGTTTTGTGATGTTGAGATGGAAAAGAATGGCGGAATGATCAGAATGCAGTTCATTAGTGACAGAAACTGATGTGACAAGATTAAATGAAGCATTAGTAATCAGCCAGTCTAAAATATGACCAGATCTGTGTGTTGCTTCGTTTACCAGTTGGGAGAGAGAATGGTTGGACAGAGTAAGAGAAAGACGTTTGACATCTGGAGAAGACTGGTTGTAGAAATGGAAGTTAACTCTCTCCTTTACTGTGATGTGCCGAAGCTTAAGAATCGGCAGACTAAGGAATTTTTTTAAAAACACAAAGTGATTATTAACTCAAGGAAAAGTACTCTGGCCTGTAGGGCAATCATTTTTCTAAACACAGTTGCTTTCCTTGACCATAAGCTTGCCTAGTTTTTGTCTATTGGCCAATTTTGTTTGACATGTCAACAAGTGATATCTTTCGGATTTCAGGCACTCCAGTGTTATGATTCTTTATAAAAAAAAATCTTTTGTGCAAAAAGTGACATCACATGGATTCAGACAGCTTCAGGGAACTTTACTTTGGTGAAAAATCATCACATTGCTTCAAGGGGACTAGTTGATGAATAGTTCAAGCCATTTAAGATACAAGCCCTAATTTTCAAAACTTTTTATTTTTAAGCCGTGTCAAACTGTAACAGTTTTGTGGGGACCAATTTGGTATAGCTTCAGTACAGTCCCTATTCACCTGCTGAATAGGCACCTCACGGCTTTAGGTCGAAAAAAGGTTAAAGCATTAAGATGGGGAAGGGCCATGAGCCTCAATATGCTGGCCCTCAAGAAGTGCAGGTCCTCCAGCCTGACTCCCCTACAACTTAAGGTTAGACACCTTTACTTTTTTCTGGAGATAAGTGAGGTCATGACGCATCACTCGTTTCCCTACGATTATAGTTGTCATAGACACCTTTCCTTTACCTTATTACCGACAAACCACAGGTTCCAACACTGAAACAAACCTAAAAAACAGATTCCCCCACTGAAAGCACTGACTAACACTTTTACAGTGTTAAGTAGTCGACAAGAACCCAAGTCTGACACATCTGTGGTTGGCATTGCAATAGCAGTCACTCTTTTCTTTATGTCACCTGCCTCTAGAACTCACGAGGTTAATAACACAACAGTGACATTGCAAATGCAACCATTATTTCCCACCAATGAAGATGGCTGCACCCTGACTTTCGGGTGTGTGGTGGCAGTCATTGATTTCCATAACCATAGAAGCTGACATGAGTTTCCAGATCTGTAATAGTTATACATTATTTATCTTCTGCCCATGTGTATCTAAACTAGAAAGGAATCAAGCCAAAACAGTCTGCACTTAAGTTTGACCTAGGAGAAAACGAAACAATCCCCACGCTTAATTCACCAGCACCTCCAATTTGAACCCACGTTATTGACCCATGGGGACTGCAATTGACAGTCTTACCACTTGGCATGGCGTCCATCATGAAGTATTCTACGCAAAGCACACACGTTCCATCAACAACAACAGCACCACCACCACACTGCGTCTGTAACAGTGCAGTCATCTGACACATCTGTCATTACAACAACAAAAGCACAACCACCACACCTGCCTTGTCCCAGTCAACCCCGTTCCAGCACATCTGACATGACCGAGTCATCAACATACAATACAGCCACCACCAACCTTGCTACTGGTCAACATGCAGTCAAACTGACACACCGGTCATCAACAACAACAGCACCACCACCACACCTGCTGTCTGTCAACATGCATCATGACACACCGGTCATCAACAACAACAGCACCACCACCACACTGCTGTCTGTCAACAGTGCAGTCATCTGACACACCAGTCATCAACAACAACAGCACCACCACCACACTGCTGTCTGTCCACAGTGCAGTCATCTGACACACCAGTCATCAACAACAACAACAGCACCACCACCACACCTGCTGTCTGTCAACATCATCTGACACACCGGTCATCAACAACAAAAGCACCACCACCACACCTGCTGTCTGTCAACAGTGCAGTCATCTGACACACCGGTCATCAACAACAACAGCACCACCACCACACCTGCTGTCTGTCAACATCATCTGACACACCGGTCATCAACAACAAAAGCACCACCACCACACCTGCTGTCTGTCAACAGTGCAGTCATCTGACACACCAGTCATCAACAACAAAAGCACCACCACCACACCTGCTGTCTGTCAACAGTGCAGTCATCTGACACACCAGTCATCAACAACAACAGCACCACCACCACACCTGCTGTCTGTCAACAGTGCAGTCATCTGACACACCAGTCATCAACAACAAAAGCACCACCACCACACCTGCTGTCTGTCAACAGTGCAGTCATCTGACCCCACCGTCATCAACCAACAAAAGCACCACCACCACACCTGCTGTCTGTCAACAGTGCAGTCATCTGACACACCGTCCCCAAAACAAAAGCACCACCACCACACCGTTGTCTGTCAACAGTGGGAGTCATCTGACACACCCGTCAACAACAAAAGCACCACCACCACACCTGCTGTCTGTCAACAGTGCAGTCATCTGACACACCAGTCATCAACAACAACAGCACCACCACCACACCTGCTGTCTGTCAACAGTGCAGTCATCTGACACACCAGTCATCAACAACAAAAGCACCACCACCACACCTGCTGTCTGTCAACAGTGCAGTCATCTGACACACCAGTCATCAACAACAAAAGCACCACCACCACACCTGCTGTCTGTCAACAGTGCAGTCATCTGACACACCAGTCATCAACAACAAAAGCACCACCACCACACCTGCTGTCTGTCAACAGTGCAGTCATCTGACACACCGGTCAACAACAAAAGCACCACCACCACACCTGCTGTCTGTCAACAGTGCAGTCATCTGAAAAAACCGTCATCAACAACAAAGCACCACCACCACACCTGCTGTCTGTCAACAGTGCAGTCATCTGACACACCTTCATCAACAACAAAAGCACACCACCCAACCTGCTGTCTGTCAACAGTGCAGTCATCGACACACCAGTCATCAACAACAAAAGCACCAAACCCCCCACACCTTTGTCTGTCACAGTGCAGTCATCTGACACACCGGTCAACAACAAAAGCACCACCACCACACCTGCTGTCTGTCAACAGTGCAGTCATCTGACACACCGGTCAACAACAACAAAAGCACCACCACCACACCTGTTGTCTGTCAACAGTGCAGTCGTCTGACACACCGGTCAACAACAAAAGCACCACCACCACACCTGCTGTCTGTCAACAGTGCAGTCATCTGACACACCAGTCAACAACAACAAAAGCACCACCACCACACCTGTTGTCTGTCAACAGTGCAGTCATCTGACACACCGGTCAACAACAAAAGCACCACCACCACACCTGCTGTCCCGTCAACAGTGCAGTCATCTGACACAACCGGTCAACAACAACAAAGCACACCACCCACTGCAGCACATGCACTCTACCACACCGCCACAAAAGCACACCACACACCATGCCTCGCTTTTCATACATGATTTTTCAACTGCACACAGTAACAACCACAAAGCACCACCACCACATATGTTGTCTGCTCAACAGTGCCGTCACTACACACTTCGAGACCACCAATAAAAGCAGACCACGAACTGGTGTTTGTTCAAACCATGCCATCACTGGGACGACTACACTCAGTCAACAACACTACTGAACACCACTGACAAACATGTCTCACGCACAACGCACATATGACTCCTATGAAGGCTTCTATTGAATACTGATTTTCAAGGCACATAAAACTATTTTTCAACATTCATCGTTCACTCAACTATAAAACAAAGGTGTTATGGACATGTGTACACATCCTTGAAGACAACATGCACATACCACTAAACCATACTTAGAGCTCCCCCAGCAATTAACATCTCGTAGGGTTACACAGTTCTTGTGTGACCTTGTCCACACCTAATGCATGAACATTGCAAACCATATGGAATCATGTACAATCAACGTACCTTACTGTACAACTAAGGTGAACAAACATCTGGTGACCAGCAATGAACTACGCAGTAATACAAGCATATAGCTTGATGACAATATAGCTTGATATTTCAAGAACAACAAGTCTTAAACAAAACATTTCGTGACAAACCTCAAAGAATCAAAAACACAGGCAGTTATGACATTCTGACACATCCGAACAAGACAAATAACAGTGTACACATCAGTGTTAGGTCAGTTCGTGTGATCCAGACTCAACATGAAAGAACTATTGCAATCAATGGCTGTTGACTGTTTATCGAACAACTTTGTTACAAGTGACTTGACAAACAAGGTGACAATGACAAAACATCTCGGTACCAACACAAGGTCATGTTTTTGGGAAGTACTAGACATATTAGCTTGTGAAAAAAATCACTGAAGATAGCTTGTCATGCACACTAGTTTCAGATAAGTAGTACAATTTGGGAAAACCTGCAATGAATAAAAAACACACAGGTCAAGATCACACGAAGACTTAATGTGGACTTATCAGGTTTCTGATTTTTTTCACTGCTGGATGCAAGACCAAGAGGAACAGTAGACTTGGGAATGGGAAATCGTGGAGCTGCAAGAACACACTTACACACACACACAATTCAGACTAAAAGGTAGGTTTAAAACAGAAATCAAGTTAATCATACAAATGAACCACAAGGTACATGCAGAGTCAGCAAATGTGACTACAACAATTTGATACATACTGAAAATAATCACTACAAAAGAATTATGATTAGTATACTGTTTTGACAAGAAAGTGGAGGTACAATTCAGTGGAGAGGCACGAGTGGCAAAGAAAAAGCAGCACAGGATCCAAGTCACATGACTTTATTGTCATCTTCCACAGGAGCTCCTTAAGCACTGTGCTTTCACATGCTAAAATGGCACTGAATGGAACAGGAAGAGGAATGACAAATTATTGGAGAACATGCAAGCACAATGTTGCTTGTGAAAAAAGTGCAATACATACACTGCGACACTACTACGACTACACATGCCCGGCGCGACTGCATTGCTACACACACACAAGACACTCTGGCTCTGCAATCACTGACACTACTGACTGACACACACACATTGCTAGCAGCTCAGCAAATCATATGCATAGCACAGCAAAACACATTACATCACATCACCCATTCTGTATCTTCCATCACAGTAAAATGTTTTGGCCTGTCCATCTTCAGCAGATTGTGGTGTGTACTCTTCCTGTTGTAGATAGCATGGGTGGCTGGAAGCTACAGCAGGGTTTCTTATCAACCCATTGAAAATGCATACAGATTATTCTTGTCCTGCTTCATGAGAAACACCACATTCCCCTCCTTACCTCCTACATATGCACCCACTCTAACATCCACACAAAATCCCTGACAAGACAGACACTCATGCAACGATTGAAGTGTGCAAATGTGGCACCACATCAATGTGTGATAAAGACAAGGGCATTGATTGACTGTGATTTCTTTGTTGTTGTGTTGTTTGATGTTGATTGTGCTGATGATGAGATGATGATATGCCAGATAGACTGGCTGAAGAGGAAAAAGCAAAAGCTGCTGACAATGCCAACTGGAAATCTAACACACACTGCACTACACATCATACACAAACCCTACACTCCACAATCTTTTACATAACAAATCATAATACTAAAATAATGATGACAATGCCACATCATTCCAGCTGATTCCATTTCCCTCCATCAGTGAAGGTAAGCTGAACACTCAACGACACAAGATGGGAGGAGTGAAAACAGGGGGAGAGGGGAGAGCATGACAGGAATTTATCACTCTTTTCAGCTTCATTTGGCACTAACACTGTTTTCTGACGCTCAGACTTACTTCATACGAAAACACCACAAATGCACAAAGGAATGTTCCTGATTACTTTTCAAAAACACATTTGCCAACATAATGTCCGGATTAATTTCACATACAAGAACAAATTAACATGACTGTTCTGACATTCCCCGTGACAAAGACAGGCTACTGCACTGCAACAGATGTGTGTGCTGCACTATGCAGCCTTCGACTATCAACCTGTGTGACTATAATTACAACATTACCCTTGAAACTGTTTTTCTTTCTTTGTAGTGTTGCTGTTAAGTGTGTTGATTTTCCTGAAAGGGGCCCAAGGACCAAAATGAAAAAAGTTGGCTTTCAATGTCCTCTGTAATTAACACCCCCCACACACACCCACCCACACACCACATCATAAAACACAGGTATCTTTGCTCTGAAACCCTCAGAAATTTAAAAAGAACACATAAGTAGATGGAGGAAAAGCCAGTCATTGCCAGCTGAGTTACCATACTGAGGATCACTCAATGATACAGAGACAGAAAGAGACAGAAACAACAACAGACAGACAAAAAACATGACAGAGAGAGAAAAAGAACAGAGAGGGCAGAGAGAAGACAGAGGGGATTCAGATTGTCGATTTTACTGTACATGATGAAAGATTGCTGCGATGGCATATGACTATCTTAAACATAACTACCTATGAGCATAAATGAAAAATGTTATCGAGAGACGCAAGAAATTTTAACAAAGCAGCTACGTTTCCAACAACTAAGTCTCTACACTCGAGTCAGGGCATTCCAACACAACTCACTTACCATAATCAAAGTGAAAATCGTTCGAACTGATGTATTGAACTGTTTTACCAATTAAACAGTACACACTACATGTAACAAGGACAACTGTATTCTGAACTGAACATTCTTGACAGACAAAAAGATTCAATGCATGTTTAAATGTTGCACGTAGAGTGTTCTAGAGTTTGCAGATTTTGGCAATAACCTAGTGTTAAATTACCAGAATGCCTGCAAAATGTTAAGAATCTGCTCTCCAAATAATTGATAGACGAGATCTTGTCTTGTCTGCAATCAGCAACTTGACGCAAAGCAAGCCTTTTGGCGATCCTTCCTAACAATGACAAAAGGTTGTGCAATTGTCCGAATTTCCTTGTTGCCTTTCCAACGCCGTTTTTCACCCATCCCAAACTAACAAAAACGGAATGTATGTCTTGCTAACAGAATTCTGACACAATATGTTACTACACTTATTATCTGACATTAGCTTTTCATTGAGATGAGTAGCAATACATAAGTAGACGTGGATGGTGTGTGTTATGGCATGCTGAGTTTTGTGGATTGCTTGTCAGTGTGATGTTAGGAGTGAAAAAGGCAGCACAAGAGAGACACAACAGAAAGGAGAAGGGCGGAGATGTGTTACGCACACGGTGCATTGTACTGGCGAAGTGAGACATAGTTTTTGAAGTTCAGTTCCAAGTTTTCTTTTAAAATGAATACAAATATGGGCATAAGGAGGGCTATTAAATGGAAAAATTTTATAACCCCAAAATTTTAAAAAAAAAAAGGGGGAGAGAAGAAAAAGAGAGAGAAAAGAGAAAGAAGAGAGAGAAGAGAGAAAAAAGGGGGGAAAAGGGTTTTTTAAACCCTTTTAGAAAAATTTTTAAAAAAAGGTTTCCCTTAAAAATAGGGGTATCCAAAAATTAAATATAATGGAAGGGAAAAGGAAAAAAAGAAAGGGGGAAAGGAAAAGAAATGGGGTTTTTCCTTACTTTTTAAAAAAAAAACTGGTTTTTTCTAGAAAAAACCCCTTTTTTAAGAAAAAATTTTTTCCTTGTTTTAAAACTTCAAAGTTTTAATTTTTTCATTTTTGGCAAAAACCCAGTTTTCAAAAAGGCCCAAAAAGGGAAAATTTTTTAAAATTTTTGGGAAAAACAAAAGATTCTTCCGTTTCAATCCCCTTTACGAAAAAATCCATTTGCCTTCCCTGTTTGTTTAAATTTATTTTTGGCCTTAAAAAATTTTAGGGCCCTCAAAAAAAAAGAAAAAAGGAATTTTTTGCCAGAAACTTTAAAAATTCCCTGGTGGACTCCTCTTTTTTTTTAAAAAATTTTTAAAAGTTTATAAAAAATAAGGGGGGTGTGTGTGTGTGTGTGTGTGTGTGTGTGTGTGTGTGTGTGTGTGTGTGTGTGTGTGTGTGTGTGTGTGTGTGTGTGTGTGTGAAATAAGTCTGTCTTCTAGTCAATGATCTTTAAAACATTGATTTCATACATTGGTGTATGGTGTGGGTGTGCGTGGGTGTGTTCGCACACGCGTGCATGTGTACGTGTTGCGTATATGTGCATGCATACATAATAAGTTTTTATGTCTTCTAGTCAATGGGTTTTTTTGTTTTTTTAACATTGTGTTCACAATTGGTGTGTGTGTGTGCGTGTATGTGTGTGTGTGCATGCGCGTGTGTGTGTGTGTGTGTGTGTTCATGACATTTTTATTTGAAGTCATTTTGGAATGTTTTAACCAATATGAAATATAGCTTTTTTGTGTCTTTTGAGATTTTTTATGCGTATCAATCTGCCTGTCAGTATTGTTATTGCCCTTCATGAGATGATTAAAGTGTTTTTGATTTGACTTGACTTGACTTGGAGAGAGATAGAGAGAGAGAGGTTATAGTTTTATTTCCAGATTATGGTTCATTCTGAAGTGGAGGGATATATATATACTACATATAGATACACCCTATACAGGAGGAGATTCATTGTATACAAGAGAGAGAGAGAGAGAGAGAGAGAGAGAGAGAGAGAGAGGAGAGAGAGAGAGAGAGAGAGAGAGAGAGAGAGAGAGAGAGAGAGAGGAGAGAGAGAGAGATGTCAAAGTCAAATTATTTCCAAATTGAGATGGAGAGATACTTAGAGATACAGAATATAAAATTATCATGCACATGTATGTATCATTTAAAAGAGAGAGAGAGAGAGAGAGAGAAGAGAGAGGAGAGAGAGAGAGAGGAGAGAGAGAGAGAGAGAGAGGAGAGAGAGAGAGAGAGAGAACTTGAACGAGAATGATTTATTCACAAAAAGGCCATTGGCCCATACATGAAGGGGGGTTGCCAAACTGCGCAGTATTTTAGTGAGAAAAATAAGTAACACAAAAAACCAAAGTGTTAATGTATACCCATAAATACCACAATAAAAATCAGTTCCAAAAAATATGACTGAAGAAACCAAGATATCTCTTATTCTAAAGGCTTTACACATATATAAAGCAAGGCTGCGCACAATCTCAGGGTGACTAGATGCCATGTAGACAGAATCTAAATAAATTAAGCTGTCTACTATACTTTACCAAAATGTAATTCTGTCTTACATCTTCTAATACTGGACAGCACAGCACAAAATGAACTTCATCTTCCACTGTTTGCTTACATAATGGGCATAGCAACCTGAGGTCATCATCATCATGTTCTATATATCTAAATTTATGAACACTTATGTCTGATACACCAAGTCTAGGAGGCACCGTGGTCGAGTGGTTTAGGCGGTCAACTCGTGATCCAGAGGTTGCGGGTTCGATCCCCGCTCGGCTCGGTGTTGTGTCCTTTGGGAAAGACACTTTACTCCTATTTTCCTCACTCCACCCAGGTGTACAAGTGGGTACCAGCTCTGCTGGGGAAGTATCTGGCGACAGACTAGCGTCCTGTCACAGGGGTGGTGAAAAACCATCAGTTCGCTTAACGCTACAGAAACCGGGATAAGCTCCGGCTCTATGGGCCTTCTGGCTCGAAAGAACATACTTTTACTTTCTTTACACCAAGTCTAAACAGACATAATTCTTTTCCAATGTATGTCCATATCAAGCTTTAGATAAGGGTTGACATTGTGTGAACCTATAAATTGTCTGTACATTTGAAATCTTCCACTGTTTTGTATATGACCACTCCACTGCTGCCAACGGCAGTCAATCAGTCTTTGCCTGAAAACATTGATAAACTCTCTACAATTTCCAACGAGAGAGAGAGAGAGAGAGAGAGAGAGAGAGAGAGAGAGGGGGGGGGGGGGGGGGGGGGGGGGGGGGAGGGCAGGATGGAAGGAGGGAGGGAGGGAGGGAGGGGAGGGGCAGATGCCTAACTGATGGAAGTCTTTCTGAAGTTTTTCGCCTTACTGCCTCCTGGTGATCAGCGGTATTTTCTGTGATGCTCAAAAGTGCTGGTTCTGTAATTAACACATTCTCCTTCAGTGAAGGCCTTGTTTTTTCAGTGTTTGATACACAGCCAATACCACATGCCATCACCACTGTTCTCAAGCCAGGGCCACTTGTCTAGCCAGATCTGGGAAAACCCTCAAGAAAACTCTCTTCACATGATTCTTCTACTGGCTCCAAACCCTGCTGGGATGTAGCATCTTCTGCTATCTCTTTTGTCCCAATGTTGTCACTTGTTTCTAGAGTACAAGGCTGCTTGGAAGATGATGTAAATGAATTGGAAAACAGGGTCAGACGACCCCGCTTCATTGCCACAATTGCTTCAAATATACTGATTGTTCAAATACACAATGTCTGGGGATTTGGGGGATTTCCTGCCTGCATTTGCGTTTTGTTTGAGCGCACTGCTCACATTACTTTGTGGCTAAGATGAATGGAAAAAATTGTGAGAATCCTGCAAGGGCGCACCCTAGAATCAACAAGCTACTTTCTTTTTTGCTAATTAAAAAAGGTTTTAATGTTTTTGACACCCAGGGTTTATTGTTGGGGAAGAGCTGTGCAGGGTTGTTTTTTTTTTAATTATGAGATTTTCACACAAAGAAATATAAGCATTCACAACATCAGTGCTTTGTCAACATTCTCACTCAAGTCAAGAACCACATTCCAGTCAGGACACTCACAGCAGCCTTTCAACTCTTCCACACTCTTAATGCGTCCACACTAGTTTTTATTTTGGGTTTGTATGCAGATCTGAGGTGAACTGTGTTGTGGTCTGATGTACCCAGAGATGGGAGAGCATGTAAAATGTTGGAACCCAAAACATTTGTCAAAAATCTGGTTTTGTTGAGTAAAACAAGTTATGTATTGTTTAAAAGCAGGAAAAGCAAGTTTTAAATCACAGTGGTTAAAATCACCCAGTACAAAACACAGGGAGTCGGGAGCTTTCAATTGCAGTTCATGTACTGTGGTGGCGATCTTCGAGGTGGCATGAGCACCACAGGCCAATGGCAGAACATAGCATACTGTCACAAATACTTGGCCAAACTCTTAGGCAAATATTTAGAACATAGGGACACTGACAACAGCTCAACATCTGCACTACACACTTGCATTTTCACCTTGACATCCCTCTTGCACACCAACTTTCCTTCACATACATGCACAGACACCACCACCTTGTTTTTTCCCCACTCTCTTCTTTCTCTATAAGGCACACCAAAACAACTCGAAGCCACACTCTCATCACTGATACAATTGTGATGCACTCCCACAAAAGGTACATTAAGTGCCTTTTTAACATTTTTCAGATTTTGATACAGTGAGAAACTTCAATCATTAAGCTTTATAATGATGTATTTATTTTTGTTGTAGGTTGACTAAAAGCAAAGTTATATAGTTTAAAGTGACAGGGTGGTCAGGGGCATTTTGAGAAAATGGCATCTGAAGTTTCTTCAACTGTGTACAAGTGTTTTGATAGAAAGGCCTTAGCAACAGGGCTTTAAATTAAATGAAACTTGGAGAACAGATTCAGCTGGCACTCTTCTATGATCTCCAAACATAAGTTTGAAAGAATGTTTCCTATTTTCCTTGATTATATATTTTTTATGACATTAATTTCAAGCGAAAGTAAGCCAAATCGTGTTAACATGAAAAATGAAACAAAACGCCCCAATTACAAGTTGTATTTTGTTTGAGCTGAGAAGGCTAAGGAAAGCCTTATTTTCAGTACAACTATTGAATGTCTGACAGTTAATATCACAAAAAAATGTATAGAAAAAGCTTTCAAAATAATTTCGTCTTTGTCAAGAGTTTCATCAGACACTTTCGCTAGGCCTAGTCGTTTTTCAAAAGTTCCCAGCTCGTCGTCCGTCTCCTTGTCATCGCTGCTGTCTATGTCAATTTCTTCGCCTTCACTGGCGAAATACTCAGAGATTAAATCTTTTATTTGGTCCCTTGGTGGCATACCAGCAACTATGCTTTCATTTTAAAGGTCTTTTATACAATCTGCCTTCTTTTCAGCTTCCATGGTTTCTCAATCGCCGATCGCTGCCGGTCTTGTTGATGTGAAAAAACCTGTTGGATTTACTTCCCTTGATTTAACGCGACGAACCAGATGCCTGTTGCTACGTTCATTGAGGGCATTCTGCCTTCTCATTGGTCATTTCGCTTGAGTTTGTGTACTAACTTTAGAAGCAGATTACGCTATGGGACTACGGTAGACTGGCTAGAAATTTCCACGATCTTTAAGGCGGGAAACAGAGCTTTCCAACGATGTGTCATGTTGTAGGTGGAACAGCTGGTTGCGCCACGAAACAAAGGCCGCAATATCTGTCTAATTTCAACGTTTAAGAGTCGGATTTTGGTACAGTATGTCTATAAAATCATAAATTAAACTACCTTATAAACTGAATTGGAGTCTGATACTTTGGAATATGATTTTTAGATGTTTGAAGAAACCAAAACTGCAAAAACATGAAAATCACTAAAAACTAGGTCATGCTGCGTTTTCGGCCTGCAGGCGAAAACTCTCCCTCCAACTTTTGGGATGTACCGTTGTAGCGCGTCACAATTACTAAATCAAGTTTCAGTAAAACAAAGTAAACAGGAATTCTTGTATTCAGATAAAAATTGTATGTACGTTTGTTTGTAGTTTGTCAGAGTTAAAATTATGTCCATTGGGTTGAATTGATTCAGGTCCTGGCATTGTTGCAATCACAGCCGAACTCAAGAGGAATATCATACAAACAAGAATCTGAACTAAAAGCATATTTAATTTCTAAAAGCTTCTCTCCAGAATAAAATAAACATTAAGTGTCTGTACCTGTGTTAACATGGCGATTGTTTTCAAAATCAAATGCAGGCAGACACAAAACATTCTACACATTAATACACCACCACCACAGTAAAAACATTCAGCACATATCCATCACCGGCATTGCTGGCACTTTCTTTCTCACACTGTAACGCAAACACAGTCAGATACTACATTATTTACATTTTTATTTTATTTTATTTTATTCTTTTATATCGAGGATTATGGAATAAGCACTTTTTCTTACATCCAGTCCCTGTGCGTATGTGGTTTTGTAAATTCTGTCATCTGTTCCCATCGGCACACAATGGCCTACTCTTACGAAAAACAGAACAGGATGTAACATGTGCGCAAGATGTTCTCTGTGTGTTCGCACACATGGCCTCAGTTTATAGTCTCATCTGATGGACTTCTGGGGAAAGTGGAGTCTGCACTGATGATAACTCCAGGGGCAAATAGCCCCTTGAGCAGGAATCGAACCTGGGTTGTCAGATTGCGAGCGCAATGTTCTAACCACTAGGCTATCCCGTCCCCCCATCAAAACACAAGAACAACATACCCCTGTGGCTGCCCAGCTGTGAAGCATCACATAGATAAAGAACAGATTTGGCTACTGGCCTCATTTTTTTCCCATACTCAAGCACAAGTGTTTCACTGACTGCCATTTTGTAACCACTGTTCACCAACGAGCATGCATAGAGAAAATGAAGCGGCAATTCACACCACTGCTGTGACAAAATGGGAAAATCTTTTAATGAACAACAGCAGAGCAGCAAACAGAAAAATCATATTTGTGATGTCGTGAAAATTTTAGTATTCAACTCGTAACCATAGTTCCATAATTTGACATTTTCCCAAAAATTACAGAAATAGGGAGCTGTTGGGGAACTGCACTGAATTTTTTTCTAGCTATGCATCTTGGGCACTGTGAACCAGTCAGAGCCTGTGCCTCTCCCAGTGGTTTCAAAATTCAAGGAAGTTCAAAGGAGTTTCAAGGGCCATGCAAACCCTGTATACAGAGATTTATCAAAACATCTAGATGAAAACAAGTATTCAGCCATTCCTCTTTCCAATGCCAATCTTCAGGGTCACACACACACACACACACACACACACACACACACCAGGGGCCAGGACAGCCCAGTAGTTACAGCGTTGCATTCATGATAGGATGGCTGAGACTGAGCCACCACGAAAGCATCTGGTTTAGGGAATTTTACCTTTAGTTAACATCAGTGCTGACTCCTCTCCCCCCAAAAGTCCTTTACATGAGAAAATAAACCAAGGCCTCATGTGCAAACACACGCAGAACATCTTGCGCACATATTAAAAACCCATTCCGCCTTTCAGAAGGGTGACAACATTTTTAAACCACGCACACACACAGGTGTCATGTTCAGACACCATCCCTGAAGTCAGAATGTGGCTGCCTTAATGGAGGGCAAAAACTGGTGCATTAGCAAAACCTCAGGTGAACCTGAGACTGCAGCCCAGGAACAACAACAACAACAACAACAACAGGGTAACACCACGGCAGTCACCACATAGTCGGAGAACCACTCAAGCAGCACTAAGAATGAGATCATGACTAGATACGACATCAGACAGGAAATGCACATTTCTCTCAGGAACTAAAAAATGTATGGTGGAACATTACGGAACAGTCTGTACAAACTTTGTAGTGAAATAATGTCTAATGTCCTTAACAAATCCACACTCAAGAAGCAGATGTTTGATGGTTATTCACAAATCATAATTGATACACTTATGGGTTCACCTCACCTTGGAGTAAATAACATGCATGGGTAATGGAAACAGGATGAATGCAGCCTGATGAAAACAATTTCTTCACGTTTTCCACACAAAAGAGGACTTTTCTCAGATTTGGATGAATCTGGAATTGTTCGTTGTTGATCAAGGTGTTCCATTCCTCTTGCCAGAAAAACTGCACATAGTAGCACTTGGTTTTAAATTCTAAGTCTGTGTATTGCACCAGAAAGGCCTCTACATAGTTCAGCATACCTGGAATACCAAGGCTGGCTGGCATACATGTTCAAGGAGACTAAAGCAATCTCTGACTCGACTGCAACAATATCTTCAAAAGGGAACTACTACTCTCTCTAGGATTCACCAGCAAGAATACTTTGGCTCTGGCTAATACTACAGAGTATTACTGTATTGCTCAACTACAGAGTTGAGTGATTCTCTTATTGTTGCTGAGCAAACAGATCCAAAGAATGGACATGGCACACACCAGTCAGCATCACAGCCAGATATATTGCTTTTTTGTGAAGAAAGGTACAGGTCTGGCATTAACCGAGCTAAAGAAAGGATGTCTACAGCAGCTGATGTTGACAGTGGCCATGCCTATACCATGGTGACCTAGACCTAAAAACAGCAGTCTTAAAACCAATCTGATGTCGCTGAAAGATCATGGCATTGTTGACCAGTTTCAAGCAGCAACAGAACTCCTGCTTAAAGGAGACCTTGAACTCCTCACAATCTTCCCGATAATGACTGAAACAGTCACAGAAATTCTTCTAAGGATGAGCGGTAGACATCCAAGCCATGAATCACAACAACACTGTGCAGATATGTACGATACCAGAAGGAGCTTAAAGCAGAGGAAGGAAAGAAACAATACAGTGCCACAAACAAGGACTGATCAAGAAAGGAAGAGGGCCAATGAACACTATACTGATCATCTGAGTCAAGATACTGTAGAAAAAACACTGACAACACTAACACAAAGAAAGCTTTTCAGACTGTGAAAGATTTGACCAAACAGAAGCAAACTGCAAGTCAGCACACCACTGAGGACAAAGATGGCAACTGTTTCACATCAGAAACAGACATAAAAACACAGCCTGTGTTTGCCCTGAACTTCACAACAAACAGAGCACAGAGGATCCAAGTGTTGACAGTTCAAAACTCACCAAAGGAGGGCGATTTATGATGAAGTTGCAGCGTCAGTGCAATCGTTGGTAAGAGGCAATACTGCAGGCATTGACAAAATCATTACATGTCTACTATAACAAGCAGCAAATACTGAAGACTTACAGGTCATTACCTACTTAGAATAGTATTCCTCCACTGTGTTGTAATGTGAGTGTGTATGTGTGTGTGCATGTATGTGTGCATGCCTGTGTGCATGCATGTGTGTGTACAATACAATAATACAATGATTTAGTCAGGTTTTGCAGGCTATTTGCTTTGTATGAACAGGACAATATACACATGTTTATAGGTGTAAAATATGTAGTGAGCAAATAAAAGTATGTTCTTTCGAGCCAGAAGGCCCATAGAGCCGGAGCTTATCCCGGTTTCTGTAGCGTTAAGCAAACTGATGGTTTTTCACCACCTCTGTGACAGGACGCTAGTCTGTCGCCAGATACTTCCCCAGCAGAGCTGGTACCCACTTGTACACCTGGGTGGAGTGAGGAAAATAGGAGTAAAGTGTCTTTCCCAAGGACACAACACCGAGCCGAGCGGGGATCGAACCCGCGACCTCTGGATCACGAGTTGACCGCCTAAACCACTCCACCACGGTGCCTCTGTAGTGAGCAAATAAGATGAAATGAACAAGACTTTCAGTGCAGAATAAGCACACTTTGCCAGTGCTGGCACGAAGGCGCTGGGCCACAAGGCATTAAGGATGCCAAGATCATCACTCTCTATAAAAACAAGGGAGATAGGAGTGACTGTAACAACTACAGAGGTATCTCCCTTCCCAGCAGTATCAGCAAAGTCTTTGCAAAGGCCATCTTGATCCGACTGCAGAAGCTGGCAGAACGTGTCTATCCTGAAGCACAGTGCAGCTTAGGAAGTGGAGGGTCAACAACAGTCATGGTCTCCAACCTTCACCAAACTCCAGGAGGAGTGAAGAACGGAACAGATGCTCCTGTATGTCACTTTCATTGACCTCACCAAGGCGTCGGATCTTGTCATCAGAGACGATCTCTCCAGATTCTTCAATAGATCAGCTGCCCATCAAAACTGTAGAGCATGACTGAATCCTTCCACACAAACGGGAAAGGGACAGCACCATTTAAAGGCAGATCCTCCAGGCCCTTTAACATCTGCAGCAGCGTCAAAACAAGGCCACATCCTCGACCCACGCTCTTCGGAATCATCTTTGCCCTGCCTTGAGACATGCCTTTGGCACAGCATCAGAGGAAATCTATCTGCGGACCCTATGTGACCTGTTTTTACAGAATGAGTCTTAACTTTGCAGACAGTGAAAATGAGAAACGCCCGGAAAAGGGAAGGGAAGGTTAGTTTTGTCAATTTTGACTTTTTATCAACAATGGAATCTGCAACCATTAAATTTCCTATCTATGGACTTGAAAGGGTTAGATTCAATTGAAAATGTGTTTTTAACGCTTTTAATCGACCTATCCTACAGCAGTTTTCAAGTTCAGTCAATCGTAATGACCACTATTTCAATCATCCCCTTTTCATTACCCCTTAGAGGGCCCCACGCATGTCTTATAGCATTTAAAAGGTTGTGACCTGTATTTTCTATTGAATGCCTTCTTTACTTGAAATCTAACCAATCAGAAATAGGAGTTATTTAGGCATAAACAAAAGCCTGAAAATAAGAGTACATTGACCAATGAGAGTTAAGGACACAAAATCACACTGACCATAGTAACAAATTGACAAGCGCATCATTTACTGGAGAAGGGAGATAACTCGTGAGTATTATTCCCTCTATTGTAAGAACCACATGGCTGAAAAATCTGGCAATCAGTAAAGAGTGAATTAACTGTGTTTTTGCTTAATTCTGGCCATTCTTCCACTCTCCCAATAGCAGATCAGGAAGAACCAGGTGTAGGGTAAACCATGACAATTTCGGCCCCCAGGCAATTTCGGTCCCCCTGGCTGGGTAGCAACACTAAAACTCCAACCCTCCTTCTCTTTCAAAAAGGGAATTTGTCCAGCTTATATGATCCAAAGAATAATTATTGTTAATGAAAAATACGTGGCTCTGAGAGTATTTCTTGTAAATGTGCGTCCATAGAGTGAGATGAAATCACGATCAATGTCACGGTGTCTCGCTGACAGCCATCTTGAACTGAAAAACGATGTTCGGGCAGAAACTACCTCTGCTTTAGATTTTGGACCAAAGCTTCTTTAAACGTCGAGTACAAACAGGTTATGGAACAGACTGTTATATAAGTCACTGATCTGCGTAAATATCGCTATGGTTATGCTTTATGACAAGAGATTTATGAAAAATTGACCATTTTTTAGTGTCCGAAATTGCATGTTAGGGAAAAATGTTCACCATGCAATTTCGGGCAGGTACTCATAATCTTAGATAATTCAATAAGACAGAAATAATCTAGCTGTTGGTTTATATATTTCTGTTCATTAAAAGCAATATTAACACTATGAGTGAACATCTGTGTTTATCTGAGTGTTACAGGTACTAACACATACATGTGTACATGCACAGCTATACCGCTATACAAAATGCACACTATTTGTTATCTTTTCACACTTGTTTAATTTTTTGTCACCTTCTTTTGTCTCTTTTATTACAATAAACACAAACAAACCACCAAAACGAAGTAGAATATATCATATCCACTAATTTTAATGTACCAGTTTTCCCTCGGGATGGGGTGTCCGAAATTGCCTGGAGGGGGGGTCGAAGTTGTCACGGAAACACATAGGCTAGATTGGGGTCAATATCTAATAAATATTCATGAGCTTGTACCACACGCCACACCGTCAAAACGCTCGCTGATTGGTCAATCTATCAGACCTCTGAAAACTAGGCTGGCTGGCTGTGTGTGTGAGTCAAAAGAGGCGATAGAGTAAGAGCGCTGTAAAAAGTGTCTGAAATTGTCACAGTGTACCCTACTTTTCACCAAATACTCTGCTGCATTTTTATCATGAAGACGAAAATTCAATGATCGTGATGAAGACCCCATGAAATTTAACGAGTCATTTTGAATGCAATGAATCTCGACCTATCACAAGGTATGATGCATGAAGTACTCGGCAATGAAAGCAAGGTGTGTGCACAGATCAAAACTGCAGATCTAGACTGTTCTGATGACTCAAGGAGAGGCTGGTGCAGACCATTTTCAGTGTAGGGACTTTCAGCAAATGAGCTTTGAATGTGGGTACGTGTGTGTGTGTAAGTGTGTGTGTGTGTGTGTGAGGAGAGTGTGTGTGGAAGATGTGAGGAGAGAGAGAGAGAGAGGGAGGGGGAGGGGGTGGGGGGGGGGGGGGGTGAGGAAGTTGGTAGGGAGGAGTTCTACTCTGGGACAGAGACAACTGACAGATGCTGGTGTTGCAGACTAAATCAATGCCAGTGAAGCGAGGAAAGAGGCTGGCAGTCAACGGGTCATAATGTCTGGCCAGCCACTGAACACTGCCAGTGATGACAGCTCAACGTCCCTATCAGCTCTCCCCTTCCCTTTTCCTACTATCCCCTTCACCCCTCTGCTTTAAAGCTGCAGTTCCTGCCCTTTCATGACGCCTGATGCCTGTTGTTGGTACATAACATGTGTCCTCTATCACCCAACCCCCTTCTTTCATCAGACAACGTCCTCCCTCAAAACCCTTTTTTGATGTAAGTGTGTATTAGACAAATTAAAGCGGACATGATATCAACAGTCAACAGAAATAAGCGACCATCAACCACATCGTTTTTACAGGTTAGAAGTGTACTAGCATTGCACAGAAAACAAAATGTTTGTCTTCATTACAAATAATCTTTGGTCAACAAGCTGGACTTAAGGAAAAATTGCACTGTAGACTGTGGTGGGCTGTGATCTTGTTGGAGGGCCAATAAAGGTGGGTACACAATAAACTAAAAACAAAAACTATCAAATAAAAAAAAACACCAATGTTGAAATCTGTGCCAATTGAAAAAGAAATCCTTAAAAAAAAATTTTTTTTTTAAGCCTGATGAAAAGAAGCATCTTTAGCTGAAGGACTTTTCTGTGGACAAATGTAAATGATTAACGATTCGTAGAGCTCATTATTTAAAAAAAATTTAAATTAGACAAATTTAAGGACCATTTTAACACCTGGGGGCAGATGTCTGATTTTTAAGGATTTTCAAGAAATGGGGACCCCCAAAACTGAAGGACTTTTAAATCACACCTTCCCTGACTGCGGCACTGCTAACTTAACTAAGTACTAGTGCTTGCTGCTGCTGCTGCTGCTGCTGCAGGCACTGGAAGTAACGGTGCTTGACAAACTAGATCTCTTCATCAAAACAAGCAGACGAAAAAGTATTGTCACACTTGCATCTGGTATATGTCTTTAACTGTCTCTCATTTTGTCCTATGTCTCTGTCTTGGCATGCTGCCTAAGAACACTTTACCTCATTGATGTAAGTGTTGATGACACCCCACAAAAAAGGCAGCATGCAGTATGCTTTTCAATTAGATCTAGATCTATCTTCTAATCCACTTACAGTAATCCTTAGCAGTCAACCAGGCATCTTGGAAAGAACCCTGGTATTTTGATTCTCACAGCAGTTCAACAAAAACCATATCTTCTATTCTATCTACACAGTTTGTCTTAGAAGAAAGACAAAGACAGAGCAGGCCAGGACAGAAAAAACTGACTGCTCAGACATGCAGCATATACCGAAGATAATGATCAGCACTGTTCATCGAGTTAGCAGGTTTGCAAACTCCCACCTTAAAGACCTATTTTTATCAAATTAAAAAAGCTTCGGTTTTAGCCTATACATTTTGTCATTTCTTGCCTGCAGAGCATGAAATATGCAGTGATGAGAGAGAATGCTTGAAAGAAAATAATCGACTGTACCACGTCTAAACCACCAAGGCCACACTATGACGTCAGCTATCAACTTCGCAACTTAACGTCTGGACTGTGTTGAACTAGGCCTAGGAAAAGGCAAGCTAGAATCTAGATTTCCTCTCTCTAGCAGTGGGCACACTGCTGACTACTTAACAACGCAGAAAATGTGTCTGCATCTCTTGCCTTTTTGATTGATTCAACAGGACTTGTAAGTACATGACAGAAATTAAAAGGACCTGATGATATTTTGAAAGGATCAACTTGCTGAATCATAGGACTTAAATCATCATTAGCCATTACACCCAGCGGTGTGTAGGGCAGCAACAAAGCGCTTCCACTCCTGCCTATCCTGGGCCAACCTAGTCACTGATCCCCAAGAGTGCTGCATGGCTTTCATCTCACTTTCTACAGTTCTCCTCCAAGTTGCTTTTGGTCTTCCTTTCTTTCTCCTTCCTTCTGGGGTCCAGTGCAATGCTGTTCTTGTGATTGACTGTGGGTCTCTTTGGAGGATGTGCCCAATCCACTTCCACCGTCATCTGGTGATGATGGTTCCCATGTCTTCTTGCCTGCATCTCCGTAGTAGGTCTTCATTGGAGATCTTCTCTGGCCAAAAGATCCGGAGAATTCTTCGCAGGCATATGGACTTAAAAAGGCCTTTTAACCCAAATCACAAAAGGACTTAAAAGGCCCCTAGGAACATTGTTCAATGCCAGAGAGCGCTTCCTCATTTTCGGTCGTCTACTACAATTGTGTTCCGTCATAATACTACCGATTCAACTGTTTTTTTCGGGGGAGGGGAGGGGGGGGGTTGGGACCTGAAAGAAAAGAGGACTTTCCATCTGGAGCCTTGCCGAGAAGATGGATTTCCATCCATCACGCACACAGATGGAAGAGTGTCACTCATCCTACTGTTGTCTGTCATCTGAGTAAAAATGCACTGCGCTACAGTTACACGTCTGTCTGACAAGTGAGGCCCAGGGTATCCAACTGCGGCATGGGAGAGAATCGTTATCTTTTGGGGGTAAAAAGGCAGTGGGATAGACAAAGGCAGAAAGTAGACAAGAAGATGACAGGAAGAAAAGGAACAAGGCAGAAACAAAGACAGGGATAGAAAAGAGGGAATTCCTAGCACAGAATTTCAAGGTGGGAATACTATTTACACTAACAGTTCTCTTGCATCCCTGCAGGGGAGGGAAGGGGAGTATCATAAAGGACAAAATTAATTAATAAAATATTCTACTAAACATACCTGTTTTAAGTTCTTCCAAAATTGTCAATATTGTATATATTATATGAAACCAAGCCCCACTGGAAAAAAAGCCAATAAACCAGTGTCAACATTTCCTCTATGGCACTTCAGTGGCTGGCTTGAAAAAGGATTTCATCTCAAAGGCCATGTCCATGTCCAACATACAGACACCAGAAAAGAGAAGAAAAAGAGGGGGGGGGGGGGGGGGGGGAATCCTACAAAAGACAGAGTGTTGGAGAAAGCAGACTGATGGACTACATCAGACATGTGGATGATCAGGACAAAATGAACAGTGAATGGGAGAGAAACAACAGACTAGGCAGAGACAGACACAACCACCAAGATAAAGACATAATAATGACAGTTCAGAATGAGGAATGATATCTAGGAGTATACACACACATTTGCCAATGTGAACAAAGGACCTGCAGGACTATTCAGACATGTATGTGTACACACACACACACACACATTCACACACATGGTGAACTGAATTTTCCAATTTCAAATCTGGTATAATGTATGCAGCACCGGCAATATTGTTTACAACTGAGCCATTTGTGAACACTTTTAAATGCTTTGAATAGATTTCTTTTAAATGAATTTTTGCTTGGGGAAATACTAAATTTATATTCTTCTTCTTCTTCCTTTTTTGTTATGTCTCTCCCAAGGGAGGTTTGACACCGATGAGCCTTCTCCATCTCTCTCTCTGTTTTGAGCTTCCTCCTTATTTATGCCCCTTTCTCTAAGATCATCTGCAATACAGGCAGCCCAGGTCCTGCTAGGCCTTCCCTTTGGTCTCTCTCCATCCACCACAAAGTTCATTGCTCTTTTTATGATGTGGTGGTCTGCTTTCCGTTGAACGTGCCCAAACCAGCGCAGTCTATTGGTACTCGCTACAGACTTCAGATCATCAACTTTGCACATTCTCCATAGTTCTTCATTCGTGATCCCGTCTTCCCATTTGATCTTTGTCATGTAGCGTAGCATTCGGTTTTCACACCTCTTCAACACGTTCGATGGTTTTTGTGAAAACCCACGTCTCCGAACCATACAGGAGAACAGGTCTAATGCAGGCCTTGTATATCAG
Source organism: Rapana venosa (assembly GCA_028751875.1). Lineage (NCBI taxonomy): Eukaryota > Metazoa > Mollusca > Gastropoda > Neogastropoda > Muricidae > Rapana > Rapana venosa. Next base: position 1,734,345 of record CM054140.1, read on the forward strand.
ACAGCGTCTCTCCAGTGGGATTTTCTGATTTCTGAGCAGACTTGCCAATTCTTTCCATTTCTTCCAAGCACTCGCAATCCTGGTTCTGACAGCCAACTCAGATTTTGCCCCGCAGCCCACCATCCCTCCCAGGCAGCAGAATTCGTCCACAAGTCTACCAGGGGAAATACTAAATTTATATTACAATTCTTAATTAAGTCAATATAATTAACGTCAAACTGCGCTCTTTTGAGTTCCCAAGTTGGAGTGGGGGACACTTCATCTCTTTTAGCAATGTTTTTATTTGGATTCGACCCAGTATTTATAAACGTCTGGTATATGTACCAAGTGTGGTGTTAGAGGATATCGATCTTTCTCTCTTTGGAAAATCAGTCAGACTTGAGGTTTACTACCAAATGCAAGTCATTTTTAACAGTCAAACTTCTTAAAACAAACTTACTACAAGCAAATGCTTCTGTGATGTTCTAATGGTAACATTCCAGATTCACTATATGTTTTTATACAGGAGGCATGGTCAAGTAGACCTAGAGCCAGTTTGTATGCTCTTAGGGAGAATATATCAATTTTTACAGCAGAGCTTGCAGCAATATTAATGGCACTTAATTTCTTGATCGATTGTCCAAAAGTTGTTTTTCAAATACTTTTGTGTGTGGATTCAAAATCAGTAATTCAAGAGCCATCAGCTCTATGCAAACAAAAGCAAGCTCTGAATTAGTCATTGAAATTTGTCATTTAATTCACCTCCTCACCTTAAAAATCTAGGATATGACTTTTTGTTGGATTCCATCTCATTCTGGTGTATATTACAATGAAAAAGTTGACTTTTTAGCCCCAAAAAGGGGGCAAAAAGATTTTTAAATGTGGCAAGTTCAAAGCTCCATCTGTCACCACAAGAATGTCACCACAACATTTAAAAAAACGCAGCAAAAGTTATTCCAGTGTGAGGAAAAGAGACTTGGTTGTCTAGATGTATAATTATGAAGAAATGATAAAATTTAAGTCTTTTATTTAAAGATTCAAGAAACCATCAAAGAAGTCAGCAAGTTTATTTACCTGGGCAGTGTCGTCAGTAAAGATGGGGGAACAGATGAAGACATCAAGTGCCGAATCAACAAAGCCCGTCACGCCTTCAACACCCTTCGGCCAATTTGGAGGTCAACAGCCCTCTCATTTCAAAATAAGCTTCGGATCTACAACACCAATGTCAAATCGGTCCTACTTTATGGCTCAGAAACCTGGCGGGTAACAAAAACCAACACCCACAAACTCCAGTCTTTTACCAACAAATGCCTCAGGTACATCCTCAACATCAGGTGGCCGGAAGTCATATCCAACAAACAACTGTGGGACAGGACCAGACAAACCCCAATTGAGTCCATCATTAAACAAAGGAAGTGGGGATGGATCGGCCATACACTCCGCAAGCCTGCGTCAAATGTCACCAGACAGGCCCTTGACTGGAATCCACAAGGGAAGCGGAAAGTTGGTCGACCAAAGCAGACCTGGCGCAGAAGTGTTGACGAAGAAACGAAGGCAGCCGGAATGACATGGGCCGAGCTGAAGAGGATCTCCCAAAACCGAGTTCGTTGGAGGGGTGTTGTTGCAGCCCTATGTTCCCCAAGGAACCAAGAGGCATAAGTCAAGTCAAGTAAGTCAAGTCATTTAAAGATTGGAAACTGATTCTTACCGTATAAAACAAATTGTTTCTCTAGCTTGCCGATGGAAACTGAACTGTTTTAAGACAAATATGTTGGGCATGTCTCTTGTATATGTGGCCTAATGTAACTGTTGATCATATATTAATATGCAGCATGCTAAAATTTACATACTTGTTCTTACCTTGTCATCGCCATCGGCGATATTCTATTATCTTTTAATGAGATTTTTTTTTCAAATTGTTATTGCACAGTTCAGTTGGTTCATTATTATGATTATTATGGATTCTAATGACACTATCTTTCTGTGGACTATATTTTCTCTTGGTTTTAGTTAAAAATATTGTTTTATTGTTTACTGGTTAGATTCTGTTAGAAATTGGGATTTTTCTGTTCTGTACTTCAGAGTTACTTTATATTTACATTTTGTTACTTGTTTATTGTAGATTTAGTACATTAACCACTACCTAACTCCCAGATCCCTTCCCCCCCTTTCACTCCTGGCCTTTTTGTGTCTAATTGATATATAATGAAACTGAACACACACCACACACACACACACACACACACACACACACACACACAACACACACACACACACACACAGCTGTATTCAAATATTACTGATTACAGTTTTTTTCCTAGATGGCTTGATGAAAAAGGCAAATGCATTGCTTATCAATGTACCATCCGGAAATAAAAATGTGACTTGACTTGCACACACACACACAGTCTTGCAGACACACACTGATCTGTATTCAATGTTGGATTTTATTTTTAAATTTAAATTTTCTTTTTTTAAATTTTATTCTTTTATATCGAGGATAATGGAATGAGCACTTACATCCAGTCCCTGTGTGTATGCAGTTTTGTGAATTTTTGTCATCTGTTCCCACTGGCACATAATGGCCTACTCTAACGAAAAGCGGAACAGGATTTAATGTGTGCGCAAGATGTTCTGCGTGCGTTCGCACACGGGGCCTCAATTCATAGTCTCATCCGAAGGACTTTTGGGGAGAGTGGAGTCTGCACTGATGTTAACTCCAGGGGAAAATATCCCCTTGAACGGGAATTGAACCCCGGTCGTCAGATTGCGAGCGCAATGTTCTGACCACTAGGCTATCCCGTTCCCCCTGTATGTATCTGTGAAGTGTGTCGTCCAGCAGAAATGTGTGCATAAAACCTGCCACCACAGTCCAGTGGTTCAGGCATTGGATTTCTGGCTGGAGGGTTGTGGGTTTGAATCCCACGAGTTATCCAGGCATGGGATTTCACTCATCAAAAGAGGTGAAAAAAATGTGGAGGGAAAAAGATTAAAACCTGACTGGCACTTGTGGCAATCATAAAAGCGCAAGCAATCATTTTTAACAGCCTCCACCTGAAATGCATCACACCATTAGTCAAATATCTGACCAAATGAGACACTTGATTAACCATGGAATTTTTCTGTCCATTTATCACGTTTGTCTTACCACAATGAATAGATAAACACCCTCTCCTCTCTTTTTCTTCTTAAATTTTTGTGGGTCATTTCTAACACCAAAGTTACACAGACAGTCTCCATTTCTCTCTTTTGGACATAGGATGAGACGAAGACTCAGCAGCCCTGGGTGATACACCCCGTGTATAAGAGACAGAACCCAAACCCACGGCACACAGGGACATAAAATACAGTTTCCACAGACAAAGCAGAACACTTACTTAGCGGCAATGCCGGCTGGCTGGATATCCTGGACATAGATGCCCAGTTCTTCGTCCTCCTCGTCTTTCAGGCCAATCACACTGAACCCCAACGACGTGTTCTCTGGTTTGTACAGACACACAGTCTCCGTCTGACGACCTGCACAATACATTTCCATTGTATTGTTGTGTACATTACAAACACACAGTCTCCGTCTGTCTGACGACCTGCACAATACATTTCCATTGTATTGTTGTGTACATTACAAACACACAGTCTCCGTCTGTCTGTCGACCTGCACAATACATTTCCATTGTATTGTTGTGTACATTACAAACACACAGTCTCCGTCTGTCTGTCGACCTGCACAATACATTTCATTGTATTGTTGTGTACATAAAAACACAAGTCTCAGTCTGTCTGACGACCTGCACAATACATTTCCATTGTATTGTTGTGTACATTACAAACACACAGTCTCCGTCTGTCTGACGACCTGCACAATACATTTCCATTGTATTGTTGTGTACATTACAAACACAGTCTCCGTCTGTCTGACGACCTGCACAATACATTTCCATTGTACTGTTTTGTACATTACAGACATATAGCAGGCATAGGATGAAAAAAAAAAAAGATGGAAAAATTGGAGGGAAAAAGCAAAACCCAACCAAAGCACAAAAGTGCAAGTTATTTCTGACACCTTTCAAAATGTATTACACCATTACTGAAATAGACTTGATTGATGACACCTTTTTTTTTTAATCCATTTATCACGTTTTCCTTACCACACTGAATTAATAAACATGGTGTAAGTTTACTGATTCAATATTCTCTTTCTGTTTTTACTGGGGGGTGGGGGGTTTGCCAGTGAATGACAGTCCAAGAATACATTAACCCTTTACCAATCTAGAACAAATAGATCATTCAGTTTGATTTTCATATTCAAAGTTAGCTATTACTTTAAGCTAACGGCTCTTCAGAATTTGCCGTAGGATATCGTGTACTGCCCAAAACCTGTTTTTTTTCACAAAAATTAGCCAAAAGTGACAAAATCTTCACAAATGTTGGTACTGCACAATATGGTGATGATAGTTGCCTGTCTTGAATAATCTCAGAAACTTTTTTTTAATATGCATCAAATTTTAAGTGGTCATGTCTCTTTGAAATATTGTCTGTGTGCATGCAAAATGGCAGCCGAAGAGCATTTTTCAGCAGAGTACACACCTCATTCATATGCTTTAGATATTTACAACACACTAGCCACAGAAATAAAAATGCATGCAGTGAAAACAAGAAAGATTTTAAACTTTTTTTTTATATGATTATAGTGTTTTTAATCAGTACAACAGAAGCAGGGTAATACAGTGAAAAGACAGGACATTTGCCACTTTTCAGCTGTGATGATGGTATTTGCCAGGGGCTGCTACTACCTACCTCTTGCTATGATAACAAACAGCTGACATCTCAGTATAAAGATAAAACAACAACAACAACAACAACAACAAACTTACCTTTGGATGCCCTATCCAGTGATCGCTGAAACTCGATGTTGTAGCTGTGGGTGGAGATGGCACTGCCGGGGCCCACATAGGAGGGACGCAGACTAAGCGTGGAGGCAGCGGAGACATCATTGGCTGTGTGGTTATCTGTCACCTCCTCTCTCAGGACCAGGTCACCAGAGGCAGAGAAGTCGAAAGAGTCCTCAGTGAGTGGCTGAGAGGCTGACAGATGACTGAGGTCCTGGAATGACTCCTGGCACAACAAGGTTACCTTGTGTTATAACATGGTGACAGGTTCATCCTTCTGTATGGCATAAAATGGTGACAGGTTCATCCTTCTGTATGGCATAAAATGGTGACATCACCCTTCCGTATGGCATAAAATGGTGACAGGTTCATCCTTCTGTATGGCATAAAATGGTGACAGGTTCATCCTTCTGTATGGCATAAAATGGTGACAGGTTCATCCTTCTGTATGGCATAAAATTGTGACATCACCCTTCCGTATGGCATAAAATGGTGACATGTTCATCCTGTATCTGGCCCAGGCCAAAAGCTGTGTCAGTTATTGAAATCCACTACGTGCCAAGGCCTACACTAAATTGTTGTGCTGAGATTGCCTTCAGCCATGACAAGCTCTTGACATAACAATCTGCACTCTCTGTTAACAAGAAAAATCCCCTGAAATAGCTGCCTATGTGGTGAGGTATTTGAAAAGAGTCATACACCAAACTTCTCATCTGGTGTACTTCCTATCTAACAGTGATTCCCAGGTGGGATGAGTGAGTCAAGAGTGCATGTTCTGGGTGACCCCTAGAGTTAAGCTGGGGAATGCACATCATCCTTCTGTATGGCATAAAATGGTGACATCATCTTTCTGTATGGCATAAAATGGTGACATCATCTTTCTGTGTGGCATAAAATGGCAATATCTCAGGGATTTTTTTTTTAATTCCAATACTGGACATTTTCTTTTTTTCTTTTAAACCATGGCCTGCATATAAATACTAGTCTTTGCCAGATAATCATACTTCATGGCAAAGAAAGATGTCTCAGGCTATATGCATATACCTGAATCATGCAAAGCTACATAAACATTGGAACCAAGTAACCCACCTTTTGCAACTGAAAATCAGGTATATTACAGTGGATGAGTTGAGGGGAGAGGTGTGACCCCTTCCCCTCCTAAAAAGCGGGGATCAGAGGGTTCAGCCCCCTGAAACTGAAGCATTTTCTTAAAATCTAGACAAACTATCTCCAGAAATGTAAATTATATCTAAAATACATTTACTATCTAAACACAACCACAGTCAAGGAAAAAAGTGCAGGTAGCATTGTTGTGTAGCCTGAGAAGAAAGTCTTTCAAAATGTGTGGGATTGTGAGCTTGTGCCTGAAGACTTCCCCCATTAATATGTATAGGGTTTACAAAGACCTCTCAGTATAAAATTCAAAGACATTTCAAGGAGTTAAAGAAAGAGAAGATAGTGTGATTCATGCAGCATTACATCTGTAGCATACCCATGCTAAGCTTTATCACTGATTGAAACCGAAAACAGAATTGGCAATACATATACATCTCTCTCTCTCTCTCTCTCTCTCTCTCTCTCTCTTCTCTCTCTCTCTCTGTCAACCTGTGTAAGTATTCTTAACTCAATGGTTGAAAAATTCAGATTTCTTCTTCTTCTTCCTTTTTTGTCATGTTTCTCCCTGGGGAGGTTTGACATTGATGAGCCTTCTCCATCTCTCTCTGTTTTGAGCTTCCTCCTTATTTATGCCCCTTTCTCTAAGATCATCTGCAATACAGGTAGCCCAGGTATTGCTAGGTCTTCCCTTTGGTCTCTTTCCATCCACCTCGAAGTTCATTGCTCTTTTTATGGTGTGGTGGTCTGCTTTCCATTGAACATACCCAAACCAGCGCAGTCTATTGGTACTAGCTACAGACTTCAGATCATCAACTTTGCACATTCTCCATAGTTCTTCATTCATGATCCTGTCTTCCCATTTGATCTTTGTCATGTAGCGTAGCATTCAGCAGATTTACCCAACATAATAAAGACATACAAATTATACATCAATGAAAAGTTTATTATGTCCACTTTTGAAATTGTTACACAGTTTTTCAATAGATGACTGTAATTATTTTTGACAAATTTTCCAAATATGTCACTGGATGTTGTAAAATGAAAAGTTTTGAAAATCAGGGCTGCTTATTTTACAGCAACAGCTTTTGAGTATGAATTGCAACCAACTAAGCAAAACTTATCTAGCAAGGCGAAGCCTGTTCTCAATTCTTGCAAAGAAGTTATACTTATTGACAGGAATGAGTGCATAGGACCACCCAATTTTTACCTATTTCTTAACCCTAGTAGCGCGGTTCCCGGAATATTCCGGTAAAGGCGGGTCTAAGCTGTGTGGCGGATCCCGGAATATTCCGGGATGACGTGGGTGATCATAGTTGAAAGCTTACTTTCGCTTTCAAAGGTCAGCCAATGAATGTTAAGGCCGTTGTAGGCCCGCAGAAAGGGGTGAAGGTCGTTTGACACACACAATCTGATTGGTTAAGAGTGTATTTTAATTTTTTCGGCCACCAACAGATCGTCTTCAACAAAAATGGCGGCCAGTGTTTGCAATAGAATTTCTTCAAGCGTTTTTTTTGCTGAGCTTTTTTACAACTCGACTAGCGAGAGGAGTTTTAGGGAGGCTGGATTGTTAATAAACAATGGAGGAGACGATGAGGTAAGGTTGTAGGAATATTTTGAAAAACTAATGGTAAAATCGATCAGCGATCGGACGAATCGAGTTGGTGTAGTTTTGCTGGATGACTTCTTCGCTACTCGGCATTTCGACGTCACAGATTGTTTTATTATTTTGACGCAACGAGGCTTCAAAATAACTGTTGAGAGTCAAATCGCTATGCTGCTGAATTACTTGCATCACATGAAATCAAGCGTCTTTGTATTTCGTCATAGAAAGCCACCACTTCGCACATCACCATGACGGCCGATGCGCGTCGCTTCGCTGAACTTATCCGAGTATTTGTTCCGAAAACGATACACAACTCCTTAAATTTTTTGAAAACCTAATGCAAGAAATGTGTTTACAAAACAATGAAACATTTATACCGCAAGAACTTTGCTTAACGTGTTTAATCGATTGGGCCATACGATGGAAAGTGATCGTAGTGTGCGCACACATTTTTTTTTTTTGGAATTTTTTTAACATAATCATAATCACTACACATTTTTAAATTACACTCATTTAAAGTATTATACTTTCTTATCCACGTGAATATAGCTTAAACACATTTAATTCAGTTTTTATATAATCAATAAACAAGCGTTGTTTAGCCACCTGCTCCAAAACAATGCTAGCCAATTTGAATTCAGCCAATAAGAAGTGAGGCCTTTTGCTGCATATTCAGCGCTACTAGGTGGTTTAATAAGTATATTACATAGTTATTTTTCTCCAATTATGTGCAATGCTTAAGGCATCAACAGATTCTTTGTCCCACCCCCTAAATTATAGTGTTTAGTACAAACAAGAACAGGACAACATCCAACATGGCAATATGACTTCTCAGGAGCTTTCAAAAACTGATGGGTGCTGCTAACGTTTTCATAATGAGTTACTTTGGGTTTATGTTCTCACTCTTCCTAATGATCTGACACAATCACCTTAGGAAATCATGTCATTATCTATCCATATTTTCAACACTACTTCACAGTATATTTTCCTTCTCTCCTTAAAATCAGGTTTTAGTGACAGCTTCTCCAACCTTTCCTTGCCTTCCACCTGTCGCAACGCTTCATTTAGCCTCATGCCTGTCCAATCTGAAAAGTTGTCCTCCCATCTCCTCCTCTATCTTCCTCATATCCCTCTTTCATTGTCCAACTGCCTCAAAAGTGACAGGGAAAGAAAGTACTTTGAAACAACAACAACAACAACAACATTTACCTGCAGGTTAAGCAGCTGCAGGAAGAGAGGGCTGTGCAGCATACAGATGATGGAGGCAATGTCGTCATCACGAGAGTGGTCCCCCGACTCCCACAGCTGAGCCTGCAGCCGCTCCAGGTAACCTGCCGCTGTCTGGCTGTCTGTAATTATGACAACAACAGACAACAATGACAACAATGATAAACAACCACACTTTTAAGTAACAGCATTGTTCCAGGTAACCTACTGCTATCTGGCTGTCTGTTATTATGACAACAACAGACAACAATGATAAACAACCACACTTTTAAGTAACAGGATTGTTCCAGGTAACCTGCTGCTATCTGGCTGTCTGTAATTATGACAACAACAGACAACAATGATAAACAACCACACTTTTAAGTAACAGCATTGTTCCAGGTAACCTACTGCTGTCTGGCTGTCTGTAACTATGACAACAACAGACAACAATGACAACAATGATAAACAACCACACTTTTAAGTAACAGCATTGTTCCAGGTAACCTGCTGCTATCTGGCTGTCTGTAATTATGACAACAGACAACAATGACAACAATGATAAACAACCACACTTTTAAGTAACAGCATTGTTCCAGGTAACCTACTGCTGTCTGGCTGTCTGTAATTATGACAAAAACAGACAACAATGACAACAATGATAAACAACCACACTTTTAAGTAACAGCATTGTTCCAGGTAACCTACTGCTGTCTGGCTGTCTGTAATTACGACAACAACAGACAACAATGACAACAATGATAAACAACCACACTTTTAAGTAACAGCATTGTTCCAGGTAACCTACTGCTGTCTGGCTGTTTGTAATTATGACAACAACAGATAATAGGTAATGTTCACTATTGTCCCAGGTAACCTGCTGCTATCTGGCTGTCTGTAATTATGACAACATAACAATGACAACATTGACAAATGACCATACACTAAAAAGTAACAGCAAATAATGCTCCAGGTAACCTGCTGCTGCCTGGGTGTCTGTAATGACGACAACAAAGATCAACAACACTGATAAACAACCACACAATATTAAGTAACACATTGTTCCTGGTAATTCAATGTTGACTGGCTATCTGTAATGACAACAACCGACAACAATGATCAATACAACACGGTAATAAGTAACAACATTGTTCCAGATAACCTGCTGCTGTCTGCCTGTAATACCAAAATAGTGATAAACAATAACACATTGTTCCTGGTAACCTACTGTTGTCTGGCTGGCTGTCATAACAACAAACAACAATGATAAACAACACTAACAAACAACCACTTGGAAATAAATAACAATACTGTTCTAGGTAACCCAATGCTGTCTTCTGTAATGACAACAACAGACAATGCTAATAAACAACATGAATTAATAAACAAAAACATGTGTCAAGTATACTGCTGCTCTCTGGCTGTCTTTAACAACAGCAGTAATCAACAATAAACAACAATGACAACAACAATAAACAAATTCCAGGTAGCCGGCTGCTGTCTGGCTGTTTGCATCAACAACAATAATTGAATAAACAACAAAAATAATCAGTAACAAAGTTTCAGATAACCTGCTATCTGTCATGACCAGAACATTACCAAAAATAATAAACAATAAGATTCTATCAGGCCTGCACCTGTCTGGCTGCCTGTCAGGAAAACATAAATAACAACAATGTTACAAGTACTCTACTGTCTCTGATGATAATAATAATATCATTATTATAATAATGAAATTATTAATAATAATAACAATAATTCATAATGATGATGATGATAAATAAATATTAACAAGTAGCCAGGTTCCATGCCTGGTTGCACAGTTTGTTCTATTCATGAACTGGCAGAAGATGATTTCTGTACACTCGGAACATGAGCAATCAAATGTTGGTTGTATAATACAACTGCTGACATGAGGAAACCAAGCCAACGGAGTGCCACACAGATGCTAGTGACAACAGTGACATTCAGGGGCAATGGTGCTGGCACTGGTCAAAAACACACAGACATCAACTGCTCAACTTATTGTATTCATGATTTCATGTAAGGTGGCATAACAATAATGATCATGAAAACTGAAAAATGCCATAAGAACTTTAGAAGCCATATAACTCATTCTCTAGTCTTGGTGAGATCCCCATTACATCACAAGATACATTCTGCTAATTGAAATTATGTGTACTGTGTGTACACCATATACTGCAGTAATGTAAAGTCTCCGTCTTTTCCATCTTTAGTTTTCAAGAATACATTATTTAGGTCATGCATACCAAACAGTCATTTAGGTCATGCACACCAAACAGGCGTTATCAAGTATTACCACTGCTGTCATTATCATTACTATTTTCATTCATCATCAGGCAATAAATGATAAACCAATGAGTGGCATGTGAAAGTCAGTTTTCTTTCCTAAAGGCAAATTCTCCACAATCAAGTTTAATATACATGTAACAATCCTTCTACAACAAATACTATCAACTGATCAAGTGTCATCTTGAAAAATCTATTTGTAAATTTCACCGAATTAAGAATTGAATAACTTGTTCCTCTTCACACGTGACTTGCCAGGCCAAAAGCTGTGTCAGGTTATTGATGTCAGTATTGCCAAGGCCTACATTAAAATGTTGTTATGTTAAAATGTTTGTTTGAGATTGCCTTCAGCATGACAAGCTCTTACATAACAACCTGCACTCTCTTTATAGGAGAAAAAATCCTTGAAGTCGGAGTATGGCTGCCTATGTGGCGAAGGTACTTGAAAAGAGTCATACATCGAAACTTCTCACCGGTTTGTACTTCTATCTCACAGTGATTCCAGGTGGGACGAGTGAGTCAAGAGTGCATGTTCTGGGTGACCCCCGGGTGTAAAGCTGGGAACGCACAACAACAACAACACGTGACTTACCTGATACCAAGACATTCTCAGCAGTTCTGGTCTGATGTCAGGTCAAATCAATCTTCTGCAAACACACAGCAACAATGACTAGTTAACAAAGTATAACAAGCATAACAAACATAATCATTGCATAAAAAGCATAACAAGCATAATCATTGCATAAAAAGCAAAGCATACAGTCAACAATTTTTAAAATATCATTAAGCAAAGATAGTAGTTTCCATATCAAATGAAAATGATTAAACAATGCAGAAACCAAAGTTGTTGTTTTTTCTAACCCTAAAATAATAAACATACTTGTATTAGTCTAATACTTTACTTCCATGTCCCACAAGTGCATCTTGGCTTGGCGGCAAGAACTGAAATGGTATGATAATGTAAAAAGATTTGACAGACTTTCTGTTTCAAATATCACTTTGCAAGGCACAATGCCCTGGGAGGTACAAAAAGGAGACAAAGAAGGCACTAATGAGAATGAGATACTCACAGAAAGAAATGTGACACATAAAACAGACTTTAAAGAGTGTTGCTGAAATCCAGGCATGGGCACACAATCGCACAACTGGTGAATGAGCTCTGGTATTTTCATCACTGTGGTGCATCGTTGCCATATAAAAGCATTGGTAGTGGTACTGAGGCATCTAAACCAGGAAATGGAGCAATGTTTATAAATGCAGGTTAATAATAACTACACTTCTGACAAAATGGCACACATAAAAAGGTTGGCTGCGTGTGGAGTTAATGAACGTGTTGATAACTTACGATATGAAAACAGAACTCCTGGTTCATTAATTTGGTGATTACACCTATGACTGTATTCATGACTGACTGCCAGTGTGACCACTAAATTTTTTGATGTTCATTTGGCCTGCTTTGTTTACGTAGCAAACTTCCTCTAACCCATATGATAGAAACTGCAGACAATGCCTATACCTACACACGGCCAATTCCACAGCACTAATCTGCTTTAATGGTGCTACCTTTCGAAAAAAACAAAAGTATGCATGGTATTTCGATCAACTTGCCACAGCTCTCCTGCCGTATGCTCACTACAGGTGATGCTATTCTTATAATTTCTGAAGTAATCAAACCTATACCATATTAGCAGCCAAAAGTCGCTCATTACCTTTAATATTTCAGTGTTCAAACAAAACTTTAAACAGTTATGAGACACTTACAAACTTTTCTTCGATTTTCCCGAAAGTCTCAAAGTGCCCCAAACGAGAGCACTGTTTATGCGGAAGTAAAAGCTGCAGTTACGCATGCGCGACAAGTAATCGGATTTTTAAAACGATCTTTCTTATGAAGTATGCATAACATGAGCGTTATGAGCATACTTTTAGAAAAAGATCTTTATTCATTCTCTCTTGTTCAGAAATCATTAGGGATTTCTAGGCTGTTAGTGGCTGTATCTACTCGTTTTAAGTAGGCTTGACTGTCAGGCATTTAAAGGGAGCTCATTCTTACACAGAGTTCTGCAAAGAAATGAAAGCTCCTGCATTGATTAACTCAAAGGTGTGAATAAAATTTTAATGACGAAATAACTAATAATAAGAATAGTGATATATAGCATTTATAGCGTGGAATCTTGTAAATCAAACAAATCAAAGCGCTTACATTCGAAACATTCCACGCATGCAACCACTCAAAAGATTAACAGCCTTCAGACACTCAGATATGCCTTTGTGAAACAATGATTAAAAGGTAAAGGTGTCCCATAACCTATGTGAGTGTATGGGAGTGAGGCATCAGATACCTCAATTTCTCATGGGGCCAGCATATGAGGGCGGCACCCATCTCCTCTCCTCGCTGTTTTACCTTCCTGAACCTAAAGAGGCAGGTACCCATTTATGGCCTGGGGGACTGTACTGAAGCCAAACGGTCACCCATCCAACTGGTAATCAGCTCGATGTGCTTAACTTTAGCTGGGGAAGCAAATGCTTTGACCACTAACCTATCCCGTCCCTGCAATAATATTATTATGCAAAAGTATTTCTTTATTTAATGGCTGTTTCTTTCATACAATGTTGTTATTATTGTGCCGCCTTGCGTACTTTAGGAATTGTTGTGCTGCATCTATCTATGCAAGAACAAAAATTTTGAGCCAAGCCTTGTTAGAAAATTTGTTGTTGGTTTTGTTTTAAACATAGATGCAGCACAACAATTCGTAAAACACACAAGGGGGCACAAGAATAAAAACATTGTATGAAGAAACAACCATTCAATAAAGAAATATTTTTTTATTGATGATAAAGAAAAAAGACAGAAAATAGCTTAACAGGATGTTTGAAAAAGATATACGCATTACAAACTATTATATTTTTCAAAAACCTAAAAACCATAGTGTATAATTTAATCTAAACAAAATTAAATAGTTAACTCACGCACACACACACACACACACACACACACACACACACACACACACACTATGATTTATGGATATTATATTCGATCTGGTTTCTGCTTAAAAAGCAAACCAAAAAAAACTCTAGGTTTTGGACATACTATAAAAGTATTCGCTCGTTTCTTAAAGTATCGAAAATACTTGAAGCTTTAAAAATCATTGAAAAGTATTGGTTTCAATGCTTAAATTATAGATATAAATAAGAGAGTTACTTAACAAGAAATGAAAAATAATATGGAAGGATACCACGAGTTCGACTTTGAAAAGGTGGTTTGTTGTCAAGGGCTCATGATTTCTTACTTTTTTTCTGTTGCATTAGGAGTTTTTCAACTTCATAAAGCACAGTTTGCTATAAGTGGGGGTGTGGACGGCTGAAATATGTCTGATCCTTAAATGACAAAACTATGACAGGGAAGGTGGGCAGCTTCTTCCTATGGTAGCTTGTGTGATGAATAGCCTGATTAGAAAGTGATCAGAAGGGATAGCTGAATATTTCGGACAATCTTTGTTTTGTGGTTTCTGACTGGGTACGAATTTTTTGTTTTTTGTTGGATTTTTTTTCTTGGGTTTTTTATCTTCTTTATGAGATCAGATTTTCAGTTTTTCCATTGTGTAACTACGAATTGATAGAATCACATCCGTAGGCTAAGGAGCACTGAAGTGGGAATCTTTGCTTTCCTATTGCTATTGTGATGGACATGAATTGAGCTGCATTATTCTCTCTCTCTCTCTCTCTCTCTCTCATCTCTCTCTCTCTCTCTTCTCTCTCTCTCTCTTCCTCTCTCTTGTGTTGATAACCTTATTCATTGGCTTCAACACATTTCCGGCAACAAAGAAGTACAGCATCTCATTTTTTATACTGGAATCAACACATGCAAATATACATCCATCACAGACAATAAATGGACACAACTTATCAGAAATATCAAGCAAGTGTTCCCCCAAGCCAGGCTGCTGGCATCGTCCATTGTTCACTCAATGGGACGGCATCCTCTAAAGAAGACCGTCAATTTATCCAATATGTCCCTTGCAAAAGTGTGTTCTGCAGAAAACATCACGTTTGCAGACCACACTGCCATATTTACAACTGCTAGTGGGGCCCCACGCAAAGATTTATATTCTGACCCTATCCATACCAGCCCCAAAGGTGCAGACAGGTTAGCGTCCAGCCTCAAATACGCCGACCCCGACACCAACGACAGCCTCTCCTGATGACCCCACCTACACGGCTCACTGACATACAGAGGAGGCAACCCTTACCTCTGCTTCAATAAAGGTATCAACCAGCTTCCAGTGTCCCTGGATACCCTTTTTCATCGCAGATGTCAGGACGCCAACCCAACCCTCAACCCCTGAATGACAGTGTCTGGGCCAACAGACAAACCCTCCCACATCTACCATATGACGACCCTACATCCTCCCAACCGCCAGCCCCCACCCTACCCAGCAGTGTCCGCCACCAGACTTCACCCAGCTCCAACTTTTCTGTCTAGGGTTACACTAGAAATTCACACCTACCAATACTCTACATTAACTCATTGGAGTCGCACTGAAATGGATCCTGCCATTTTGTGGTGACGCATGATTTTGGCTATATTTGAAAAATTCAGCAGACTTACCCAACATAATAATGACATACACATTATATATCATTGAAAAGTTTATAATGTCTTCTTTTGAGATTGTTTCACTTTTTTTTTAATAGATGACTGTATTTATTTTTTTACAAATTTCCAAAATATGTCACTGAATGCTAAAAAATAAAAAGTTTTGAAAATTAGGGTTGGTATCTTAAATGGCTTGAACTATTCATCAACTTGTCCCCTTGAAGCAATGTGATGATTTTTCACCAAAGTAAAGTTCCCTGAAGCTGGCTGAATCCATGTGATGTCACTTTTTGTACAACAGATTTTTTTTTTTAAAGAATCATAACACTGGAGGGCCTAAAATCCCAAATATATCACTTGTTGACATGTCAAACAAAATTGGCCAACAGATAAAAACTAGGCAAGCTTATGGTCAAGGAAAGCAACTGCCTTTAGAAAAATGATTGCCCTACAGGCCAGAGTACTTTCCCTTGAGTTAACCATCCTCAATGAGTTAAGGGTGGGTTGTGTGGGTGGGGGGGGGGAAGGGGGGGGGGGGAGGAGGGTGGTATGCAGGTGCACCTATGTGTGCCTATGTGTGCACCCACGTGGGTGTATGTGTGTGTGTGTGTGTGTGTGAACAAGAATATGTATGTGTGTTCATAGGTGCATGCATGTGTATGAACTCTTCCTTTAACCAATCATTAGTTAGAAGCTGCATAACATGTACAAGGACTGATTCCTGTGTTCTGCTACCCTGGCCTTGAAATGTCAATTTGGTGACAGTTTAATTTTATATTATATATCTCTATTCTGTGCTGGAGACACGCCCACCCAGTGCTGCATTGTGAAGCAAACAGTGACAGGACACAACCAGTGACAATCTCCTACACCAGGACCAAGCTTTCTGGAACAGTGCTGATTGTGCTCATCACTTTCTTTTCTCTTTTCTTGTCTTTTTTCTTTCTTTTTTTAAAAATAATATTTTCCAGGAACTGTGCTGATTGTAGTTGTGCTTATTATTCATATTCTGACATCTTTTATTTACAGATGCTTTACTGTATTATCTGGCCTCGCTTGTTGTGGGTAATTTCGTTGCTCTGTTGTAGTTGTTGTTGTTGTTGTTGTTGTTGTTTTTATCTCCCCTTTCTCTAGGTAACCAACAACGCTACCAGTGGAATTTTTTTTACTCCCCACACTACTGTGGACTGACTGAGTTATACACACACTGTGTGCTATAGAGTGGTTATTGATTTTACTCCTGCCTTCACCCTTCCACCCCTATACCCTATCAAGTATTCACTCCCCCCCCCCCCCCTCCTCCAGCTTATTATTATTATTATCATTATTATTATTATTATTATTATTATTATTATTATTATTCATTGTCTCTCTTTTCTTCCTATCTTCACCATTCTTGTACACATTAATACATTCCTCACAAAACTAACTTCAATAGATGTATTGAAGACACAATTCATGGCCCTCCAAGGATGGCTTACGAATTTGCCACCTAAATATAAACCATGCAGTCAATAAAATCGAAGATATAACAAGACTCATCACAAACCAAGGCAAACCATTTCATATACTAGGGCTTTCCGAGTCAAGACTTTCAGAACACATAACCAACACTGACATTACCATTCCAGGATATAAAATCCTGCAAAAGCCCAAAGAAACAGGTATCTTAATCTTTATTAGTGAGTCTATAACGTTCAAACGTCTTTTCCATCTTGAACGTTATGAAGTAGTAGAATCCATCTGGATCAAAGTAGCTATAAAAGGTGCACCACCTATTATAATGGGGTTCTGCTACAGAAATAAGTAAATTGGATAGACAAGTTTGACTCCATGATGAATGTAGTCCTATTAGAATCTAGGGAAATTATCTTACTAGGTGATTTTAATATTGACCTAGCAGAAGTAAACAATCTTACTTACTTTACTTTTTACTTTTTCCTTCGGCTTGTACTCTGTGGCGTGGTGGCTGGGAGATATAACTGTCTGTCTGCTGCAAGGCGGATAACTTGGAGGAGGGACAATCCATGGACTTTCAGTGTTTCTGCCACGAAATCACTCCAGCGTCGCCTGGGTCTACATCTGGCCCTCGTGCCAGAGTAAGTTGTAAGCAGGCAAGGCTGGCTGGTTTGGCGGCATGTGAGGTGCCGGAACCACTTGGTTCGTTGTTCAATATGGTGTAGGAGGGGTGTGGCTCCTACCATGTCTCTGATCACCTCGTTTCTTATCTTGTCTCTCCTTGTCTTGTTGACAGCTTTCCTCAAGTCACACGTTACCAGTTTCTG
>CM054140.1:1752826-1825915 GCA_028751875.1 Rapana venosa
AAGAATACATTATTTAGGTCATGCATACCAAACAGTCATTTAGGTCATGCACACCAAACAGGCGTTATCAAGTATTACCACTGCTGTCATTATCATTACTATTTTCATTCATCATCAGGCAATAAATGATAAACCAATGAGTGGCATGTGAAAGTCAGTTTTCTTTCCTAAAGGCAAATTCTCCACAATCAAGTTTAATATACATGTAACAATCCTTCTACAACAAATACTATCAACTGATCAAGTGTCATCTTGAAAAATCTATTTGTAAAATTTTCACCGAATTTAAGAATTGAATAACTTGTTCCTCTTCACCACGTGACTTGGCCCAGGCCAAAAGCTGTGTCAGGTTATTGATGTCAGCTAATTGCCAAGGCCTACATTAAAATGTTGTTATGTTTAAAATGTTGTGTTGAGATTGCCTTCAGCCATGACAAGCTCTTAACATAACAACCTGCACTCTCCTTTATAGGAGAAAAAAATCCTCTGAAGTCGGAGTATGGCTGCCTATGTGGCGAGGTACTTGAAAAGAGTCATACACGCAAACTTCTCACCCGGTGTACTTCCTATCTCACAGTGATTCCCAGGTGGGACGAGTGAGTCAAGAGTGCATGTTCTGGGTGACCCCCAGGGTGTAAAGCTGGGGAACGCACAACAACAACAACCACGTGACTTACCTGATACCAAAGACATTCTCAGCAGTTCTGGTCTGATGTCAAGGTCAAATCCAATCTTCTGCAAACACACAGCAACAATGACTAGTATAACAAAGTATAACAAGCATAACAAACATAATCATTGCATAAAAAGCATAACAAGCATAATCATTGCATAAAAAGCAAAGGCATACAGTCAACAATTTTTAAAATATCATTAAGCAAAGATAGTAGTTTCCATATCAAATGAAAATGATTAAACAATGCCAGAAACCAAAGTTGTTGTTTTTTCTAACCCTAAAATAATAAACATACTTAGTATTAGTCTATTACTTACTTACCATGTCCCACAAGTGCATCTTGGCTTGGCGGCCAAGAAAACTGAAATGGTATGATAATGTAAAAAGATTTGACAGACTTTCTGTTTCAAATATCACTTTGCAAGGCAATGCCCTGGGAGGTACAAAAAGGAGACAAAGAAGAGGCACTAATGAGAATGAGATACTCACAGAAAGAAATGTGTACACATAAAACAGACTTTAAAGAGTGTTGCTGAAATCCAGGCATGGGCACACAATCGCCACAACTGGTGAATGAGCTCTGGTATTTTCATCACTGTGGTGCATCGTTGCCATTAAAAAGCATTGGTAGTGGTACTGAGGCATCTAAACCAGGAAATGGAGCAATGTTTATAAATGCAGGTTAACTAATAACTACACTTCTGACAAAATGGCACACATAAAAAGGTTGGCTGCGTGTGGAGTTAATGAACGTGTTGATAACTTACGATATGAAAACAGAACTCCTGGTTCATTAATTTGGTGATTACACCTATGACTGTATTCATGACTGACTGCCAGTGTGACCACTAAATTATTTTGATGTTCATTTGGCCTGCTTTGTTTAACGCTAGCAAACTTCCTCTAACCCATATGATAAGAAACTGCAGACAATGCCTATACCTACACACGGCCAATTCCACAGCCACTAATCTGTCTTTACATGGTGCTACCTTTCGAAAAAAACAAAGTATGCATGGTATTTCGATCAACTTGCCACAGCTCTCCTGCCGTCTGCTCACTACAGGTGATGCTATTCTTATAATTTCTGAAGTAATCAAACCTATACCATATATAGCAGCCAAAAGTCGCTCATTACCTTTAATATTTCAGTGTTCAAACAAAACTTTAAACAGTTATGAGACACTTACAAAACTTTTCTTCGATTTTCCCGAAAGTCTCAAAGTGCCCCAAACGAGAGCACTGTTTATGCCGGAAGTAAAAAGCTGCAGTTACGCATGCGCGACAAGTAATCGGATTTTTTAAAACGATCTTTCTTATGAAGTATGCATAACATGAGCGTTATGAGCATACTTTTAGAAAAAGATCTTTATTCATTCTCTCTTGTTCAGAAATCATTAGGGATTTCTAGGGCTGTTAGTGGCTGTATCTACTCGTTTTTAAGTAGGCTGCTGACTGCTCAGGCATTTAAAGGGAGCTCATTCTTACACAGAGTTCTGCAAAGAAATGAAAGCTCCTGCCATTGATTAACTCAAAGGTGTGAATAAAATTTTAATGACGAAATAACTAATAATAAGAATAGTGATATATAGCATTTATAGCGTGGAATCTTGTAAATCAAACAAATCAAAGCGCTTACATTCGAAACATTCCCACGCATGCAACCACTCAAAAGATTAACAGCCTTCAGACACTCAGATATGCCTTTGTGAAACAATGATTAAAAGGTAAAGGTGTCCCATAACCTATGTGAGTGTATGGGGAGTGAGGCATCAGATACCTCAATTTCTCATGGGGCCAGCATATTGAGGGCGGCACCCATCTCCTCTCCCTCGCTGTTTTACCTTCCCTGAACCTAAAGAGGCAGGTACCCATTTATGGCTGGGGGACTGTACTGAAGCCAAACGGTCACCCATCCAACTGGTAATCAGCTCGATGCTGCTTAACTTTAGCTGGGGAAAGCAAATGCTTTGACCACTAACCTATCCCGTCCCTGCAATAATATTATTATGCAAAAGTATTTCTTTATTTAATGGCTGTTTCTTTCATACAGTGTTGTTATTATTGTGCCGCCTTGCGTACTTTAGGAATTGTTGTGCTGCATCTATCTATGCAAGAACAAACATTCTGAGCCAAGCCTTGTTAGAAAATTTGTTGTTGGTTTTGTTTTAAACATAGATGCAGCACAACAATTCGTAAAACACACAAGGGGGCACAAGAATAAAAACATTGTATGAAGAAACAACCATTCAATAAAGAAATATCTTTTTATTGATGATAAAGAAAAAAGACAGAAAATAGCTTAACAGGATGTTTGAAAAAGATTACGTATTACAATACTATTATATTTTTCAAAAACCTAAAACCCCATAGTGTATAATTTAATCTAAACAAAATTAAATAGTTAACATCACACACACACACACACACACACACAACACACCACCCACACACACACACTTGATTTATGGATATTATATTCGATCTTGGTTTCTGCTTAAAAGCAAACAACAAACTCTAGGTTTGGACATACTAAAAGTATTCGCTCGTTTCTTAAGTATCGAAAATACTTGAAGCTTTAAAAGTCATTGAAAAGTATGGGTTCAATGCTTAATTATAGATATAAATAAGAGAGTTTCTTAAAAGAAATGAAAAAATATGGAAGGATACCACGAGTTCGACTTTGAAAAGGTGGTTTGTTGTCAAGGGCTCATGATTTCTTACTTTTTTCTGTTGCATTAGGAGTTTTTCAATTTCCATAAAGCACAGTTTGCTATAGTGGGGGTGTGGACGGCTGAAATATGTCTGACCTTAAATGACAAAACTATGACAGGAATGGTGGGCAGCACTTCTTCCTATGTAGATTTGTGATGAATAGCCTGATTAGAAAGTGATCAAAAGGGATAGCTGAATATTTCGACAATCTTTGTTTTGTGGTTTCTGACTGGGTACGAATTTTTTGTTTTTTGTTGGGTTTTTTTCTTGGGTTTTTTATCTTCTTTATGAGATCAGATTTTCAGTTTTTCCATTGTGTAACTACGAATTGATAGAATCACATCTGTAGGCTAAGGAGCACTGAAGTGGGAATCTTTGCTTTCCTATTGCTCTTGTGATGGACATGAACTGAGCCTCAACAAAGAAATACAGCACCTCATTTTTTATACTGGAATCAAACACATGCAAATATACATCCATCACAGACAATAAATGGACACAACTTATCAGAAATATCAAGCAAGTGTTCCCCCAAGCCAGGCTGCTGGCATCGTCCATTGTTCACTCAATGGGACGGCATCCTCTAAAGAAGACCGTCAACCTATCCAATATGTCCCTTGCAAAAGTGTGTTCTGCAGAAAACATCACGCTTGCAGACCACACTGCCATATTTACACCCGCCAGTAGGCCCACGCAAAGATTTATATTTGACCCTTCCACCAGCCCCAAAGTGCAGACAGTTACCGTACAGCCCAAATACGCCGACCCCGACCCCAACGACAGCCTCTCCTGCTGACCCCACCTACACGGCCCACTGACGTACAGAGGACGCAACCCTTCCTCTGCTTCAAAAGGGTTCAACCGATCCAGTGTCCTGGATACCCTTTTCATCGCAGATGTCAGGACGCACCCAACCCTCAACCCCTGAATGACAGTGTTGGGCCAACAGACAAACCCTCCCACATCTACGATATGACGACCCTACATCCTCCCAACCGCCAGCCCCCACCCTACCCAGCAGTGTCCGCCACCAGACTTCACCCAGCTCCAACTTTTCTGTCTAGGGTTACACTGGAAATTCACACCTACCAATACTCTACATTAAGGGTGTGTGTGGGGGGGGGGGGGGGGGGGGGGTGGTATGCAGGTGCACCTATGTGTGCCTATGTGTGCACCCACGTGTGTGTATGTGTGTGTGTGTTGTGTGTGAACAAGAATATGTATGTGCGTTCATAGGTGCATGCATGTGTATGAACTCTTCCTTTAACCAATCATTAGTTAGAAGCTGCATAACATTGTACAAGGACTGATTCCTGTGTTCTGCTACCCGTGGCCTTGAAATGTCAATTTGGTGACAGTTTAATTTTATATTATATATCTCTATTCTGGGGACGGGATAGCTCAGTGGTCGGAGCACTCGCTTTCCCCCAGCCAAGTTAAGCAGCGTCGAGCGTGGTTACCAGTTGGATGGGTGACCGTTTGCGCGCCTTGGCTTCAGTACAGTTCCCCCAGTTCACCCAGCTGTAAATGGGTACCTGCCCTCTTTAGGGTCAGGGAAGGTAAAGCAGCGAGGGAGAGGAGATGGGCGCCGCCCTCAATATGCTGGCCCTAGAGAAGTGAGGTCTCTGACGCCTCGCTCCCCTACGACCTTACAGGTTATGGGACTCCTTTACCTTTTTCCTTTTATATCTCTATTCTGTGCTGGAGACACGCCCACCCAGTGCTGCATTGTGAAGCAAACAGTGACAGGACAAACCAGTGACAATCTCCTACACCAGGACCAAGCTTTCTGGAACAGTGCTGATTGTGCTCATCACTTTCTTTTCTCTTTTCTTGTCTTTTTTCTTTCTTTTTTTTCTTTTTTTTAAAATCATATTTTCCAGGAACTGTGCTGATTGCAGTTGTGCTTATTATTCATATTCTGGCATCTTTTATTTACAGGTGCTTTACTGTATTATCTGGCCTCGCTTGTTGTGGGTAATTTCGTTGCTCTGTTGTTGTTGTTGTTGTTGTTTTTATCTCCCCTTTCTCTAGGTAACCAACAACGCTACCTGTGGAATTTTTTTTACTCCCCAGACTACTGTGGACTGACTGAGTTATACACACATTGTGTGCTATAGAGTGGTTATTGATTTTACTCCTGCCTTCACCCTTCCATCCCTATACCCTATCAAGTATTCACTCCCCCCCCCCCTCCCCCGCTTATTATTATTATCATTATTATTATTATTCATTGTCTCTCTTTTCTTCCTATCTTCACCATTCTTGTACACATTAATACATTCCTCACAAAACTAACTTCAATAGATGTATTCAAGACACAATTCATGGCCTTCCAAGGATGGCTTACGAATTTGCCACCTAAATATAAACCATGCAGTCAATAAAATCGAAGATATAACAAGACTCATCACAAACCAAGGCAAACCATTTCATATACTAGGGCTTTCCGAATCAAGACTTTCACAACACATAACCAACACTGACATTTCCATTCCAGGATATAAAATCCTGCGAAAAAATCCGCAAAACCCAAAGAAACAGGTATCTTAGTCTTTATTAGTGAGTCTATAACGTTCAAACGTCTTTTCCATCTTGAACGTTATGAAGTAGTAGAATCCATCTGGATCAAAGTAGCTATAAAAGGTGCACCACCTATTATAATGGGGTTCTGCTACAGAAATAAATAAATTGGATAGACAAGTTTGACTCCATGATGAATGTAGTCCTATTAGAATCTAGGGAAATTATCTTACTAGGTGATTTTAATATTGACCTAGCAGAAGTAAACAATCTTACTTACTTTACTTTTTACTTTTTCCTTCTGCTTGTACTCTGTGGCGTCGTGGCGGGGAGATATAACTGTCTGTCTGCTGCAAGGCGGATAACTTGGAGGAGGGACAATCCATGGACTTTCAGTGTTTCTGCCACGAAATCACTCCAGCGTCGCCTGGGTCTACCTCTGGCCCTCGTGCCAGAGTAAGTTGTAAGCAGGCAAGGCTGGCTGGTTTGGCGGCATGTGAGGTGCCGGAACCACTTGGTTCGTTGTTCAATGTGGTGTAGGACGGGTGTGGCTCCTACCATGTCTCTGATCACCTTGTTTCTTATCTTGTCTCTCCTTGTCTTGTTGACAGCTTTCCTCAAGCACTTCATCTCACACGTTACCAGTTTCTGCTCCAGGGTTTTTGTCAGAAGCCATGTCTGGCACTGGTAAGTGAGAGTTGGCAGGAAGATGGCTTGATCAGCTTTGGTTAGGTTTTTTTGGGGGTGGGGGTGTATTTAGGGTTTTCTTTATTTGCTTGCTTGGGGGGGGGGGGGGGGGTTGTTGGGGGGGGGGGGAGCTGTTTTGAAAAGGGTTATTTCCCCTTGTTTTTATTGTGAGACTGTATAAGTATTGGGTTATTATTATTAAGATGTATCCCTAACGGGCGGGAACTGAATGTAAAAAAGCACATATGTGTTTATTCATTATCCTCGAAATAAAAGAATTTGTCATTGTCATTTGTCATTGTCATTGCCTTGGTGCTCATTGGGATGTTAGGATGTGGCAGAAGTGGGGCAAGTTGATAGCTGACTGGGTTTGCTTTTTGACAGTGTGTTTCTATTTCTCTGTCCAGTTTTCCATCTTCTGTGAATATACTGCCTAAGTACTTGAATTCAGTCGTCTACTTTAGTTGGGCTCCGTTGATGTTGATTTTGAGCTTTTCTGAAGTTCTACTGACTGTCATGGCTTCGGACTTGCTTACGCTGATTTTCATGCCATAGGTTTCACAGCATGTATTGAGCTGGTCTGTGTGCTCTTGCAGCTTGTCTTTGTTATCATTGATCATTACTTGATTGTCAGCAAACAGAAGTTCGTTGAGTGCCTCCAGGTCTGACAGGACGTATAAATATATATAATATAAATGAGTAAACAATCAATGGACCCAAGTTATGAACTCATTCAATATTTACCAATTAGTTACTTCACCCACAAGAGTCACATCAAATTGTAACACAATAATTGATCACATCTACGTATCAGACCCTAAAAACATCATAGGAATGTGTGTCCCTGTATATAACTGTTATGGATCACTACCCAGTCTGTGCCACATGGTCAAAATAAGGAACACAAATTCCTAAACCTGGCCATAAAACTATAACCTATCGTTCTTTTGCAAAATTTAATGAGCAGCTTTTCTTACTAGAGCTAAGCAGTTCTATGCTCTCGGAAACATTCAATATTACTGATCCAGACCTGGCCATTGAGTTCTGGATAAAAGATTTTACTTAAATCTATAACAAACATGCCCCATTAAAAACCATAAGGATCAAACATGTCCGCAAACCGCCTTGGCTTACAAAGGAACTAGAAGAAACATGTTATCTTAGAGATTTCTTAAAAGAACATAAATATTATGAGGAGTCAAACAAATTAAGAAATGCCATAAACTCACAAAAATGACGAGAGAAAAGGAAATATAATTTCCAAGATCTACTATCATCCAAATAAAATTCAAAGACTATATGAAAAGCAATCAATCAAATAACAAATAATCAATTGTCTTCTAACTCTAATGTAATTAAAGATATTTCTGCTGAAAAACTTAACAATCATTTCATTAATATTTCTTCTAACATAATTAACAATGATAACTCAAAGTCCAATGATCTCAATGAACTAAACAACACTGCCAAGAAAAACGTATTCCATGAAAGGTCCACATACCATTCATATCTGTTTCTGAGAACTATAACTATCTGACACCTCAAACAATCAAGTACGCATGGTCTTGATGGAATAGATGGCAGAATACTGAAGCTCTCAGCTCCAGTTATTACAGACACTCTGACATATCTATAACCTTTGTCTTCATAAGAACTATTTCCCCAACGCCTTCAAAACTGCTAAGGTGATTCCCTTCCACAAATCTGGATACACTTCCTATCCCTCAAACTATAGGCCAATCTCTATTATATCTTACCTTTCAAAACCCTTGGAAAAACATATGAATAAACACCTACCATCAAATAGATATTAACAACTTACTTCACCCAAATCAGTCTGGATTTAGAAAAAAATAGCTGTGCCATACAGCATTGACTAGTCTTGTAGACAATTGGCTGTCAAACATTAATGACAATAATTTTGTGGAGTATTATTTGTAGATTTCAAAAAAAGCATTTGATACAATTGACCCAGACTTCTCATTAAAAAGCTAGACATATATAATCTCTCTACAAATACTTTAGAACTTCTTGCTTCTTATCTTACAAACAGGCAACAGTGTGTCTCAATAGCTACGTCCACATCCACACTAAAAACCCATTCATGATGGAGTACCACAGGGATCCATCTTAGGACCAATTATCTTTTCATTATACATAAATGACCTTCCTCTCCATATCAAATCTAAATGGGAACTTTTGCTGATGACACACCATACATACAAGCCATACCGACATTAACTCTCTTGCAAAGACATTGCAAAAAAGCACTGATGATCTTGTCAAATGGACTGAACTAAACTGCATGTCTATACACCCCCTGAAAACAAAATGCATGCTTATCACTACCAGATAAAAGGACAAATCTATCTCATAAACTTTCTCCAACCCATATTAAAAAGGAAGCAATCGAACAAGCCTCTCATCACAAAGTTCTAGGAGTAACAATTGACGAAAATATCAGCTGGTACCATCACATTCCCATCTGTGCAAATACATGTCTTAAAGAGTATACCAATTGACTAAAATCAAACATTTTCTTGACTTTCAGTCCACTGAGACACTCATGGCACCTAAGCTAAGACAGTGACAATTCACACATGGATTGGTTGCCAATGCTCCAAACTCACTCATGGAGACACACTGGACACCAAAGGGAAGAAAAGGGCTCAGCCTGCAACCATGGGTATCCAAACAGACTGAGAAGTTGTTTGTTTGGACACAACACTATATTACTGTTAGGTTGTCAAAGAAACCTAACTCCGTCTTTTAGAATTGCTGAACTGAGCAAATCATGAAGTCTAACCAGGTTAAAAA
The DNA here is from genome assembly GCA_028751875.1 of Rapana venosa. Taxonomy (NCBI): domain Eukaryota; kingdom Metazoa; phylum Mollusca; class Gastropoda; order Neogastropoda; family Muricidae; genus Rapana; species Rapana venosa. The sequence goes on from CM054140.1 coordinate 1,762,245, forward strand.
CATTCTTTCTAGAAGGAGGGGAAGGAAAGAGGGGTTTAGTTCAAACGTTATAGCGGCAAAGTGCACACTATAACACCTCTATAGTTGGCACAGTTTCTGAGGTCTATTCTCTTGGGTAGCTTGATGAGGTAGCCCTCCTTCCAGTCTGATGGTACTTCCTCCTCTTCCCAAATCTTCCCAAAGAGAGGGTACAGCATCTCTACCATGGTCTCCAGGTCTGCCTTGAGTGCTTCTGCTGGGATGTTGTCGGTCCTGCTACCTTGCCATTTCTCAGCATTTTGATGGCTTTCCTGATCTCCTCCCTGATTGGTTGCTCACAGTTGATGTCTAGGTCTCTATCAGCAGGGTCGATGTCCGGGGGGTTTGAAGGGACGGGTCTGTTCAGGAGTTCCTCAAAGTGCTCTGCCCATCTGTTCAGTTGCCCCTCTGTTCCCAGCATGGTGTTTCCTTTCTTGTCTTTGACTGGTCGCTCAGGCCTGCTGTACTTCCCTGAGAGTTTCTTAGTGGTGTCATACAGCAGCTTCATGTTGTTACTGGCTGCTGCTTCCTCGGCTTCCTCTGCCAGGCTGTCGATGTACTTCCGCTTGTCTGTTCTTGCGCTCCTCTTGACTTCTCTGTTGGCTTCTGTGAAGTCTGCTTGTGCCTTGGCCTTTGCTGCTCTTGTCCGGCTGTTGTTTATTGCTGCTTTCTTCTGCTTTCTCTTCTCAATCTTGCCCATTGTGACTGCTGATCCATTCCTTCTGTTGGTGTCTCTTGGGGCCCACTACTTCCTGACGTCAGTCTCTTCTTCAAGCAGTTCTTGTAGTGCTTGGTACTTGTTGGTGAGGGACAGCTTGAATTTTTCATTTATCTTTGTGTCTTTCAGCAGGCTGGTGTTGATCTTCTGCCTCTTTGTTGTTGCTTCCATCCAGTTCTTCTTCAGCTTTAGCTTCAGCCTGGCTACCAAAAGGTGGTGGTCAGATGCAACGTCTGCTCCTCTTTTCAGCCTTACATCCTGTAGAGATCTCCTGAATTTCTTGGCCATGCAGATATGGTCGATCTGGTTCTCAGTCACATGATTTGGTGATACCCAGGTGGCCTTATGTACTCTTCTGTGGGGGAAAATGCTGCCACCGATTACCAAAATAGCACAGAAGTCTGCAAATCTCTCGCCATTCTCATTCATCTCTCCTAAACCGTGTCTTCCTATCACTTCCTCGCATCCCGTGTTGTCTTGTCCGATCTTGGCATTGAAATCACCCATGAGGATGTTTATATCTTTTTCTGGGTACTTGGCAATGACGTTCTGCAGTCTGTCATAAAATTGATCTTTGGCTTCTTCATCGCTGTCATTTGTTGGCGCATAACACTGGATGATGTTCATCTTGATCTTCTTCTTCTTAGTCCTGAAGGATGCCGCGATGATTCTTGATCCGTGTGCTTCCCATCCTATGAGGGCTCGCTGCGCAGGTCTTGACAACATGAGCACTACGCCTTCTGTGTGTGGAGCGTTGTCTTCTTCGTGGCCAGAATAAAGCAGCATCTCTCCAGTGAGCAGTCTCCTTTGTCCTGACTGTGTCCAACGGGTCTCACTGATGCCAAGCAATGTGAGGTTGTAGCTTTTCATCTCTGCTGCTACTTGTGTTGTTTTTCCCGTCTCATACATGGTCCTCACATTCCATGTTCCGATGTTGATGGTCCTGGTCGATAAAAGGGGGGTCGGCCTTGTGGCTGTAGACTCAGGGCTTTCACCACCCAGCGTCATACATCCTCTTGGCGAGGACCCTTCCTCTCCCAGGGCAGTAGTCTCTTGGTTCGTTGTTGGCGTTTCTGTAGCAAGCTTTGTTTTTACTGGTGGGGTTGCTAGCCCAACCCTCCTCCTTTCTCATCCAGGCTTGGGACCGGCCATGGCAGAGTTTTTTTAATGACTATATATACATGATAGAGGAATCATGCTACTGTCCATCCCAGGGAAAGTACTGACAAGGATCATGCTAGACAGACTGAAGACAGCACTGGACAAGACACTTCGGGATGAACAGGCAGGCTTTAGGCAAGACAGATCATGCACAGATCAAATCGCCACAATGCGCATCATCATTGAGCAGTCCCTGGAGTGGCAGACCCCCCTATATTCAGTCTTTGTCGACTTCCAGAAGGCATTTGACAGCGTCGACAGAGATGCCATTTGGAAACTGATGCATCACTATGGCTTTCCACCAAAGTTCATCACCATCATCCAGCAGCTATATGAAGATGCCACCTGTCAAGTCATCATGAAGGGAAACTGACGGAAGCCTTCTCGTACAGACCGGTGTTCGTCAGGGCTGTCTGTTGTCGCCAACCATCTTCCTGTTGGTGGTTGACTGGATAATGCGGCAAGCCACAGCAGGCAGGAGAAACCGGTATACAGTGGACCCTCATGAAGCAGCTGGAAGACCTGGACTTCGCAGACGACATCAGCCTTCTCTCCCACAGGCAACAAGACGCACAAGAGAAGCTTTGTCGTGTTGCTGACGAAGCTGAAAAGACTGGCTCCAAATCACATCGGGAAGACGGAGATCATGAGGGTGAACAACAAAACACATGACCCAGTGCGACTGCAGCAAGAAACCATCAAAGAAGTCACCAAGTTTATTTACCTGGGCAGTGTCGTCAGTAAAGATGGGGGAACAGATGAAGACATCAAGTGCCGAATCAACAAAGCCCGTCACGCCTTCAACACCCTTCCGCCAATTTGGAGGTCAACAGCCCTCTCATTTCAAAATAAGCTTCGGATCTACAACACCAATGTCAAATCGGTCCTACTTTATGCTCAGAAACCTGGCGGGTAACAAAAACCAACACCCACAAACTCCAGTCTTTTACCAACAAATGCCTCAGGTACATCCTCAACATCAGGTGGCCGGAAGTCATATCCAACAAACAAACTGTGGGACAGGACCAGACAAACCCCAATCGAGTCCATCATTAAACAAAGGAAGTGGGGATGGATGGGCCATACACTCCGCAAGCCTTCGTCAAATGTCACCAGACAGGCCCTTGACTGGAATCCACAAGGGAAGCGGAAAGTTGGTCGACCAAAGCAGACCTGGCGCAGAAGTGTTGACGAAGAAACGAAGGCAGCCGGAATGACATGGGCTGAGCTGAAGAGGATCTCCCAAAACCGAGTTCGTTGGAGGGGTGTTGTTGCAGCCCTATGTTCCCCAAGGAACCAAGAGGCATAAGTCAAGTAAGTCATATATACATGATATGGATGGAGGAGGCTTACCACAGCATCGTATTTCGTGTCTCCTCCACGACCGCCAAGGTCACGGGACTGATGATGATGATGATACATGATATTCATAATGATTTGATTTTGGCATTGATGCATGGTGTGCGTGCGCGCGTGTGTGTTCGTGTGTGTGTGTACGTGTAGTGTGCATGGGGATGCAAATTGCTTGTGCATAATCTCCTAAGTCTGCTTATACAACATTTGTTTTGTGTAGTTTACTATTGCTGTTGCTTCCCATAAAAGCACAATGAATTTTTGACGTTTCTGTTAGCCAAAATGATACTATTTACTTACTTACTTACTGAGGCCCATCACTCCCCCTGGAGCATAGGCCGCCGACAACAGTCCGCCAGAGTCCTCTGTCCTGGGCTATTCTCTCCAGCTGTCTCCAGGTATATCCCATCTTCCTGGTTTCTGCCTCAAGGTCGCGTCGCCAGGTGTTTTTTGGCCTTACATCCTCTTGGCGAGGACCCTCCTCTCCCAGGGCAGTAGTCTCTTGGTCTGTTGTTGGCGTTTCTGTAGCAAACTTTGTTTTTATGGGGTGGGGTTGCTAGCCCCACACCCAACCCTCCTCCTTTCTCATCCGGGCTTGGGACCGGCAATGGCAGAGTTGATACTATTTACGTGGTTCTTTATATTATGGAGGAGGCACCGTGGTCGAGTGGTTTAGGCGGTCAACTCGTGATCCAGAGGTCGCGGGTTCGATCCCCGCTCGGCTCGGTGTTGTGTCCTTGGGAAAGACACTTTACTCCTATTTTCCTCACTCCACCCAGGTGTACAAGTGGGTACCAGCTCTGCTGGGGAAGTATCTGGCGACAGACTAGCGTCCTGTCACAGGGGTGGTGAAAAACCATCAGTTCGCTTAACGCTACAGAAACCGGGATAAGCTCCGGCTCTATGGGCCTTCTGGCTCGAAAGAACATACTTTATATTATGGAGGTTTTGCTTTGTTTGGTTCTGTTTTGGTTTTGGTTGTGTTTTTTTGGAGGGAGGATTGTTCGGTTGTCCCCTCTCCTCTTGTTGTTGTTGCCGCTTTTGTTTTGCTCTTGGTTTCTTTGCTATTTTTTCGGTTGTTTCTGTGTTTTCTGTTTTGCTTTCTTTCTTGCTTGTTGTTGCCTTTTTCTCTCTCTCTCTCTTTTCGGTGATTTTTGTGGGGGCTTTTGTGTAGATATTTTTCCTATACTGTGTTAGTGTATTGGTATGGGCTTTATTTTATTTTATTATCATATATATCCCTAAGGGCGGGGACTGGATGTAAAAAAAACACAAGGGTGCTTATTCATTATCCTCGAAATAAAAGAATTTGTCATTGTCTCTCTCTCTCTTTCTCTCTCTTGTTTGGTAGTCCTGTCTTTTCCTTGTTGTTCCCCTTCTCCTGGACTTTGTTGTTGTTGTTGTTGTTGTCGTCGTCGTCGTTTCAAAACTGGATGACACAGAACAAATTACAGCTAAATGCAGATAAAACCGAAGCCATGCTCGTAGGAACCAAACACAAACTCTCTTCCATTACGACAGCTTCAATAGAACTCGGCAATACATCAGTCCCTCTATCCACTGCTGTGAAGTATCAAAGTGTTGTTGTCGACAACACACTCTCTATGAAAAAATTCATCACCCAGACCTGTCAGTCATGCTACTATCAATTACGGCGTATTAGTGCAATTCGAAAGTACCTGTCCACTGATGCAACAGCCAAATTTGTCACTTCTGTCATTCTTTCATGTCTGGATTATTGCAATTCTCTTTTGTCTGGTTTGCCAGCATCATCTATCCACTCCCATCAACGTATACAAAACTCTGCAGCTCGACTAGTTTTCAGAAAGAAAAAATCTGAGCACATCACCTCTCTCTTGGGATATCTCCACTGGCTGCCTGTGTCACAGAGAGTAAATTATAAGATCAGTACCCTCTGTTACAAAAGTCTCCACAAAACTGCACCCTCCTACCTCTGTGAATGTCTTAACCTGTACACTCCTTCACGTTCCCTCTGCTCTACTGCAGATACCTTGTGCCTACGAATACCTAGATTCAACCAATCCACTGTTGATACCTTGTGCCTACGAATACCTAGATTCAACCAATCCACCGTTGGCCCAGCTCTTTCTCTGTTTTGGGTCCATCGACCTGGAATGAGCTCCCTCTCTCTCTTTGCCAGAAACCTAGTTATGACACTTTTAAATCCAGCCTCAAGGTATATTTATTTCAAACCTTAGATTTCCCCCCTCCTGTTTCATTTCAGAACTATCCCACCTTCACTAACCCATGTCCTATCACCCTGCTAAAGTATACAGCCTGTGTGAGTGTGTGTGTGTGTGCGTGTGCGTGTGTGTGTGTGTGCCTTTGAAAAACATTTGACTATTGAAATTTTATTTCATAGATTTTGTCTGGAGGGCACTATGTTTGTAATATCTGTTTGTTTAAACTATTGATTATTTATCATTGATTGCATGACAGTGTAAGATTAGGTTGAATGCATGGGCTTTGATTTGTCTTTTCAAGATATAGCCCTATATAAGTTTTATTTATTAATATTATTATTATTGTTGTTGTTGTTGTTGTTATTGTTGTTTGTTGTTGTTGTTGTTGTTGTTGTTGTTGTTGTTATTATTATATTATTATTATTATTATTATTGTGGTCGTCGTTGTTGCTGTTGGTCCTTTCATGCTCCACCTTCATCGTTTTCCATTCCTCCTTTGTTGTGAGCCTGTAGTTGGTGTGTTGGTCTTCAAGGCCCCCAGCCCGTGCTCCCTCCCTCCCGTATCTTTGTCTGCCCTCTGGTATGGCAGTCTGACATGGGTGTGTGGTCTGCAGGTCTAATCCTGGTGCAGAGTGACTGGCCTGTGTTTGGCTGTTGCACGGAGGAGGAGGAGGCCGAAGAGGACGGCTGCTGGCCTGTTGGGCCTAGAGGCAGGCACCTTTCTTGATTTTGCAGCGTTCTCTTTGCCTCTGTGTCGGGTGTCATTTTTGTTTGTTTTGGTGGCGCTTTTGTTTTGTTTTGTTTGGGGGGTTGATTTTGTAGGGTTGTTGTTGTTGTTGTTGTTGTTTGGTTTCGTTGTTGTTTTGTTTATTTGTTTGTTGTTTTGAGAGGGGATCTTTTCTTTTTTTCCGCACGCGCGTGCGTGCGTGTGTGTTAATAGTATTGATTGTCTTTCAAATTGTTACAATGCTACTATAATCAATTTGATGAGATGCTCTCTCTCTCCTTCTCATCCAAACAAAGAGGAAGTTTTTAACGCTTACTTGAAACTATTAGGTGTGATTATTAAGGACTGTCCCTTCTCCCCGATGCTTTTCATCCTCTTCATGGACGAATAAAATATTGGGAAACACCCCAGCATGGATCCATGGTGTAGTCTGCTCCTGAAGACAAACTGGTCACCTGGTCTTCAGTGCTCCTGTTCTTCCTGATGCCCAACTGAGCGAGGGAGCTAAGCCCATTCTTTTCCAGATCAGATACTGCAGGCGTCAGTTGATTATTCACTTCATGGTTTTGACAAGGCAGCCTATGAGACTCACGGGCAGCAGCTGGTTGTTCTGTTTTTGTCTTTGCTCTTCTTGAGGGGGAGGACAATGATGGTTTGGACTGGAAACACACTCCAGCATTCCCAGACTGGCTGAAAACATCAGGAGGTTTTGCTTAGCACAATCTCCGAGGTGACGTATCATTGGTGATTCCATCTATGCCTTTTGACTTCATGTTCAGCTGCCTTTTGAAGCAGTTCAGCTTGTTGATAGTGAGCTCAGAGGTCATACTGGAGGTCGACATTGGCTTCCTTAGCTCCTGCTTGGTCTTTGTCGAAGGTTTTCTCTTTGGGTACATTGAGGAGGCTGTTTACAAGTATGGCGGCTGCTGCCTTTCTCCCAAAATACAATTCATCTCCTTCTTTCAGTTGGAGCGCTGTTGTAGCGTTATGTTGATCGTCATTGAGGGCTTTGGTTAGGTTCCATAGCCTCTGTGCATCCTTCTCCCTGTTGTGGTTGCCAGTCTTCGTCTGCAAGGACTTGCGCAATTCTCTTTGCTCTTCTGCTCCTCTGGTACTCTGTAGCTGGGGACTCGCTTTCCCCCTGAACTCTCTATTTTCCATCTGCACACGGACACTCATGCCTAAAAGTAAAAACCTTAATCCACTCAGCCAAGACAAACTACTACTCTGCTCAAGTTCTCAATGCAACATCCATGAAATCTCTTTTTTCCCTCACCTCAACTCTTCTTGGATCGGCAAAGACAAGCCCTTTGCCTACTGTTCACAGTCACTCTGAACTTCCTGATATATTTTCGTCGTTCTTTTCAAAGTCCGTAACATTCGCTCCAGACTGAATCAGACTCCCTTCCAACCTGTACCTCCTGATCCCCAATTCACTGGCACTCCTCTCCTTTCCTTTCAGCCAAAAAGTGAGGAAGAAATCAGGAAAATTATAAATGAAATGACCATAAAATCATGTGATCTTGATCCTATGCCTGCTTCTCTTTTCACGAAGTGCCATCCGCAGCTTATACCAACTATCACGAAGATTGTAAACTCATCTCTTCTTTCGGGAATTTTCTATTCAAAAAGCACGACCTCGATCCTAACATACCGAAAAATTACAGACCTGTTTCTAACCTACCTTTCATCTCCAAAGTCCTTGAAAAAGTAGTTTTGAAACAACTCATCAGCCATCTTCATTCAAATAGTCTCCTTCCCACATTTCAGTCTGCCTATCGCGTCAACCACAGCACTGAAACCACCCTAGTCCATACGTTAAACAGGTTTCTAAACGCTTCTGACTCAGGGAAAATCTCCCTTCTCACTCTTCTCGACTTATCTGCAGCATTTGACACTATAGATCACTCTATCCTTCTCTCCCGTTTCCAAAAAAACGTTTGGTATCAAAGGTGCAGCCCTTACCTGGTTTAGTTCATACCTCACTGACCGATTCCAGACAGTCACAGTAAACAAAATTCAATCAATTCCTGCAAAACTGGAATGTGGAGTCCCACAAGGATCAGTTCTGGGCTCTGTCCTGTTCACTCTCTACACTGTTCCACTCTCATACATAATAAACCGTCACCAGATTAACCATCATTTCTACGCTGATGACTCTCAGATTCAAAGCAGTGACACTCCTGAAAATCTGCCTTCTCTCTTGACAAATATGTCACTTTGCCTTCAAGACATTCAAAACTGGATGATACAAAACAAGTTACAGCTAAATGCAGATAAAACCGAAGCCATTATTATAGGGACCAAACACAAACTCTCTTCCATCACAACAGATTCAATAGAATTTGGCAGTACATCAGTTCCGCTATCCACTGCAGTTAAGTATCTAGGTGTTGTTATTGACAACACACTCTCTATGCAAAAATTCATCACCCAGACCTGTCAGTCCTGCTACTATCAATTACGGGGTATAAGTGCAATCCGAAAGTACCTGTCCACTGATGCAACATCCAAACTTGTCACATCTCTTATTCTTTCACGTCTGGACTATTCTAATTCTCTTTTGGCTGGTCTGCCAGCATCATCTATCCACTCCCTTCAACGCATACAAAACTCTGCAGCTCGATTAGTCCTCAAAAAGAAAAAATCTGAGCATATTACTCCACTCCTGCAATCTCTACACTGGTTGCCTGTGCCACAGAGAGTAAAGTACAAGATCAGTACCCTCTGTTACAAATGTCTCCACAAAACAGCACCCTCATATCGCTGTGAATGTCTTCACCTGTACACTCCTTCTCGTTCCCTCCGCTCTGCTGCAGATACACTGTGCTTACGAATACCTAGATTCAACCAATCCACTGTTGGCCGTCGCTCTTTCTCTATTTCTGGTCCATCAATCTGGAATGACCTCCCTCTCTTCCTTTGTGAAAAGCCTACTTACGACAGCTTTAAGTCCAGCCTCAAAACATACCTATTTCAAACCTAAGATTTTTCCCTCTTGTTTCATCTCATATCTGTCCCTGCCTTTAAAAGCCAAAATTCCATCACCCTGCTGAAATGTACAACCTGTGTGTGTGTGTGTGTGTGTGTGTGTGTGTGTGTGTGTGTGTGTGTGTGTGGTGTGTGTACATTTGAATTTGTTAGAATATTATTAATCATTGTTGGTTGCTTGTGTGGGAGCCGATTGAATGGAAGCCCTTTGATTTGTAATTGCAAGATATAGCGCTCTATAAATTCCATATATTATTATTATTATTATTATTATTACTATTACTATTACTATTATTATTATTATTATTATTATTATTATTATAAACCTACGCCAGCAGGGGCGCATGGCGCGCACCAACAAACACACACACATACACACACTCACATGCACTCCAGGGTGACCATGACGTGTTATACCATAACACTTACAATATAGTACATGACCAGGCATTTAAAATAAATAAATGAATAAATAAATAAGTAAATAAATAAAATAAATTAAAAAAATAAACATAAAAATATAAGGGCCTGCACTCAAGTCAAGTCAAAAACACTTTAATCATCCCATGAAGGGCAATTACAATACTGACAGGTACATTGATAGGTATGTATGTATGTTTGTCCGTCGTGTCCGACGATGACCTCCAAAACAGCAGAGGAGGCAGCTGCTGTTTTGGAAACTGGGCAGAAATTCGATTATAGTGGAGATGCCTTGCCCACAGTACATCCCCACTCTCTCGGCCAAGTGGGCATAAGGACAGTCAGCGTTGGAGATGTTCTCCAAAGGCCAACCAGCCCCCAGGGCTGCAGCACAAAAGGACTGTGCGAGTCAAGCCTCCTAGTCAGAGAGTCATAGTCGATCACTAAAGACTAAGCTGTAAAGTGGAATTCCATGAGTGGGAAACTGATTAAACCACTGAAGCTGGGGGCAACAGCAAAGTGAGAGGCTGTTGATACGTATAAAATTATCTCAAAAGACACACCAAAAATACATTTCAAATTGTTATGAACATTCCAAGATAACTTTAAAATACATATATTATTTTATACGCGCAATCTCTCTCCGTCGCTCTCTGTTTCTCTCCCTCTGTCTCTGTCTCTCCCTCTCTGTCTCTGTCTCTCTGTCAATCCTGGTTTATTGTTATTGTTAAATCCTTGTTCAATATTAGAATTGAGGGAATAGCGCTGTTTTGACTTCGGAAGGGTTTGAGTTTGGGTATTCTATAGCTGGGACAGGATAGCTCAGTGGTCAGAGCACTCGCTTTCCCCCAACTAAGGTTAAGCAGCATCAAGCGTGGTTACCAGATGGATGGGTGACCGTTTGCGTGCCTTGGCTTCAGTACAGTCCCCCAGCTCACCCAGCTGTAAATGGGTACCTGCCTCTTTAGGGTCAGGGAAGGTAAAGCAGCGAGGAAGAGGAGATGGGCGCCGCCATCAATGTGCTGGCTGCTAGAGAAGTGAGGTCTCTGACGCCTCGCTCCCCTACGACCTTATAGGTTATGGGACACCTTTACCGTTACTTACTCTATAGCGTTTTTGAGATGGAAGTTCAAAATATATGGCAAGCACATGCGTACCATCACTCACGATTTCTTTTGCTTTGCTTTCTCACGACATTCATACAGATCGTTTAGTTTCCTTTGCTCACAACCCACAATTTTTCCACAACGTGTTACAAATCTGTTCAGTACATTTTTGGGTGGTTATCATTATTATTATTATTATTAAAAAAAAGGTAAAGGAGTCCCATAACCTATAAGGTCGTAGGGGAGCGAGGCGTCAGATACCTCACTTCTCTAGGGCCAGCATAGTGAGGGCGGCGCCCATCTCCTCTCCCTCGCTGCTTTACCTTCCCTGACCCTAAAGAGGGCAGGTACCCATTTACAGCTGGGTGAACTGGGGGAACTGTACTGAAGCCAAGGCGCACAAACGGTCACCCATCCACCTGGTAACCACACTCGATGCTGCTTAACTTGGCTGGGGGAAAGCGAGTGCTCCGACCACTAAGCTATCCCGTTATTATACCAGCATATTAAAGGAAAGGAAATGACAGACTCATAAAACATCTATAGAAGTTTTGCAAAATTTTAACATTTACCTGAAGGCTCCTGACTCCTGAGCTTTTGAAGTAAAAAAGAAAGGAGAATGATATTTCTTATTTATCACATCTGTATTAGCAGTAATGTTTGATTTATCATCAATGACAGTACATAAGTACTTATATTCGTGAATCCGTTCGACTTTTATACCATCAATATAAAAATCTGATACAGGCACTGGGTGTTTGCGCAAGTAAATAACATTTCTTTAGTCTTTTAAATATTCAAGTCCCTTTTGCACCAGCATGAAAACTCTTCAACTTTTCTAGAATACATAATATATATACATATAATTATAGGTAGGCAGCTGTAAGTCTTGTAAGACTATGGAGTTGCGCTCTAGGTGTTTATACTGTTTATACAAGCGCTTCGATTTGTTTGTTTTACAAGATTCAGTGCTATATAAATTCCATATATTATTATTATTATTATTATTATTACTCCAGAGCGCAGAGCCTGGGTAAATAAGTATGGAAGGCAAGCTGTTATCCATGCAGCATACTGTTGTCTGTCATATGAGCGAAAACGCGTTTTTGTTTTTGTTTTTTTTAAATACCACTTTAAGTCACGAGATTTCTCTGCGTGAAATTCGGGCTTCTCTCCCCGGGGAGAGCGCGTCGCCACAAGAGCAGCGCCACCCTTTTTTTTTCTTTTGCTCTGCAACTGTATTTGTTTCCCTATCAGAGTGGCTTTTTTCTAAGAATTTTGCCAGGGACAACTCTCTTGTTGCCGTGGGTTCTTTTACGTGCGCTGAAAATTTTGTGTAACACATGGGACCTCGGTTTATCGTCTCATCCGAAAGACTAGCGCCTAGACCACCACTCATGGTCTAATGGATGGGGAAAAATTTCGGGCCCAAACGGGATACGAACCACGCACACACCCGACCCGGACTTTTCGCATTCTAGACAGGCGCGTTACCTCTAGACCACTGATCTACCATTAAGCACCTGACAAGTCAGGCCCAGTGCATCCGACTTTGGCGTGGTAGAGAATGTTATTTTTTGTCTTTCTGAAAAAAGGGCAGGAGAATGGACCAAGGAGGCAGAAATAGGCATGAAGGAGGCAACAGGAAGAAAAAGAACAAGGCAGAAATAGAGAGCAGGATAGAAAAGAGGGAATTCCTAGTGCGTAACTTCCAGAAGGCGGGGATGCTGTTGATATTGACAGGCTCCCGGCATCCCCACAGGGGAGCTGAGGTTATGTGAAAAATACATTTATTTTGGCCAAATTTACAGGCGGAGTGCAGCCAATGAAACTAGCTCTTCTTTGGATTGCATCCCCCAAAATTAATGTTAAAGGCTTTTTGCGAAATTTAGCTCCTGACTCACAAGTCATGTAGTTTGGTACAAGTTTGGTATGATTGGATTTGTTTATAAAGTACCTCCTTATTTTTTTCTTTTGGTCATAAACCACAAAATTACATTCTTGTTTTTTCTTTATTCTTTTATTTTATTTCAGGGTAATGAAATAAGCACTTATATGCTTTTTTACACCCAGTCCCCGTGTGTATGCGGGTTTTGTCATTGTCATCTGTTCCAACTGGCAATTGTCTATTCTTCCGAAAAGCATGAGCTGGTCATCCGCGTTAAAACTCAAGCAATCTCAGATGATAGTGTTTTCCACTTTTTCATGACTATCTGGCATTCTTTTATTTCATCACCCCCCAAAATGATGACAGCCATTTTCTTAATAGGTTACACACCAGGATTAGATTGTTCCACTTTCCCATCTGTTTTCCAATGTTACTCTTGCATTCATACCGCACATACTAAGGCATCCACAGAAACAAAACCACTTTTTGTGAAAGACTAGTCTCTGACTCAAAACTCGTGTGATTTTGCACAAATATGGTAGGTTTGAATTAAAAAAATTTTCAGCAAACACTGTATCCCCTTAGCCCTTTTACGTCTGCTAGCTTCCTAACTACAATGTGAATGGGCAGGGTCAACACTGTAAGAACACAAGCAATCCTCATTTGATGATCATTTCCAACTTCTTCGTGACTACCTGGTATTGTTCTACATCCTGCCATCCAAAAAAGTATACGTGCATTTTTCATACTTTAAAGAATTTGTGAAAATCACCAATTCCCCCCCCCCCCCCCCCCCCCCCCCCCTCGGCAAGCTAACACAGAGTGTAACCGATGCTACTTCACCCGGAAGCTAAAGTGGGAGTGCGGTCAAATGAAGAAATTAAGGGAACTAATTCATATTTGATTTCCGGACTTGCGCGCGCACACAGCAGACAGCTTTTTAGCCCAACCCACAAACACCGAGTTGGAAGAGTGTGAGGCCAAATTCCCTGAAGTCGGCTGCAGCGCGCATGATAGTAATGGTGATGTTCTATGCAGCTCTGGTTCACTAAATCATCCGAGCAATGTCTCTCAAAGTAAGTCATATAATTCTTTTCTCAGAGACTTTCCCCCGTCTCTTTTCTTTGTGCCGTCTTTCTCGCGACCTCAGACTTTGCAGCAGGCCAGAGCCTCAGTAAGTCAGTTGCGTACATGTGCTGATGTAGTCCATTGTTGTCTACATAGGTTCATTTCAGGATCTGGATCTGAAGTTTTACGTTGAAGTAGCAAAACTTGGTTGTTTCTCAAGGGAAAGTAACGCAGTGTGTCGGTTTTATTTATTTATTATTTTTATCAATTGTCAGTGGTTTTAATAAAATATGTTCCTATGTCCTATTTCCCAAAAGCACACAATCAGTATCACAACCATGCAATCATGATCTGTGCCCCTTACAATCTGCCTTCCAGAGCAGTTTTATGCACTAGTCATCAATGACACCTCCAGTATAGGAGAAATGTCAACAGTTCTGGCAGGTATTACATGAATGTAAACAGTAAATGTGAGCTTATTCTTTATTAAAGTTTATAGAAGAAGAAGGAGGGGAAAAATTAAGAAAAGTGCCCATCACAACAAAACTGCGCCTGTAAGGAATAAAGAACTGTACAACACTACAGTTAATCATTTCAATTTTTTTTTCTCTTTCACTCACTCTCTTTCCCCCTCACTCACACACGCACGAACACATGTACACAGGCAGGCAGGCATGAACGCACGCACATACACTCACATACACTCACGTATGTATGCACACATATACATACATACACACACACTTACATAAACACACACACAAACTCTTGCTAATGCACATAAACACATCTCTCTCATTTTCTGATCTCAACTCTCACCACAAAGCCACGATGAACATCCTCCTACAATAGTAATCCAAATAAAGCTGCTAAGTTTACAATCAACTGCACACATTCTCCACACCTGATCCTTTTTTTTCATATCATAAAGTGTCTTTACAGTTTACACCTGTATACATGTTTGTTTGCTGACAAGGAAAGGAGGGTGAAGAAGGAGCGGCGTAGGTTTCCAAGAGTTGCAAGGGTATCATGCGAATCACGAAAGGAATCATTATTCCGGGGGACAAAACAGGAGGTGTGTGGTCTACAGAGGTTGAACACAGGTGCATACACAGTCTTCGACTCAGTCTTTTTTTTTTCTTCTCCACATTTGTTGCTGCAGACACACTACTTCATCCACTGCACTGCACTGCAGTATAGTGTTTAGGACCCACTCTTTGTTCCCCTTCACAGTCATGTTCTGTGTCCATGGAGTCCACCCTGTTGGCTGGATCCCTGCAATCATGAAACTAGATGACAGAGATGCGAAAGAATGTGGTGAAGATGATAATTCCAAGGCTAAGTTGCAAAGGCGAAAGAGATCACTGGATGCTGAGAGCTGTGTGGGACTGTTTGATGCAATCTAATCTTATTGTCAGGTGCTTGTTCTGGTTCTGCAGCTCTTCCATCTGTGTCTGCGCTTCTCAAAGCTCTCATCGCAGTTTTCTCTTTTCTTGTTTGAGTTCATCCTCCATACTCTCAGCTCTCTCAGCATCTGTTTTGTTGCGTTTCACTTGAGTTTCCAACCAGTTGACCATTCCTTTTAATGTGGCTTGTCTTGTTCGGCTTTTTGAAGCATTAACTTGTAATCATGGATTTATTTACTGGCTTCCCTTTGTATTTCCTACAACTGCATTTCTGGTCCATTAATTTGTGGCAACTGGGAATTGTCATTCTTCGTCTGTTTGGACTGTGCGTCATCTAACAAGCCTTTTAACCGTTTGACCTCTTCTATAATTTTGTGTCCCCCATGGGACACCCGGGGTATGCTTGCAAAGCGAGCATCGCAAGAATAGGATCTCTGCCCTCCAACCAGGCATGTCGTAAAAGGCGACTAAAGTGGAACCCTTCTCCCAGGTAGGGGGTTAGACACAGGGCTAACAACCCTGTTCTATAAAAATACGTTTGTTACAGAAACGGCAACACTAAAAAATCAACACTACTGAGTGTGACGGGCTTCCAGAGTCATCGGAAGATACTTGCATGAATGACAGTGGTGAAAGTTGAAAGGAAGCCACTGACAGGAAGATGGAAGTCTTAAGCGCCAAAACTAAGACCAAAATAGGATTCTGGAATATAAGAACCATGTTTGAGACAGGAAAACTAGCGCAAGTTACAGCAGAGATGAGACGCTACAATTTACATATTCTCGGAGTCAGTAAAAAGCCGATGGACAGGATCAGCAAATACAGAGCCAGCACAGGAGAGACAGTGCTGTACAGTGGTAGAGATGACAACCAACACCATGAGGGAGTAGCATTATCATGAAGAAAGGAATGGAGAAGTGCCTGATGGAGTGGAAACCTATCAACAGCAGGATGATGAAGATAAGAATGAAAGGTAAACATGCTAATACCACAATCATCCATCCCTATGCACCACCAACAACAGTGGAGAAGTAAGCAAAGATACATTTTATGAACAATTACAGGCTGAAATGGAAAACACACCAAACCATGACATGAGGATAGTGATGGGTGACCTAAATGCAAAAGTCGGAAAAGACAACACAAACCAAGAAAGAGCCATGGGCAAAGAAGGATGTGGCAGCATAAATGACAACAGAGAAAGATTGGTGGAATTCTGCATGACAAACAACCTGGCCATTGGAGGGACATTATTTGCACACCCTGAGACCCACAAGCTTACCTGGTGTTCCCCCAATGGAAGAGACAAAAACCAGATCGACCATTTGATGATCAATGGGACATGGAGGAGATCGCTCCTAGATGTAAAAGTAAGGAGAGGAGCCGATGTTGGCAGTGATCACCACCTTGTCACTGCAACCCTAAAAGTGAAGCTGAGAAAAAAATGGATCTGGGAAACCAAGACAACAACATTTTGATGTGGAAAAGCTGCGCAACACCAAAGTAAAGAGTGCTTTCACCCTCCAGCTGAAAAACAAGTTCCAAGCACTGGTGGATACTGAAAACTACACACCTCCGGACACGACGAATATAAACACCATGTGGAAACAAGTCAGGACAGCCTACACACAAGCCAGTGAAACATGTTTAGGACAGAGACAGAGGAAGAGAAAAAGGTGGATTACAGCAGACACCTGGCAAGCCATCGAGAACAGGAGAGAACTGAAGAAGAAAATCTTAGAGACAAAGTCAGAGCGGATGAGAGAGAGGTACAAACAACAGTACAGAGAAGCAAACCAAACTGTGAAGAGAATGACAAGAACAGACAAGCGTACCTACATGGATGATATTGCAAGACAAGCAGAGGGGGCCCCGCCGCAAAGGAGAGCAAGGACAGGTGTATAAGATCACCAAGACTGTCAGTGGCAATTACCGGAGTAACACCGAAACACCAATCCTAGATAAACAAGGCCAAATACTTACCACAGAAACAGAACAAGATGCAAGATGGGCAGAACATTTCACCGAAGTTCTCAACAGACCACCACCAATTGAAGAGGCAGATGTACAAGATCCTGATGCCGATCTCAATGTGAACAGCACACCACCAGAGAAGGAAGAGATTATAGCAGCAATCAGCTCTCTCAAGAATGGAAAAGCCCCTGGCCAGGACAACCTCAACGCAGAACTTTTCAAGGCATATCCAGAGTTTGCATCTAAAGTTCTACAGCCACTCTTTGCAGCTATATGGGAGGAGAAACAGCTACCAGCAGATTGGACAGAAGGAGTCATCGTGAAGATCCCAAAGAAAGGAGCCCTGAACAATTGTAACAACTGGAGAGGAATCACTCTGCTATCTGTTCCCAGCAAGATTCTGGCAAAGATCATCATTGGACGAATCTCAGAGCAGTGGACAACACACTCAGAAAGGAACAGGCAGGTTTCCGACCAGGAAGAAGATGCATAGACCAATCTTCACCCTGGAACATCATCGAACAGTGCACGGAATGGCAGAGAACAGCTGTATATCAACTTCGTAGATTTTGAAAAAGCCTTTGACAGCATTCATCGAGAAAGTGTATGGCGCATACTCCGAGCATATGGAATTCCATAGGAGATTATCCAAGTCATTAAGAGCTGCTACAACAACTTCACGTGCATAGTAGGAAACAGCAAAACCAGTTTCAGTGTACAAACTGGCGTCAGACAAGGCTGCCCCATGTCAGCACTACTCTTCAACCTGACAATTGATTGGGTGATGAGACAGTCACGGGGCATCAGATGGACCCCTTCTCAACGCTTGAAGACCTAGACTTTGCCGACGATCTGGCACTGCTCTCACATACCCACCATCACATTCAGAAGAAGACATCCCGTCTCAGCACTTTCGCACAGCAAGTAGGCCTGAAAATCAGTCAGAAGAAGACGGAGGTGATGACACTGAACGTTCAGAACCCCTCACCGGTCACAGTGAACGGAGAAGATTTACCAACAACTGAAGAGTTCACGTACCTCGGGAGCACTGTTAGGCATGACGGCGGAGCAAGCAGCGACATCAAGAACCGGATTAGCAAAACAAGAAATGCTTACAGAAATCTGAACAATGTGTGGAAATCGTCCCAGTACAGCACCAGGACCAAACTAAGACTATACCAGAGCTGTGTACTTTCCACCCTTTTGTACGGCTCGGAGTGCTGGAGGATGACTGAGAGTGACCTCGACAAACTATCCACATTCCACACGAAGAATCTCAGAAGAATCTTGTGCATCTTCTGGCCTGAGACCATCTCCAACCAAGAACTTTTTGCCCGTTGCAACCAGGAAAGCGTGGACACCATCATCATGCATAGGCGATGGGGATGGATAGGGCATATCTGCCGTCGGGAACAGGGAAACATCGCCCGAACAGCCCTCCACTGGACACCAGAGGGAAAACGCAAACGAGGACGACCCAAGAACACTTGGCATCGGACTGTCAAAACAGAGCTGAAGACCTTCCAACATACCTGGGGAACCATTCAGAAGCTGGCCCAGGACAGACAGGAGTGGAGAACATTTGTTGCTGCCCTACGTGCCAATAAGGCACAAAGGCATTGATGATCATTCTGCCAAAGCTTTCACTGTATCATCTAAGGAACCTTCACTCCTCTTGTTGAGGATGTCATGGGATTCTGAAGGTAGCAGCAGACCCCCTGAGCCTACAGGACCATTGGAAGACGGGGATTCATTGCTCCTTTCTAACGCCAGTTTACCAACCATCCTCTTCTGCAACTATCACCAACCCACTCTCTGATATTATCCAGTCTTTGTAGTCATTCTGTCCCCAGAGTCTTTTCAACTCCAGTAGGGCTGCTGTCAATTCTGACTTGGTCATCTCACAATCCCTATTTTTATCCTTGCATTCTCTCTGCAGTTCGGTGTGGGACTCGGCCTGTTCCTCAAGCTGATCCTTCAGAAGCTCTGCCTGGTACACCAACGACTGCCGTTCATTGTCCAGCTGGGCGCTGGTCATCATGGCTGCCTTGTACTTTTCATCCGGGGCTCTGAGCTCCATCTTGAAGTCGCATGCCTTGCTGGACGTGCTGTCTGTCATGCTCTCAGTGGAGTCATCGCTGTCATGCACTGACCCTGTGGAGGCCACTGCTGACAAGGGCTTGTGTACAGACCGGGTGATTCCATTGTCATTACTCTGCTTCTCTTTCTCCTCTGCCTCTTTTTGTTGCCGTTCAATTTCTTTTGTGCGAATTTCTCTGGCCTCTGCACGGGCTGCTCTCTTGACAGCCAGCCGTCTCTGTGCCTCATTGGCGATCGCTGTCAGAGCCTGATTTTCCGCAGAATACTGACGGACATTAGTCTGTGTCCTGCTCATGATGTTAGGGTGGCGCTGCTCTTGTGGCGATGCGCTCTCCCCGGGGAAAGCAGCCCAAATTTCACACCGAGAAATCTCATGACTTAAAGTGGTATAAATAAATAAATTAAATAAATAAATAATGGTAATGTTGTCAATAACAGATCAAAACAGCTAAGACGTAAACAGTTTCCGATAGATCAGTCTGGCTCTTGTCGAACACACCTCCTCAAAACTTCACAGTTTTCTAATGAAACAGATCAACTGACAGAAAACAGCAAGCTGTACTCTTCCTTCTCATTTTATCCTTGCTAGTTATGAAACCATGATGTTAAAATGTGTTTACTTCTTCATCCCATTTCAGGTCTAGTCTTCAGACATGTAGTGAGCACCTCATCTTGACTTTCGGCAATTATCCTCCTTATCTCTTTTTCCTGTCTGTCCCTGAGAACCACGGATTGCAGTGTTTTGGTTTTATTTTGGATGATTTGTTATTTTTGATTTTATTTTTCCCATAACATAAGCTGTTTTACATAGTGATAAACTGATACAATTATCAAACCGATAAGTCTGGCCATGTGCTTTCTTCCTTTCCAGATTCATAGATCTATCATCTGGATTCCTACCTTAAAGAAGGAAAGAAACAAAAGGTGAAAAAAGCAAACAAACAAACAAAACGTGTCTTTGAAGTTCACATGTAATGATGCAGGGAAGAAAATGTGCAGTGGTGATATGGGGAAATGAAGATACTGTATTAGTATAAAAACTATTAAAAAGGAAGAAGAATAAGAATGAATAGAGATGAAGAAAAAAATGCACTGAAACAAAGCTGCTTTGCTTCCTTTGCCCTGTTCCCTCTTCCCACCCAGCTGTTGATTGGGATCCGTGAATTCCGGAAGCCTTCCAATGCCCATGGTACTTTCTTCAGGGTGTAAAGAACTGAGAAGAGAGTCTGGTAATGTATTTGAATATACTAAGGATCAGTGGACTCCAGAAGCATCCTAATAGCATTTCAGGGATGCAAAGAACTGAAAACAGATTGTTAACTTGTAACTTGGTAACTGGAGAAGGATGTTGAATGTTAGGAGTTGGTGAGGACAGGTACAAGCTTTGGTGGAGTGGAGGAAAACAGAACGAACACGGAGTTGGCATACTTGTCCATGAAAACTGGCTTGAAAATGTTGTCGAAATAGAAAGATGGAGCGGTAGCTCAATGAACATGAAAATAGTTTGTGGAAAAAAGATCCTGCACGTGATCTCTGCTTATGTGCCGCAGGTGGGTAGACCCGAAGAAGAGAAAGCCGACTTCTGGGAAAAACTAGGCGAGAAACTGGCTGAAAAACCAGGAAAAGACATTGTCGTTGTAGCAGGAGATTTGAATGGACACGTTGGCAAGGACAGAACTGGATATGAAGATGTTATGGGCAGGTACAGCTTTGGAGATCGAAATCAAGAAGGAGAAACAATTTTCAGCTCTGTCACAGAATAGCTTAGAAGACATGATTATGTTTCTCCTCAGGTGCCTATGCTTACTTGTTGTCCACAAAGGTCAGAGTTCATGATACACATCAAAGGCAGCCTTGACAGGTGAATGGAAAGGGGGAAACCCCCACACAAAGCAGCAGCACAGGTAACAGGCTTTCAAACTGAAGAGTTCACGTGCACAAAAAACCCAAACAAAAAACCCAAAACAAAACAAAAACAACAAAAAAATCAACCAAACAAAAAAACAACAACTGTGTAGGCACAAGCACTGGACTGAACTGTTTTCATTCAATGTCAACATTCATATCCTTCTGTTCATCATGTAATAATTAAGCTATTGCTTACAGTATATACACTGACCTTATATATCTGCACACCAGTAACACCGCCAGATGAACACAGTCATTATGTACACACATGCATAAAATATCAAAGAGTACGACCACTGGAACTGACTCTATTTGCCACAGTAAACAGAGAACCCCTACACACGTCCACCACCCATCAATCGACGAGAGAGAGAGCAGAGGGGGAGAGAGAGAGAGAGAGAGAGGAGTGTGTGTGTGTGTGTGTGTGTGTGTGTGTGTGTGTGTGTGTGTGTGTGTGTGTGTGTGTGTGTTGAAGTGATAATATCCAGATTGCAGCTTCTTTCTGTAGGAAAAAAATATCATTTACAGATTGATATTGTAAGAATTTGAATGGAACTTCCACTGTCTTTGAAATTTTGATTTTATCGTAACTTGAGCTGTTAGCTTTGATACATTTGTACATGTGTTGACTGTGTTTTGACAATTTCTTCTTCTTCTTCTTCTTCTTCTTCTTCTTCTTCTTCTTCTTCTTCTTCTTCTTCTTCATCATCAAACACTCAGACAGCAACTATTATTTTCTGCCATATGAGCGAAAATGCATTGTGCTGCTGTTAAGTTCTGACAAGTCAGGCCCAGTGCATCCAACTTGAGCATGGAAGAGAATTGTTATGTTTCTGGAGAAAAGGCAGGAGAATGGACCAAGAAGGTAGAAAACACTTAGACAAGAAGGAGATGGCAGGAAGAAAAGGGACAAGGCAGAAACAAAGAGAGGAATAGAAAAGAGGGAATTCTTAGCACAGAATTTCCCGAAGGTGGGGATGCTATCTATACTGACAGGCCCCTGGCATCTCCATGTCGGAAGTTGACCATTTGATTTTGGAGAAAAATAGACTTGTTTGTTGGCTTTGTGTTGATGGCATCATGGTCATTTTGAAGAAAGACAAAGAGACTTTTGATAGCAATAGCATTGGTTACTAGTACAGGTGTTGAAGGTGTGTAGGTCATTTTGAAGAAAGACAAAGGGACTTTTGATAGCAATAGCACTGGTTACTAGTACAGGTGTTGAAGGTGTGTAGGTCATTTTGAAGAAAGACAAAGGACTTTGATAGCATAGCACTGTTACTAGTACAGTGTTGAAAGTGTGTAGGTCATTTTGCAGAAAGACAAAGGGACTTTTGATAGAGTAGCACTGATTACTATACAGGGTTGAAGGTGTGTAGGTCATTTTTCAGAAAGACTCAACAGACTAGCATTGATTACTGGTAGTCATGTTGATGTGTTTTGGGTTATTTCAGAAAGATAATAGGGTCCGGGGACTTGTGTAACATTGATTATGGACCGGTACATGTGTTGGTTACTTGAGGAAAGATACAAGGGACTGTGTGTTGCATTGCTGACCGGTGCAGTGGTGATGATGTGTTTGGCTTTTGCAGAAGATATTCCCCTCTGACCAGCATCTGCCACCTGCAGCCTTCAGGATACCCTGGAGAGCTGAAGAAAGTGTTGAGCAGTGGCCAGGTTCACGTGTACTGTAAAGACAAGGTGGGTGGTTTTGTGAGGACCGTCAGACCTGTGACAGCATGCCGTTGGGAAACCATTCTGAATCCCCCTCAACCCCCCCCCCCCCCCCCATCCCCCTCCCCCCAAAAAAGATCCACTCAAAGCTTGAAATGGTGAGATTACTGCAGCCAGTTCACCCTTTGAAAAGCAGACACATCTCAGTCATGACAGATTGTTTTTCAATCATCATGATCAAGACAATGCTAGTCAATCATAAAGATCATGATAAGTTTACTGAAAAGCACCTCTTACCTGGTTGTATAATGACGTGAAAAGAAGCTGTTCAAGCTAGTCATCACACTCATGTTCTTGGCTGTCACCATGGCGATATTTTACTGTTGATAGTGACTTAGGTTTTAAATCTTCAGCTTTTTTTTTCATAAGTACATGAGTTGTATGGCACAGTGTAACTAACCCTAAGCTTAAAAAAAGTTCATGCTAGGTCTATGAAATCAGTTGTTCAGAGTGCTGGGAAGCAGCAGTTAACAGGCGCTGTACACCAGAAACACAGGGACAGCGCAGTCTCTCTCACTTACAACATGACTGGTTGCCTGTTTGTTAGTGCCAGCTGTCCTCATCACGCTGGTTACAGATGTGAAGGTAGTCAGCAGAGACAGAGGGAAAGGAGAAAGAGATAGCAGCTAGGCACAGGTCTGTGTGTACTATATAGGTCTGTGTGTATACTATACAGGTCTTGTGTATATTATATAGGTCTGTGTGCAGGGCTGTCAGTATTTCAGTGTCGATAATGTTACAAGTACAGTCATCTAAACTAGTGACTGTATCCATACATGGCATCTGTTTACATTTTTAACTTAAAAACCTATCTTTTAACTTTTTTTAAACCTTCATTTTGTTTTTACTTTTTTTTTTATCTTTCTCTCTCTCTCTCTCTTCTTTTCTTTTTTCTGTCTCTCTCTTTCTTTTCTTCCTCTCTCCCCTCTCCCCTCTCTCTCTCTCTCTCCTCCTCCCCCCTCTCCCTCTCTCACTCCCCCCCTCTCTCTCCTTCTCCATCTCTTTTAAATTTAGCCTTATTCTTCTCTCTCTCCATGCTTATTCTCATTCTCTCTCTCTCATGCCTTTCTTCTCTGTCTCTCTTTTGTCTCTGCCTCCTTCCCTCTCTCGCTCCCCCCCCCCCCCCCCCTCTCTCTCTTTCTTCTTTCCCTCAGACAGATGCACACACACACAACACAACCCCCACTCACTCACTCACTCTGTATCTCTTTTCTCTCTCACTGACTGTCCCCCCAACACCCCAAGGAGACTCCCTAAGTTACACTGGTTGATATTCATCCTCAGTTCATGTTTACACAGCCACACAGGGCTGCTTATGTGTTGTGCCTTTTCTCCACTGTTGTAGTGTAGTGGTCAAGAGAGGAGTGAAGACTTGAATAACGAACAGCCCCGGGTAAGAAGTATGGAGACAGGTTTTACCGCCCACCTTCATGTGTTAGCGCAGTGCGGCAAGGTGTGGCCCGTGAACAATGGTGTTAGAGTTCCGTTGTTTTTACTGCAGTGATTGATGGCCACTGTGTGTGTCAAGTAAATACAGTGGTATGCAGGCCTGCCTGCTTGTCAGTGTGTTATGTTTCTGTAAATAGTATACAGTGGTATGCATGTCTGTGTCAGTCAGTGTGTCTGCCAACTGTTGTTTTGTGATGTTGCATTGGAGCTGTTTCTGTCTCTTACCCTGTCTTTCTGCATTTCTTCTTCTTCTTCTGAACCCCACAGCTGACATGGGCTAGCTAAACCCACAGCTGACATGGGCTACCAAAACCCACAGCTGACATGGGCTAGCTAAACCCACAGCTGACATGGGCTAACTAAACCCACAGCTGACATGGGCTAGCTAAACCCACAGCTGACATGGGCTAGCTAAACCCACAGCTGACATGGGCTTTCAAAACTCACAGCTGACATGGGCTTTCAAGGCTGACATGGGCTAGCTAAACCCACAGCTGACATGGGCTAGCTAAACCCACAGCTGACATGGGCTAGCTAAACCCACAGCTGACATGGGCTAGCTAAACCCACAGCTGACATGGGCTTTCAAAACTCACAGCTGACATGGGCTTTCAAAACTCACAGCTGACATGGGCTAGCTAAACCCACAGCTGACATGGGCTAGCTAAACCCACAGCTGACATGGGCTAGCTAAACCCACAGCTGACATGGGCTAGCTAAACCCACAGCTGACATGGGCTTTCAAAACTCACAGCTGACATGGGCTTTCAAAACTCACAGCTGACATGGGCTAGCTAAACCCACAGCTGACATGGGCTAGCTAAACCCACAGCTGACATGGGCTAGCTAAACCCACAGCTGACATGGGCTTTCAAAACTCACAGCTGACATGGGCTTTCAAAACTCACAGCTGACATGGGCTAGCTAAACCCACAGCTGACATGGGCTTTCAAAACTCACAGCTGACATGGGCTAGCTAAACCCACAGCTGACATGGGCTTTCAAAACTCACAGCTGACATGGGATAGCTAAACCCACAGCTGACATGGGCTTTCAAAACTCCCAGCTGACATGGGCTAGCTAAACCCACAGCTGACATGGGCTTTCAAAACTCACAGCTGACATGGGCTAGCTAAACCCACAGCTGACATGGGCTTTCAAAACTCACAGCTGACATGGGCTAGCTAAACCCACAGCTGACATGGGCTTTCAAAACTCACAGCTGACATGGGCTTTCATTTAGTATCAAAACTCACAGCTGACATGGGTTTTCAAAGCCTACAACCTACATAGTAAAAAGCAATTGAGTGCTTATTCATTATCCTTGAAATAAAAGAATTTGATTGATTGATTGATACAGCTGCCATGGTCTATCAAAGCCCACAGCTGACAGGTTTTCATTGTATTATTCATCACTGCAAAGTTGAGTAGCATGTGTGTTCACATACAATTACCTACTGTCACACAATTGTGTGCTTGCTAACAGAAAGTGAAGAGTCATGCATGTAGACCTACTTGAATATATACAGACATGTGCAAAACATACATGAACACATATGCACTTGTAACAAACACGCATGCACATGTGTGCACACACACAGACACTCACAGTCACACACACTCAAACACACACACACACACACTCACACACACACACTAACATCAACAACACATTCTCACCATACACTCATTCTCACATCAACACTCACACCCACACCCACTTACAGACACAGACACAGACACACACACACACACACACACAGAGCCAAATAGATAATAATTATAGTTATGTTTTTGTTGTGTCAAATAAGTCTAATGATTTAAATGGCAATAAAATAACTGAATCTGAATCTGAATCTGAATCTGAATCACACACACACACACACACACACACACACACACACACACACACACACACACACACAACAAACACACACACACAGAGTGTTGTGTGCCAACTCCACTTCCCTCAAAGTTCTTCAGATGAGACTATAAACTGAAACCCCATGTGTGAAGACATGCAGAACATCTTGCTCACAATGTCATATATTAGAACCTGTTCCGCTTTTCAAATTACTAGGCCATTGTGTGTTGGTGGGAACAGCTGACAACATTTACAAAACTGCTTACACACGGGGATTGGATGTTAAACAACAAATGAGTGGTTATTCCATTATCCTTGAAATAAAAGAATAAAATACAAAATATGATAGAAAATAGATGAATAAGATTTTGTTTTTAAAAGAGAAAAAAGAGTTTATAGCTTGATAGCTTATTTTTTCTGGCATATTTAACATATTTATTGGGGCATTTCTTTAGCTTATAGTTTTTCTGATTCAGATTTTTGATTTATTGTCAATACTTTATTGATTTGTTGTCTAGGGGGTTTATAGTTGTGTGTGCAAATATAAATCCATGTGTGTACATGTATACTTGTGGGCGTACATGCACATATACATGCACGCACACATGCATGCGCGTGCCTGCACGTGCACACATGCGCATACACTCACACACACACACACACACACATAGAGAACATCTTGCGCACACATTAAATTCTGTTCCGCTTTTTAGAAGAAAAGGCCATCTTGTGCTGGTGGGAATGGATGACAAAATTCATTGACAAAACTGCATACACATGGGGACTGGATGTAAAAAAAGAACATGAGTGCTTATTCCATTATCCTCAAAATGAAGAATGATAATATTATAATAATAATAAAACCCACATACACACCCTGGTTTGATAGCTTCTCTCTTTAGGCATATTTGCCATCTTTATCAGGCATTATTTCTGTTCTGATCCAGAGGTTACTCTTTAGTTTTTGTCACCAGTTTATCTGTTTTCAGTCCAGGAGGAGGTTTGCTTTAAAACGTGCACAGTAGTTCCTTTGAGATCACACACATACGCACACACACTTTTTATTTTTTTAAACATTTCTTGCATGATAGTGTGGTTTCTTTTGGGCTCTTTTTTCTTTCTTTAAAAAAAAAAAGGTTGGTTGCTGTTGGGTTTTTGTGTGTGTGTGGGTTTTTTAATGGCTGGCTGGGTGATAAACAAAACAAAACAAATGGCTTATTCCATGTGCCATCTGGAAATAAAAATTTGACTTGATTTCACTCATACAGACACAGAGAAACACACACGTGCACACTTGCATGCACGCAAGCCTGCATGCACTCAGACATGCACACACTCATACACACAACACAACACACACATACAACACAACACAACAACAACAACACACACACACCTATGAAAGTTTTGGAAAATAAATATATGGTGAAGTTTTTAGGGGTATATTTCACATCTACTCTTAGTTGGAATTACCACATTGAATATTTAAATACTAAGGCTCGGAAAAGTCTTAACCTCCTGAAAGTTATTAGTAAACAAGTGTGGGCTCGTGATGGTAGCTGTCTTGAAACATCTGGCATTATCTCTCGTACATTCTAAACTCATTTATGGCCAGGAAGCATTTTTCAGTGCTCCTAAGTCTTTATTACAGAAATTGACAATATTAGACTGTAAGGCTTTTTGATTACCTTTGGGGGTGCCTTCTCATGCATCATCCATAGGTACTTATAAAGAGATAGGTATTTTGCCATTGCACAGTTACTGACAACTGGCCTTGGCTAAATATCTCTTATGTTTTTCAAAGCAAAACCGATGTGGACACCAAAGTAAGTATAAGATCTGATGTCAGCTTTCCTAAAAGAGCAAATGTATGTTATTCATTCTGTTACCACGGTTAAACCTATACTTCTCAGTTATTTGATAAGGCAGAAATGTACCCTACAAAAATAACTAAATCAAGATTAACTTCTTGTCTTGTCTGCCATGGGAACTTCAGAAAGCTGATTTTGACTAAACTTTTCTTCTTTAACCAAAAATGATAATGAAAATATTTTTATTGTGTCAGTAAAAGAATATATACAAAGTAAATATTCAGTACATCTAAAAATCTACACTGATGGTTCACTTTGGAGCGATAATGAGGCAGGTGTAGCGTTTGTCATCCCATCATTGAAAGTAGAGAGATCATTGCATGTTGGGAAAAATTGATCTATATTCAAAGCTGAATGATCTGCCATTTTGATGGCTTTATATTATCTTGTAGATTTTCCTAAAGATATATTTCAGACGCTTTTCTGTGTTGATTCCAAGACAGTTTTACTTGCTCTAAAAAATTCCAGTTCAAAAGTGAGACAAGATCTCATAACTGAGATTGGATATCTGATTCATTTACTGATGTTACGAGGCACTGGTGTTACTTTTTGCTGGATTCCTCCGCATTGTGGTATCTACTTTAATGAAAAAGTTGACAGAACAACAAAATGCAGAGCTAAGCATATTAATGGGTCTTAGTCTTACAGCATAAATGTTTCCTTATCCATTCATAAGGGCTATAGCATGTTACAAATGCATGTTGGAAACATTTTTTAAAAAGAAACAACAAGATATCGGTTCTCCCTGTAATGATGATATAACCCATTTATTACCTTTTGACGGGAATCAAATGTGGTAAGTCACATCATATAGAAACATATCTCTTATCTACATGGTTTAAGCTCAATGCTTTTAGAACGGAATTTTCAAGAAAGCACCATGTGTCTTTGGCAAAAATATTACCATTGCTCACATTCTTTTAGAATGCAAAGATCTGAAAAACTTTTTACCTGTTTTCACAGTCTGTTGCTTAGAGCAGATTCTAAAAGACATTCCATAAATGAAAGAAGTTCTATTGTCATTAAGTCATAGTCCTGTTATCGATTCTTATAGTATAAAGATGTTGACTATTTATATTTTTCTAAATTAGTGTTCAAGCTCTTATTCTTACGTCTGAACATTCTTGTGTTATGGTTTTTATTTTTGTTTCTTTTAGCTGTTTAATGCGGATAATTAGCAATGTGCAACCCCCTCCCCACGACACACACATTCCTGTCTGATATCACTATTTAACTATTTACTGGAAGGACAAACTGAAAAAACTAACACACACTCACACACACACGCATGCACACACGACACTAACACATCACACACACAAACATTTGCGCACACGCGCGCGCGCACACACACACACACACACACACACAGGGGAGCAATGAATGTTCTCTCTTTTTGCTTGGTGTTGTCAAATAGCACATTATGTGGACAGATGTAGATGTACAGATATACTACAAGTGCTGCTTCTACACACATGTATACATGTATGTGTACACACGTGAACAGTGGAATATTTTCTGGTTATGCCTGTTTGGTTTCTGGGAAAATGTCAGGAATTCAGGTGAGGGGACAGGACAGGACAGACTGAAGGGAGGGGTCAGGGAGGTGTGGGAAGGGGGTGGGGGGGGGGGGGGGTAGTGTAGCTTTAGTTTGCTGCATGGATGGTGTCCCCCTGGCTCATGTCAGGGTGGGGAGTGGTGGTGTTGTAGTAATGGGGCTGTTAGCCACGCTTGGCATGGCAGGCCTGAGGTGAGGAAAACACTGACTGAGCATTGTAGTGAGTACCTGCCCTGCCTCGCCTGTGCCCACTCCTTTTCTTTTCTTCCTTTCTGCACTTAACCAACCACAACATTACACCCCCCACCCACCCCACCCCTCTCCCAGTTTGACCCCCCCCCCCCCCACACACACACACATGCACACACTTCACCCACCTGTGTCTTGGGTAAGGCTCCATAACTGAACACTTTTAAGGTTAGGTTTTGTTCTCGTTCTTAAAATTGATGTAACACCACACGCGCACAGACACACACTCTCACACACACACATGTGCACGCACCCCACCACACACACACACACCACACATACACATGTGCACGCACACCGCGACACACACACACACACACACACACACCCCACATCTGACTTATTTATAGGTGATAGCTAAATGCATTTAAACCAAAATTTGTGACAGGCATTGTGTGCTGTTGTGGTGAAAAAAAATTTCAGTTTTCATTTGATCTTTTAATGTTTGCCTGTTTACTTTAGGTTGGATATTACTTAGCATGTTCCTTGATCCAGCTAATTTATTGTTTTACATATGATAATTTTTCCCTGTCATAAAACACACTCACGACACACAGACACACATCACACTCTCTCTCTCACATGCTCACTTGCATACATACACACACATGCCACACAACACACACACACAACACACACACACACACACACAAAACACCCAAACCCCACACACACACACACACACACACACTCACAACACACACACTCACAAAGTCACAACTCACTCACATACATGCACACACATACACACACGTATTTTGGGATTTATTCTACTCATATTTACTTAAAAATAAGGGGACGGGATAGCTCAGTGGTCGGAGCACTCGCTTTCCCCCAGCCAAGTTAAGCAGCGTCGAGTGTGGTTACCAGTTGGATGGGTGACCGTTTGCACGCCTTGGCTTCAGTTCGGTTCCCCCAGTTCACCCAGCTGTAAATGGGTACCTGCCCTCTTTAGGGTCAGGGAAGGTTAAGCAGCGAGGGAGAGGAGATGGGCGCCGCCCTCAATATGCTGGCCCTAGAGAAGTGAGGTCTCTGATGCCTTGCTCCCCTACGACCTTATAGGTTATGGGACTCCTTTACCTTTTACCTTTTATATTTACTTGTTTTTTCTGAGCTCTCTTGTTGTATACACTACAGTCCAAAATGTTTCTGATGGTTAGACTTGTTTTTCCTTTTGTCCATAATCCTCATTCAGCTGTTAAAAAAAACCACTTACATTATCTTTGCATTTCTTCCGACCCCCCCCTCCCCCTCCCCACACACACACCCAATTACCTGCCTAATATAATTTTTTAGTGGATAGACATCAAAAGGAACACACACACATGCATAAATTGAGGCCTGTACTTAACAGGTTGTACTCTTTGATACCACATTTCCCCAGAGCTGCTTTTTCTTCAAGGTGTCAAGATTCCCTACATCACAGCCTTTCTTGTGACGTGTCAGTGGATGGTGCTCGGCTCATGAACTATGAAGTCTGCGGATTCTCTCTTCTCTCTCTGTTCATTTGTTTGGTGGGATGCCTAGTGCCTGGTCTTTTCCTGTGCTGGTACAGTTCTGGTTCTCCCTCTGCAGAAGGTATCCAATGGCCTCAGCTGACACATTCCAGCTTTGGAGCAGTTCAGTTTGTGTGTGTGTGTAGCATGCATATTGGATATGTTTGTGTTCCGTAATCCACTCCATGCTGACGTGAAGTACAAAATCTTTAACATGAATAGTGGATCTATGCATGTGTATGAACAGAATCAAGGCACTGGCAGGTCTGCTTGTAAAGTTGATCTGGGAGATAATAAAAATCCCTACCCTTAATTCACTAAATAACCTCTGAAGTTAGAGTATGACTGCCTATATGGTGAGGTACTTGAAAGAGTCATACACGCAAACTTCTCAACTGATGTACTTCCTATCTCACAGTGATTCCCAGATGGGATGAGTGAGTCAGAGTGTGGCATGTTCTGGGTGACCCCAGGGTGTAAAGCTGGGGAATGCACAACAACAATTCACCAGATTCCACAGCCAAGATTCAAACCCATAACTTCATGGACAAAAGGTATTGAAGTCAAGTGGTTTTATTCACTTGGTTGCAGTATGTGTAAAGTAAAAAACCCACAGAAAACCCCCTCAACTGCTTCCCATTGCTGCTTTTGTTGGTAGGAGCTCCCCGTGTTGCCACCAGGGTTCGCCATCTTTCTGTGTCTCTGCTGAGTTCCACGATGTCTTGTAGCCCTCCTCCCAGACCACTGACCTCAGTGATGTTGGCAATGTAGGATGTTGGTGGTCTGCCTCTTTTCCTGCCACCTGCAACCTTGGAGAACTGTTGCCATCAGATTTGTCTGTGTGTTTCTGTTAGCATGATCTCAGTCTGAGCTTATCATTTTCAGCTAGCATTTGTCTTTGCTCTGAGAGTTCGGCAAGAATGCTTTCATTTGCTTTAAATGTTTTGAATATCTGGGCGCTATAGTTTTGGATGCAGGATCAAAACCTGAAATTCTCTCCAGGATAGCCCAGACCACAGCTGCAATGACCAAACTGAAAGTCCTCTGGATTGACAAGAACATCGCCATCAGCTTCAAGATCAGACTGATGCCTTCCCAGGTCATGTCCATATTTTTGTATGCATGTGAAATGAGGACTATAACAGTAGACATTGCAAGAAAGATACAGGCAATGGAAATAAGATACTTTCGCAAACTTCTTGGTATCTCATGTAGAGATCTCATAACTAATGAGGAAGTTAAAACTGGAATTGAAAACCCCATCGGGCCATATAAAGAGCTGACTTCAGTGAAAAAAAGCAAACTGAAATGTTATGGATATGTCACACAAACATCTGGACTGGCCAAGACTGTCCTACAGGGAACAGAACAAGGAGGGAGATGAAGAGGCAGACAGAGAAAACAATGGGAAGACATCATCAGAGAGTGCACTGGACTTGAGTGGAATGACTTACTACAGAAAGCTGAAAACCACAAAGAGTGGTGGAAGCTGGTTGCAAAATCTTCAGTGGTGCCCAACAGTCTACTATACTGGTGGAATAGGTGAAAGTGATGGTTAACTTTATTTATTTGTTGCTTTTTCTTTTTTTTTTTTTCTTTTTTTTTGGCTCCCTCATCTTCTGTGATTTTCCTGTCCTGCTCTTCCATGGTGCTCATTTCAAACTCTCCACCACAGCCACACCTAGATTTGTTATTTTGCATCTCAGGGTCAGAAGTCCACAGAGAGCCTCAATATCAGGCTGCTTTGGGGCCACCAACCAGAGGGACACTGCATTGCTGCTTGGTCACTTTTGTGGTGTTAAATGGTGCCTTTTTCTGAAC
This sequence comes from Rapana venosa, assembly GCA_028751875.1. Lineage (NCBI taxonomy): Eukaryota > Metazoa > Mollusca > Gastropoda > Neogastropoda > Muricidae > Rapana > Rapana venosa. The sequence continues at coordinate 1,795,329 of CM054140.1, forward strand.
TAACATACACAAGACACCACTACTAATGACAGTATTTGCTCAGTCGTGGAGCCAGACTGATTGAATTGCCACCGAGGTGATGCCACAACAGCATCCCTCCAATGACTGCCCCCCTGAACCTCCATCCCAAGGGCCTGACACAAACTCACCACAGGCACAGAAGTGTATGAGGAAACTGAATCTGAGATCACCATAAGACCAGAGCAACTGGGACCACTGAATCAGAGGCTTTAAACAAAAATGATTGCATGATGATAAATTGATAATGAGGATGACGTAATGATGTGCTGTGGAGATGCATGTGCTTTGAGACTACTTGACAGGGTGTACTCTACTCTTACTATCATTATAGATATATCCCAACACCAACAGCCCTGAGAGGTACATGTTTGTAACTTTGGGATGATATTAAATGAAATGGAATGGCTAGTATTAAGGCCTTAGCATGGCATGATTTGATTTGCCTTAATCAAGGAACGAAATAATTAAGGTAACATGTCATTTCACGTGTTTGGGTTTTTTCCCCAGGGTCATGGTGTTGAATATGTGACTTTGACTTACTTGACTTATGCCTCTTGGTTCCTTGGGGAACATAGGGCTGCAACAACACCCCTCCAACGAACTCGGTTTTGGGAGATCCTCTTCAGCTCGGCCCATGTCATTCCGGCTGCCTTTGTTTCTTCGTCAACACTTCTGCGCCAGGTCTGCTTTGGTCGACCAACTTTCCGCTTCCCTTGTGGATTTCAGTCAAGGGCCTGTCTGGTGACATTTGACGCAGGCTTGCGGAGTGTATGGCCGATCCATCCCCCTTCCTTTGTTTAAGGTGGACTCAATTGGGGTTTGGTTGGTCTGTCCCACAGTTGTTTGTTGGATATGATTCCCGGCCACCTGATGTTGGGATGTACCTGAGGCATTTGTTGGTAAAAGATGGAGTTTGTGGGTGTTGGTTTTTGTTACCGCCAGGTTTCTGAGCCATTAAAGTAGGACCGATTTGACATTGGTTTTGTAGATCCGAAGCTTATTTTGAATGAGAGGGCTGTTGACCTCCAAATTTGGGCCGAAGGGTGTTGAAGGCGTGACGGGCTTTGTTGATTCGGCACTTGATGTCTTCATCTTTTCCCCCCATCTTTACTGACGACACTGCCAGGTAAATAAACTTGCTGACTTCTTTGATGGTTTCTTGCTGCAGTCGCACTGGGTCATGTGTTTTGTTGTTCACCCTCATGATCTCCGTCTTCCCGATGTTGATTTGGAGGCCAGTCTTTTCAGCTTGTCAGCAACACGACAAAGCTTCTCTTGTGCGTCTTGTTGCCTGTGGGAAAGAAGGCTGATGTAATTGCGAAGTCCAGGTCTTCCAGCTGTTTTCTGAGGGTCCACTGTATGCCGGTTCTCTGCCTGCTGTGGCTTGCCGCATTATCCAGTCAACCACCAACGGGAAGATGGTTGGCGACAACAGACAGCCCTGACGAACACCGGTCTGTACGGAGAAGGTGTTCCGTCAGTTTCCCTTCATGGATGACTTGACAGGTGGCATCTTCGTATAGCTGCTGGATGATGGTGATGAACTTTGGTGGAAACCCATAGTGATGCATCAGTTTCCAAATGACATCTCTGTCGACGCTGTAAAAATGCTTCGGGAAAGTCGAAAAAGATGAATATAGGGGGTCTCCCACTCCAGGGATTGTCATGATGATGCGCATTGTGGCGTTTTGATCTGTGATGATCTGTCTTGCCTAAAGCCTGCCTGTTCATCCCGAAGTGTCTTGTCCAGTGCTGTCTTCAGTCTGTCTAGCTTGATCCTTGTCAGTACTTTCTGGTTGGACAGTAGCATGATTTCTCCAGTTGTTGCAGGAGGACAGGCCCCCTTTCTTTGGCAGCTTAACGAGATGGCCTTTCTTCCAGTTTTTGGGTACACTCTCTTGCTCCCAGATTTGTATAGGGTGGGTATAACATCTCAGTGGAAGTTTGGATGTCCGCCTTCAGTGCTTCAGGTGGTATACCGTTGGGCCTGCTGCTTTGCTGATTTGAGTGACTTTGATGGCTTTGGTGATCTCATTCTTGGTAGGGGGGCCGGTGTTGATGCCAAGGATTTCAGTAGGTGGGGGGATGTAAGGCAGCAGGGGTGGTGCAGGTTCTTTGAGCGTTTCTTGAAGTGCTCTGCCATTTTGCTCTCTGGTCCTCCTCCCCTGGAATGGTTTTGCCATTCTTTCTTTGACAGGGCAGCTAGGTTTGTTGTTTTTTCCCGAGAGAGTTCTCGTGATTCGTACAGTCTCTTCATATTTCTTTGGCCTGCTGCAGTCTCTGCTTCCTGAGTCAGTTCCCCAATGAATTTTCTCTTGTCTTTCTTGCATTTTTTCTTTACTGCCCGGTTTTTGTCCCGTAGCATGCTTGCAGTTCCTGTTTCTTTCTTGATTTTGTGGGTTTTGGGTTTATTGATTCTTTCAGCTGTTTTCTCTTGGTGATCAGTGCCATGTTTCTGTTGTCAGCCACTCTTGTATTTTCTTGTTTTCTTTCCCAGTACTGTTTGATGTTGTCTTCCAGGTCTCACGTAGGACTCTGCCATTGCTCTTCGACTGTTTCTCTGGCAGCTGGGAAAGCACACTGAAGTTGTTCCTCAGTTCGAGCCCGAATTCTTCTATTTTTTCTCTTTCCTTCAGGCTTTGCACATTTAACTTGTGTGATGGTCTTCCTGCCCGGTCGATGTAGGCTTTGAGCTTGGTCTTGAGGATGGCAACAACAAGATGATGGTCTGATGCTGCATCTGCTCCGCGCTTCACCCTGACATCATGCAGGCTCCTTCCACTTTCGCCCGATGGTGATTTTGGTCAATCTGGTTTTCTGTCTTGCCCTCGGGGGAAGTCCATGTGGTCTTGTGGACTTTCTTTTGAGGAAAGATGGTGCCTCCAATGACCAGGTCGTTAAACATACAAAATTCTGTTAAAAGTTCTCCATTTTCATTTTGTTCTCCAGTGCCATGTTTTGCCCCTGATTTAGTTTCTCTTTGTGTTTTTCTGTCCCCACTTTGGCATTCATGTCTCCCATTAGTATTTTAGATCCCTCTTTGGTGCTTTGTCCATGATGGTCTGGACTTGTTCAAAGAAGTTTTCTTTATCTTCTAACTCTGCTGTATTTGTTGGAGCGTAGCACTGGGAACGATGGTAACCTTTCTGCCTTTTGAGTTGAAACGTGCTGTGAGGATCCGTGGTGACACTGGTTCCAGGACAGCGGCTTGCGTTGCTTCAGGTTCATCAGCAGCGCTACTCCATGTGTGTGGGGCTGGCCTTCTTCCTGTCCAGGTAGATGATAGTGTCTCCACTCGCAAGCTTTGTCTGCCCGGTTCCATTCCATTGGTCTCGCACAGGCGAAGGATCTTTAGGTTGTACCCGTGCATTTCTCTACTACCTGTGCTGTTTTACGTTTCATACAGGGTTCTGATGGGTTTCCCGGTCCCTATCCTGGTTGTTGACTTGGTTGTTAGAAGAGTTGTCGGCGCACTGGCTTCCGGAGGCTTTCACCAGCAGCGTCATAGGCTCTACCCGAGAGGACTCTTCCCCCAACCATGTCGCTCGTAAGAGGTATCGTTGCAGTTTCAGTAAACAGAGTGGTTTTTAAGTGAATGGGTGTTAGCCAATGCACAACCCCCAACCTGGAGGACCAGGGTGCATCGTTTAGTCTGGCTCCTCTCCCCCAGACCTGTTGAGCATGGTTGAACCTGCCAGAGGCCGAAGCCCCCGCCCACATAGCTCTGGGGGTCATTGAAGCACGCAAGCCATCCCACCACGACAAGGTGATACACCATCGGGACAGTGAATATGTGAGGGAATTACAATATGTGTTGATTTTCAGTTTGAAGTCTGTGTTTACATGAGTCCATTCATGGTGTTTGGTATTTGAGGGAATTAGAATATATGTTGAATTTTAGTTTGAAGTCAGTGTTTATGGAGTTACAGAAGTCAGTGTTGATGGAGTGACTGGAAGTCAGTGTTTATTTGGGGTACAGAAGTCAGTGTTGATGGAGTTACAGGAAGTCAGTGTTGATGGAGTTATTTGGGTGGAGTACTGGAAGTCAGTGTTGATGGAGTTACTGGATGGAGTTACTGGAAGTCAGTGTTGATGGAGTTACAGGAAGTCAGTGTTTATGGAGTTACAGGAAGTCAGTGTTGATGGAGTTACAGGATGGAGTTACAGGAAGTCAGTGTTGATGGAGTTACAGGAAGTCAGTGTTGATGGAGTTACAGGAAGTCAGTGTTGATGGAGTTACAGGAAGTCAGTGTTGATAGAGTTACTGGAATTTCAGCCCTGATAACTGATGTGCCCTTCCTGGTCTGTAGGGCTGGAAACAACATGACATAAAAATCCTTCCCCCACCCCCCCCCCTCCCCCTCCTATCCCTCTGTCTTTTGGTCAGTGGGTCAGTCGGTCGGTTGGCCTGTCTGTCTTTCTCTGTCTCTCTACCCCCCCCACCTTCCCTGCCTTATATATCTCTCTCTCTCTTGCTCTCAGTCTCTCATTGCTGTTACAATTGATGTCTTTGGTATTGTGAAATGGGAGTGAAGGACGTAGGCCTATATAGCAGCTTTTTTTTTTTCTTTTTCTGAGCGATTACAGTAAAAAATGGTGTATGGAATGTAGCCAAGGTTTTCACACAGGTACTGAAGCCAAGGTAGCAAACCTTACTGCTGATGGTTTTCCCTTTAGCACATGTTACAGGCAGACAGGCAGGCAGGCAGACAGACAGACACTGAGACAGTACCGTACACTGAAAACAGTTATTGTCATGCTCACAAAAGCCTTTGACAAGAGAGGTAGCTGTGTGTGTGTGTGTGTGTGTGTGTGTGTGTGTGTGTGTTTTGGGGGGGGGGGGGGGACAATTTATGACAGTACAATAACTGATAAAAAGCAATTACCATATATAATCATTGAGGAAGGAAGGAAGGGAGGGAGAGAGAGACGGAGAGAGAGAGAGATAGTTCTCTGAAAACAGTTTATTGTCATTGCCTGCACAGGCCATTAGACAAGGGGGTAACACTATTCCTCTGAGCAGTAAATCAGTAAGACACAGTGGACTATTCATTTGGATATTATACAATGTCGTTAATGGCATCTTTGAAAAAGCCAGACAGTTTAATAAACTTCAACAATTTTAAGATACTGTTTCTACACTAGTCACACTTTTTTTCTTCCTTTTAAAATTTCTATGTCAGTCACACTCAACCAGTTCAGACAGTACATGGCTTCCCTCACTCATTTTCCTCCATGTCCATGATGAATCAGCCATTTCCTTCCATGATGAATCAGCCATTTCCTTCCATGATGAATCAGCCATTTCTTCCATGATGAATCTGCCAATTCCTTCCATGATGAATCAGCCATTTCCTTCCATGATGAATCAGCCATTTCCTTCCATGATGAATCTGCCATTTCATTCCATGATGAATCGGCCATTTCATTCCATGATGAATCGGCCATTTGTTTGAATGTAGTGTGGTGGTGTGGACTGTTGAGTGTTTCAGTTTAGTGTGGTGGCGTGGACTGTTGAGTGTTTCAGTCTAGTGTGGTGGCGTGGACTGTTGAGTGTTTCAGTTTAGTGTGGTGGCGTGGACTGTTGAGTGTTTCAGTCTAGTGTGGTGGCGTGGAATGTTGAGTGTATCAGTTTAGTGTGGAGGCGTGGACTGTTGAGGTGTGTTTCTGTCTAGTGTGTGGTGTGAGTGGACTGGTGAGGGTGTCAGTTTATGTGTGGTGATGTGGACTGTTGGAGTGGTTCAGTTTAGTGTGGTGATTGGAGACTGTTGAGTGTTTCAAGTTTAGTGTGGTGGGTGGACTGGTGTGGTTTCAGTTTAGTTGGGTGTTGTGGAATGTGTGTGGTTCATTTGTTAGTTGTGGGGGTGGACTGTTGAGTGTTTCTGTCTAGTGTGGTGGCGTGGACTGTTGAGTGTGTCAGTTTAAGGGGGGGGGTGGGGTGGTGCAGGGGTTGGGGGCTGTCTGGGGATGTGAGTTGTTTTTTTTGTGAGAAAGGGATTGTTGGTTGAGATTTGTTTGTTTGGTACGTTTTGGTGGGAGGGGCAGTGTGGGGTGTTTGGGAGTGGTGGGTGTTTGTTTTGGGGCGATAAGGCGGTGATTATGAGGACGGGTGTATGTGCTATGGTGGATGTGATTAGGGGTTTAGGGTTGTGTTATTGGTGGTTGGGTGTGTTGTCGGATGTGGGGGGGGGGTGTTAGAATCGGGTATAGTGCGTTCGATGTGAGCGCTTGTTTTTGGTGGTGGGTGGTGATGGGTGTTTGGCATCACATTGGTTTTGTCGTCTGATGTTGTGGGGGTATTTTTTGGGTTAGGTTTGTGCTGGCGATTTGGTCGACTCTTGAAGGGGGTGCGAAGAGTTGCGTGTGTTGTTGGTTTTTTTGTTGTTATTTATTTATTGGATAGGGATTGGGAAGGGATAGTTGTTTTTAGGTGGTTTCGTACGTTGTGGGAGAGGTGGTGCGTCGATATGTATTGTAGGGAGGGGCGGAGCTTGGTGTTCTTTACAGTGGTAGATGGCGAGTGATAATTGCATAGTATTTGGCTCATTGAATATTTATCGAGTTTGTTGCTTGTTTTTTCTCTTATGATTTATGAATTATGTTTATGCATTGTTTAATTTTAGCTTATATTTATAGATTTACTGGACTCATTTTTACAGGGTTTTTTATTATATTAGGACCTTGTTTTATATGTATCACTCCTTGGTTGGATCTAACTAAGGATAGGGTGATATTGTTAATACATAGGGTTTTCGTTGTATTACTTAGTCTGAAATCCTTTTATTTTATTAATATTAATTCTTAGTTATCCCTCTTCTTTATCATGACTTTACTGTGAATCGTATTTTTATGGCTTATAGTACGATTACTTTATGATTAGTCTTTTTAAGGCTTATTTTTTTGAATAGGATTACTTTATATGTATCTTGATTTTTTTTTTTTTATCTTACTCTTTAGTTATCTTTTTATTTTATTATTAATTATCTTTTATTTTATGTTAGATTCTGTTCTTCTCTTCTAATTGTGTATTCATCCTATTACATCCCTTCTTGAAAGAAGGGTGGTGTGGTTGGGACAGGACACACTGTGGTAACCCCCCAAAACAAGCCTGTATAGTGGTAGTGTGGGACTTCTCTCCTCACCGTGTTGTTTCAGAGGGTGTTTGACAGACAGAGACAGCCTTTAATCTTTCACCTTCTTTCCATGCTTGTGTGTGTGTGTTTGCATGAGTGTGCACGCATGCACCTGGTGCTCGCATATGAACCTCACACTTGCACTGGTCCATTTGGGGAAAGGGTATGTACTGAGGTAGTTTTTGATCTTTTCTCAAAGTGAAGGCAAACACATGCAAAGAAAGGAAGCATCATTCATGCCCTGTCTCCCCCCCCCTCCCACCTTGACAGGGTTTTGTATGTTGTGGGTGGTGGTTCTGTACTGCAGCAGCAGCAGCAGCAGCGTGAGTGGCTGAGGTGTGTTGAGCAGTCTGCAGCCAGAGGGAGGCTGGGAACAGCGCCATGATTGGCTGCAGTCTGCTCTATCACCCTGCAGCATACCTGATGCTAGCCACTGCATGCCAAGGTGATGGACTGATGATGACTGAACTGACTGACTGACGGATGACTGACTGAAGGTGACTGATGATGACTGACAGACGACTGATTGATGAATGGGTGACTGATGGCTGACTGGATCAATCGGTTGGGTGGGACCAACACCTGCACAGGGTCTGCTTTACACACACATGCAGACAGTGAGCCTGCACTTGCCAAGAAACAAGCTGTAGTCTGGGGGCAGTGGAATCTGCACACACACACATACCACACCCACACCACACACCCTCCACCAACACACACACACACACACCAACAATACACACACACACACAAACACCAACAAACACCACACACACACACACACCCACACACACACACACACAACACCCACACACAACACACACACACCACACAACAACACACACACACACACACACACACCAACACCCCACACACACATACACACACACAACCAACACCACACCCAACACACACACACACCACACGCACACACACACCACACACAACAACACACACACACAACCAACACAACAACACACACCAACACAACCACACACACACATCACACACACAACACTCACCACACAACACACACACACACACACACCACACACAACACACACAACACACACACACACACACACACCACCCACACATACACAACACACACACACACATACTCACACACACAACAACACAACACACACACACCACACACACACAAACACACACAACACACACCACACACACACACCCACACACACACCACACCACACACACCACACACACAACCACACAAACAAACACACACACCACACACACACCACACACACACACACACACACACACACCACACACACCACACACTACACACAACCACACACTACCACACCACAAACGTGGCCTGTTCGTCTATCATGTTATCAGGAGAAATGCAGACAAATTTAAGGGGTGGGAACCCCCCTTATAGTGACACACAGAATTGCATACATACATACACACAGGTAGACTGCAGACATAGACCTTACAGTGACACACAGAATTGCATTATATACACACAGGTAGACAATAGATATAGACCTTACCGTGACACACAGAATTGCATACATACATACACACAGGTAGACTGCAGACATAGACCTTAGAGTGACACACAGAATTGCATTATATACACACAGGTAGACAATAGATATAGACCTTACCGTGACACACAGAATTGCATACATACATACACACAGGTAGACTGCAGACATAGACCTTACAGTGACCACCAGATTGCATTATATATCAAAGGTAGACACTGTATAGACCATAACGTGACCACAAGAAATGCATAAATACATACACACAGGTTAGACAGCAGGACATAGACCTTACAGTGAACACATACACAACAGGTAGACAGCAGACACATAGACCTTACAGTGACACACATAACACAGGTAGACAGCAGACATAGACTCTTACCGTGACAAATACACACAGGTTGACAGCGGACATAGACATTTACAGTGACACACATACACACAGGTAGACAGCCAGCAATAGGACTTTCGTGAACACAATACCACAGGTAGGACAGCAGACATTAGACCTTACAGTGGACACGCATACACACAGGTAGACAGCAGACATAGATTCAGTGACACACCATACACACAGGTAGACAGTTAGACATAGACCTTACAGTGACACACATACAACAGCGTAGACAGCAGACATAGACCTTACAGTGACACACATACACACAGGTAGACAGCAGACATGACTTACAGTGACAAATACACACAGGTAGACAGCAGGACATAGACCTTACAGTGACACACTACACACAGGTGACAGTAGAATAGACCATACAGTGAACTCTACACACAGGTAGACAGCAGACAGACCTTACAGTGACCACAACATACACACAGGTAGCAGAGTCAGCCCTTTCAGTGACACACATACAACAGTGTAGGAAGCAGACATAGACTTACGTGAACACATACACACAGGTAGACAAGCAGACAGACCTTACATTGCACACATAACACACAGGTAGACAGCAGGACGTGTGCTGGTTGCATTTGATGTGCCTGTGTTGTTTTTTCTATAAATGTGCATTTGCTTACAGACACAATGCACACACCCACACACACACAATTGACTGTCATACATGCATGCTTCACCCACACCACCCACCCACCTCACCACACACACACACACCACATCGTGGAGAGGGCAAAAAAGCTTATAATCCAAGGAGCAGTTTTCAGTTAGATCTTTAATGACGGTCTTTTAAGGGATATTGGATCTCTCTGGAAACCTACACAAGTTTTTAGTTTTGTTCATGGCAAGAAAGGATAGCGCTCGTTTTTTCGGATAAAACTTAATGATGTTTCCACAATTATAGAAAGTATAAAATGTTTGTTGAGGTGAGAAACTTACTGACATTTCACATAAGTTTTGAATGTAATAGTCTAAAACATTATTACCCTCTTATTGTGAAATATTTGGATAATATATTAAAATTTTTTGGTGATTCTTATAACAAATCTTTTATAAAAGTCCTATAGGACATTTGTTATAAGTTATGTCATTTTCAGCATTTCTTACGTATTTTATTTGGTGTTATTGTGTTAGTCAAAATATGGAATCCGTTCTGGTATGTTTGCAGATGACGGTCCTTGTTAATATCTCTTATCCGGATCAGTCTTAGACCACGGTAGCCCCTCACAGAGTTCATCTCTGGTGTTGTCGAGGCCTATCTGGAGCTAAATGTTTCTAAAATTAAAGATCTGCCTATTGACTTCAGAAGATCGGCATACTCTACGAATATTATTATCCATAATCAAGGAAGTTGAAAAAGTTTCAACTATAAGTTATTGGGAACTGTTTTTGACCACAAGTTAAACTGGGACGTTAATCACTGACGCTATTGTCAAAAAAGGGACAACCGTGTGTGTAGTTTTCTGAGGGAAACTGAACTCATTTTTGTACTAAAGGATTCTTCCTTGTTTTTACAAGTTTACATAGAGTAGTGTTATAAGTTTTGCTTTTATTTGTTGGGTCCAATAACCTTTGTGTTAAAAACAGAATGGCCTGCAGGAGAATTGTAATAAGGGGGGGGGGAAATCTGCTAAAAAATAATTGGAAAAGAACAAAGAGATCTCATGTCGTTCTGCAATCAGCAGCTTGTACGCAAAGCCACTGACATGTGGCCCGATCCCTCCCATGCTTTGGTTTCAGAGAAATTTCAGTTGTTGCCTTCGGAAGCTGTTTTCAGAGTCCATCAGACAAAACTAACAGAAAAAGGAATTTTTTTGTGCCAGTAAACATTCGAATTCTGAATTCACAATGATGTTGACTACTAGTATTTACATTTCTTGAATTAGCTTGCCTGAGTGTCATTGTTTGAGTTATTCAATGCATAATTTGTAGTGTGTGGGTGCAAGGTGTGTGACAATAACTTCAAATAAGTCTGTCTTCTAGTCAATGTCTTAAAAACATTGAACTCATATTATTGGTGTAGTACGTTTTGTGTATGTGCAGTGCGTAAATAATAAGTTTTTTTTTTGTCTTTAGTCAATGGGTTTAAACATTGTGTTAACAAATGAATGCGTGCTGTATGTGTGTGTGCGTATTGCCGCACGTGTGGTGTTTGTGTTGTGTGTGTCCGTGACTTTTATTTGAAGTATTTTGATGTTTAACCAATATGAAAATATAGCTTTTTGTGTCTTTGAGATTTTTTATGCGTACATCTGCTGTCAGTATTGTTATTGCCCTTCATAGGATGATTAAGTGTTTTGACTTGACTTGACTTGACTGTGCCCTTTTCGTGTCTATGTTCTTAGCTAATTGACAGACATTTCACTGCACCCCACATCATATTACTTAGCAGAATAGATAGACATTTCATGCACACAATCATGTTATTAGCAATAGACAGATCAATTTCATGCACACATCATTGTGATTAGCAATAGACAGAACATTTCACTGCACACATCATGTTACTTAGAATGGACCAGACATTTCAACTGCAACATCATGTTATTAGAAATAGACAGACATTTCACGCACACATAATGTATTTGCTATAGACAGACCATTTCACTGCCACACATCATGTTACTTAGCAATTGACAGACGTTTTAAGCACACCATCATGTTACTTAGACAATAGGATTGAATTTCACTGCACCGAAACTCATGTTATTAGCAATTAGACAGACATTTCACTGCACACATCATGTTCTGGCAATAGATAGACATTTCACTGCACACATCATGTTACTTAGCAATAGAAGACATTTCACTGCACACATATGTTAACGTAGCATAGACAGACTATTTCACTGCACACTCATTGTTACTTAGCATTAGACAGACATTTCACTGCACACATCATGTTATTAGCTATAACAGGACATTTCACTGCACACATTACATATTACTTAGCAATAGATAGACATTTACTGCACACATCTGTTATTAGAATTGACAGAAATTCACTGCAAACATCATGTTTACTTATCTATAGACAGACATTTCATGGCGCCACATCATGTTACTTAGCAATAGACAGACTTTTCACTGCAACATTTCATGCTCACAGCATGTTACTTAGCAGAGTGATCGTGTCATGGGCTTGTTGGAACCTCAGTGCGGATTCGACCTCGCTTGACCACTCTATTTATTGCTCTCAAAAGATTAGATTACTCTTTTGGAATAAGAGGTGTTGCCTTGGCTTGGTTTTCTTTATGTCTTGACTAGGTCGCAGAGTGTGCTGGATAGAGGGATGTTAATCAAACCTGCCCCCCTCCTATATGGCGTACCCTTCTAGGTTTGTTTTGGGTCCCGTATTGTTCACATATATTATCAGCCTATGTCTAATGTGATGACCTTACATGATTGCCAGTTCATAAATATGCAGATTGATACAGACTTTTCGGCAAAAGGCAAACCTCAAAATTTTTTCGAGCCACACACACACTGGCAGATTGCACCCACAGTGTCCTTCAGTGGATGGACAGCAACAAACTCAAATAAAATCGGACAAGACAGACAAGTTATGGCAGTTGGTTCACCATCTGTCTTATGCGGGGTGTGGAGAGTTTCTGTGGTCTTGGCGTTGGCTGTGACTTAAATGTTTCAGAGTTCTGTGCGGTTATCTGGGTGTTCAGCTAGATCCTACTCTCTTCCATGAAAGACCACATTTTATAGTTGCAGGCATGCTTTTAGAGCTGCGCCGTATTGCACAACTTAAGAAAATTATTGCTCGTGATGCGTGATCAAGCTTGTTTTCAGCGACTGTCTTGTCGCGACTGGACTATTGCAACACTCTGTTTTATCGGATAAGTGAAATGAACAGTTTAAACGCCTGGCAGCGAATTCATTAGAACTTTGCTGCCAGGCTCATCCTTGGAAAGAGCAAAAGGGACCATGTGACTCCTATGCTTAGGGAGCTTCATTGTGTTACCTGTAAGGGCACACTGTCAGGACCAAAGTTTGCGGTCTTGGCCATACCGTACACAGTAGGCTCGCTTGCTCATCTCTGTCAGCTGGCTTGAATCACGCACCACAACGAGAACCCTTACTGTCTTTGAATGATAACTTACTTGTTGTACCCCATTACACTTCAAAACCGCAGGTCGTAGATTTTTGGTGTTGGCTTACGCCCACGATCTGGAACTCGCTGCAAGCCGGCAGACATGCTCCCACTTTTCCAGTTTAAGTCTTCATGAAGACACAATCTCTTTAATGTATTTCTTAGCTAGTTAATATATTGTGCTTGTCTTGATAGGTCGCCGTTTGTTTGTCACTCTGTAGGCTACATCATGTGCAGCCTGGTGTTGGTTTGGGTTTTTTGTTGTTTGTTAGTTTATATTATTGCTAGTGCCTTTTCTTGAGTGTTGTTAATGCCCTGCTTAGTTTGTTCCCGGCGCAAAAGTTAGTGTGTGCCTCTACAGTGCGATAGGTATCTCTGGTAAATTTATTTGCGCTTTAGGAAATGACTCCATTTCATTGTTGTTGTTGTTGTTGTTGTTGTTATTATGTGCTGTGTGTGCATGTGTATAAATGTGCATGGTTATGAATGCGCATTGAGTCATTGCTTTGAGAAAGTGCTATATAAATGCTATTCATTATTATTGTTATTATTATTAGATAGACATTTCACTGGCAAATCATGTTACTTAGCAATAGATGACATTCACTGCACCACATCATGTTAATTAGCAATAGACAGACATTTTTTTCACTGCCACACATCCTGTTTACTTAGCAATAGGACAGACATTTTACTGACACATCATGTTATTAGCAAAGGGATAGGACAGACATTTCACTGCACAGTAATGTTACTTAGCAATAGATAGACATTTCACTGCACAATTCATGTTTACTTAGCAGAGTGTCAGGTCATGGGCTTGTTGGTCCCAGTGCGGCATTCGACACGCTTGACCCACTCTATTTAGTACAAAAGGACTAGATTACTCTTTTGGAATAGAGGTGTTTGTGGCTATGGTTTACCTCTTATGTCTATGATAGGTCGCCAGAGGTGTGATAGAGGGAGTTTAGTCACAACCTGCCCCCCTACTATATGGGTACCTTCAGGTTCTGTTTTGGGTCGCGTAATGTTCACACAATATTCTCAGCTCTCGTCTAATGTGATGACCTTACATGATGCAGTTTCATAAAATATGCAGATGATACAGAAATTTCGGCAAATGCAACACCTCAAAATTTTTTCAGACGCCACAACACACACTGGCAGATTGCAGAACAGTGTCCCTTAGTGATGGACCGAACAAACTCAAATTAATACAGAAAAGACAGAGTTATGGCAGGTTGGTTCACCTTAGGTCTTATGGGGGTGTCGAGAGTTCTGTGGTTTTGGTTTGGGTGGCTGTGACATAAATTTTCAGGAGTTCTGTGCTGGTATCTGGGGTGTTCTGGCTAGATCCTACTCTCTCCATGAAAGACCACATTAGTCACGTCTGCAGAGCATGCTTTCTAGAGCTGCGCCCTATTGCCCACATTAAGAAATTCTTGCCTCGAGATGCTGTGATCAAGCTTGTTTCAGCGACCGTCTTGTCGCGACTGGACTATTGCAACTCCTGTTTTATCGGTATAAGTGATGAACAGTTTACACGCCTGCAGCGAATTCAGAACTCTGCTGCCAGGCTCATCCTTGGAAAGAGCAAAAGGGACCATGTGACTCCATGCATAGGGAGCTTCATTGGTTACCTGTAAGGGCACGCTGTCAGTACAAAGTTGCGGTCTTGGCATACCGTCACATCTGAAGGCTCCTTGCTCATCTCTGTCAGCTGCCTTGAAAACACGCACCACAACTAGAACCCTGCGGTCTTCGAATGATAACTTACTTGTTGTACCCCATATACAACCTCAAACCGCAGGTCGTAGATCTTTTGGTGTTGCTACGCCCACGATCTGGAACTCTCTGCCACCAGCCATCAGACATGCTCCCACTTTATCCCAGTTTAAGTCTTTATTGAAGACACATCTCTTTAATGTATTTCTTACTAGTTAATATATTGTGCTTGTCTTGACGGTCGCCGTTTGTCACACTGTAGGCTACTTCATGTGCATGCCTGCTGTTGGTTATGTTTTTTGTTAGTTATGTTATTGCTAGTGCCTTTTCTCTGAGTGTACTGTTAATTGCCCTGCTAGTGTGTGCCCGGACGCAAGTGTGTGCCTCTACAGTGCGATAGGTATCTCTGGTAAATTTATTTGCGCTTTAGAAATGCTCATTATCGTTGTTGTTGTTGTTGTTGTTATTATGTGCTGTGTGTGCATGTGTATAAATGTGCATGGTATGAAAGCGCATTGAGTCATTGCTTTGAGAAATGTGCTATATAAATGCTATTCATTATTATTATTATTATTAGATAGACATTTCACTGCATACATCATGTTACTTGGCAATAGACAGACATTTCACTGCACACATCATGTTACTTAGCAATAGATAGACATTTCACTGCACACATCATGTTACTTAGCAATAGATAGACAGTTCACTGCACACATCATGTTACTTAGCAATAGATAGACATTTCATTGCACACATTACTGTTACTTAGCAAATAGATAGACATTTCATTGCACAACATCATGTTACTTAGCAATAGATAGACAATTCACTGCACACATCCATGTTACTTAGCAATAGATAGACAATTTCATGCACACATGTGTTACCTTAGCAATAGATAGACATTTTCACTGCACGCAGCATGTTAACTAGCAATTGAATAGACCATTTCACTACACACATCATGTTAATTAGACAATAGACAGACTTTTACTGCACACATCCATCAGCAAAAGTGCCCCCATTTCTCACCGTCTAATTTCAATTTGAGTCAATAGGCGATAAAAATGAAGACAGCAATCAACACACGAACACACACAGGACAACACACACACACAGATTACCTTTTTTACATACACAACAACACACACACACACATCACCACACAGACACACAAACATACAAGTACACAACATGCAGGCACATACAATGCATGTAGTACATGAGTTCATATGATGCACTTTCAATCCACACATCATTACATGTGCATGCACTCCACCCACTCTTGTATACACCTCATGTACGCGCACATACACACACACCACAGACACAAACACACTTCACACACACCATAACAAGACACAAACAACACTTTGCCACCACACAAATCTGTTCGTTTTTCTCTGTCTGTAGGAAAAGAAATCTGTTTTTGTAGCTTTTGTGTAAAGTCAGAGAGTGGTGTGTGTCTGTTTTCTGTGTGGGGTTCTTTCTTTTATTATTTTATTCTTTTATTTCGAGGATAATGGAATAACACTCAAAGTGTTTTTTCGGTCCTGGGGATGTATATGCAGTTTTGTAAATTTTTGTCATCTGTTCCACTGGCCACAAGGGCCCACCTTTTTGAAAAGCGAACAAGTTTTTAGTGTTGCAAGATGTTCGTGTGCGTTTGCACAGGGGGCCCCGGTTTTTAGTCTCAATCTGAAGGACTTTTTTGGGAGAGTGGGTCTGATGATGTTAACCCAGAGGGTAAAACCCCTTTAAAGGAATCGAACCCGGGTCAGCAGTCCATGTGATCACGCTAACCACCGGCTAACCCATCCCCCTGTGACACCCCCACCACACACATGCCGCATGGACACACGAAAACGCCCCGCAGCACACACTCTTGGGGAACACAGTTTTAAACCTTTGATTTGAAGACTAAAAAACTTTTTTTCGCGCATATCGAGCACGTACACAGCACGTACGTGTGTGTGCGAAAAACCGCCCACACCTACACCAATATATAAATTTAAAGTTTTAAGACAGTTGACTAAAACAAGACTTATTTCACCCCCCACGCACCCACAACACACCCCACACACAATTATGTATTAAATCATCGTAACAATGACAAAAGGAGATTTTTGAGAAATGAAGAATGGTAGTCAACTCTTGGAATTCGAAGTCGAATGTTTTGGCAAAAAAAGAATTTTTTTTTTGGGGGTTTTGCTGTGGGACACTGAAAAACGGCGTTCGAAGGAAATTTGAAAATTCTGGAAAAAAAGATGGAAGGATCACCCAAAAAGGTGTGGCTTTGCGTAAAGCTGCTGATTGCGAACGCTGAGATCTTTTGTTCTTTTCCAATTTTTTTTTGAGCGATTTTACAATTTTGAGGCCATTTTGTTTTTAACACTGGGTTTATTTTTCCCAAAAAAATGAAAGCAAAAATTAAAACCCTTTCTTTTAAAGATTTTAAAAAACAAGGAAAGGATCTTTTTGTCTACAAAAAATAGTTCGTTTCCCAGAAAATACAGACGTTGTTGCCCCTTTTGAAATGGTCGTGTTAACGCCCCAGTTAAAAATTGTGGTAAAAAAAATTTTTCCCGATCTTTTTAGTTAAAAACGTTTTAAAACCTCTGTTTTATGGATAATAATATTCTTGGAGTATCCCCTTATTTTGAAGTCGATAGGAGGTCTTTGTTTTAGAAACATTTAGCCCCAGATGGCCTCGTCACACCATTTGTACGAAATGGGTGAGGGGGGACCGTGGTTTTTAAGATGATCCGGTTTGAGGGATAACAGAGACTATGTTTTGCGAATTTACAGAAAGGAATTCCTGTTGTTTTCTCCCCAATAACTGGTTAAATGTAAAAAGTGGGGAGAGGAGCAACCTGCGGGAAAAACCCAGTACAGGTAAATTAAGGGGAAGTTATTTTGTTGGCCCAAAAACACGGTGGTTTTTGGGTTTTAAAATTCAATCGCCAAAAAAAGTTGATTGTCTAGTCAAATTTTAAAATTATTTTGTTAACCAAAAAGTGGGCTATTGTATTGAAAGTGAACTAAAGTCAGGAAAAATTTTTTGGCAGGAGTCGGTTTTTCCCAAAGGGCTATCAACTTTTTAAAAAATGAATAGTTTGGCTTTTTCGACCCCCTTCGGCTGTATGCAAATTGTGGGGGTTCAAGGTTTTTTTGTAGCAAAAAGAATGAGAGGTTTTCGATCTTTTCAGGTTTTATCAAAGAGATGTGGAGCTAAGGTCTAAAATCGTTAGGCCGAGAAGGATTGGGTTTCTTTGGAAGAGGTATTAATTGGAAGTTTTCAAAAAAACAGGAATCTGACAAGTACCCAGTGAGGCCTGGAACAGGGTTGGGTTTCTGGCAATCAGTGGGAATTTCAGGGTTTTAAAATATTCCTCTGGTCCGGGAGATTTGTTAATATTTTTTCCTTTAAGTGCTTACGATAATTTCTCATCAAAATTTCGCTATTTCAGAAACTAGGGTTGTTTAGATCATTTAATTCTTTCGAGAAATATGCTTTTAAAAGGAGTAAAAAAGCTTTAGATGGTCTGGAAATTTGTTTACATACTCCCTGCAAACGATCTTTGCCCCTATGTTGGACACCTCCCTTTTTACTGCAAAATATTTTTGATCCCCTGCCATGCAGCACGAAATTTTTTCGAAAACCCTTGTAAGTTACTTAATAGCAATAGATAAATTTTAAAATGCAACATTGTTACTTAAAAATGATGCAGTTCATGAAAACCATTGTTCTTGCTTTGATGCTTTTCAGAAAACTCTTGTTACTAGCAATGATAGACATTTCATGACACTTTGTTCTTAGCAATAGATAGACATTTTATGCCAAATCCACGCTAAGTGCCCCTTTCCCCCCGTTAATATCCCTTTGAGCAATAGGTTTAAATGAAGCAGCAAAACAACGCACACACACACAGACCCCACACACACACACAGCCAATACACACACACAGACAATAAACACACACGAAAAATAAACACACACAGACACCCCACACCACACACGGGACACAACACAGCCCACACCCCAGAACATACACAACACAGAGACACATACACACAGACACACACACAGCACACACACACACATCAGCACACACACACAAACATGCAGGCACATACACATGCAGGCACATACACATGCATGTCTGTACATGCATTCATATGCATGCACTCAACCACACATGCATACATGTGCATGCACCCACCCACTCTTGTATGCACGCTCATGTGCGCGCACAGACACACACACACACAGACACAAACACACACACACACACAAATCTGTCTCTGTTTCTCTACATGTCTGTGAGGAAAAGAAGTCTGTTTTCTGTAGCTTTGTGTAAAGGTCAGAGAGTGGTGTGTGTCTGTGTCTGTGTGTGTTCTTTCTTTTATTATTTTATTCTTTTATTTCGAGGATAATGGAATAAGCACTCATGTGTTTTTTCGGTCCTGGTATGTATATGCAGTTTTGTAAATTATGTCATCTGTTCCCACTGGCACACAATGGCCTACTCTTCTGAAAAGCAGAACAAGTTTTGATGTGTTGCAAGATGTTCTGTGTGCGTTTGCACACGGGGCCTCGGTTTATAGTCTCAATCTGAAGGACTTTTGGGGAGAGTGGAGTCTGCACTGATGTTAACTCCAGAGGAAAAATACCCTTGAACGGGAATCGAACCCAGGTCAGCAGATCACATGTGCATCACACTAACCACCAGGCTAACCCATCCCCCTGTGCGTGTATGTGTGTGTGTGTGTGTGTGTGTGGTGTGTGTGTGTGTGTATGTGTGTGTGTGTGTGCATGTGTGAATGGTGTTGAGTGTGTGTGAGTGTGTGTGTGTGAGTGTGTGTATGTGTGAGTGTGTGTGTGTGTGAGTGTGTGTGTGTGTGTGTGTGCATGTGCAGCATCAGCAGCTGCAGCAGGCGTGCTGTGTGTGGGCGGGTGTGTTGACAGTGTGTGGATCCTCCCTCAGTTCAGGAGGAGCAGGCCACAGTGCTGCCTCTGTAGTACTGACACCTACCTCCATAAAAACCTAACAAAACAAGCCACAAAGGAAATGTGATGCGTACAGTAGTAATGCATTCACAGATGTGTGTGTGTGTGATATGTGTAAAAAAGAAGGAGGAGAAAGCATGCATTGCAATGTTGTTCTGCAGCAAGGAGCAGCCAGCCACACATGTAGACAGACAGACAGACAGGGCAAGAAGCAGCCAGCCACACATGTAGACAGACAGACAGACAGACAGACAGACAGGGCAAGATGCAGCCAGCCACACATGTAGACAGACAGACAGACAGACAGACAGACAGACAGGGCAAGATGCAGCCAGCCACACATGTAGACAGACAGACAGACAGACAGACAGACAGTGCAAGAAGCAGCCAGCCACACATGTAGACAGACAGACAGACAGACAGACAGATAGACAGTACAAGAAGCAGGGCCATCTGGCAAGAAGGGAATGGATCCCTGCTAGCTCTGCTCGTTCCCGCACCCTCCCCTCCCCTCCCCTCGTCTCTCTCTCTTTCTGTCTCTCTCTCTCTCTCTCTCTCTCTCTCTCTCTCTCTCTCTCTCTCTCTCTCTCTCTCTCTCTCTCTCTCCCTCCCTTTCTCTCTCTCTCTCTCTCTCACTCTCTCTCTCTCTCCCCTTAACTTTATCACTTTGAATTTACCAGGAAGGGAAGTTCAGTGCAAGCGCAACCATAGCCACTCCTAAACAAGTCATCCCTTAGCTGCTCGTGGTGAGACCTGCTTTTGCAGACAAGGGCAATGGCGAAGGGCAAGTGTTCAGCGCCCTTTAAAAATAACTGTTCACTCCACTGCCGTGTGGATTAGAGGTTTTACTCAAAGGCTACGTCTCATTGCCGATACCATTGAGTTGGCGTCAGGAAGGGCCTCGCTCCAGACATTGTATGATGAGTCAAATTCAAACAGTGGCCTCCAGTACCCGGCAGCTCTTAAATGGGCAGGGGGTGTGAAGAATCTCAGGCTTCTACAAACCAAAGATTAAAAACTGGATTAGCAAATGTTGGGTCACTTTGTAGAAGATCATTGGAAGTGATTGAGATGTTCCGACGTTGAAAAATAGATATGTGTGCAATACAGGAAGTTTGATACAAAGGAGAAGGATGTTGAATGTTAGGAGTTGGTGAGGACAGGTACAAGCTTTGGTGGAGTGGAGGAAAATAGAACGAACACGGAGTCGGCCTACTTGTCCATGAAAACTGGCTTGAAAATGTTGTTGAAATAGAAAGATGGAGCGGTAGCGCAATGAACATGAAAATAGTTTGTGGAAAAAAGATCCTGCACGTGATCTCTGCTTATGTGCCGCAGGTGGGTAGACCCAAAGAGGAGAAAGCTGACTTCTGGGAAAAACTAGGCAAGAAACTGGCTGAAATACCAGAAACAGACATTGTCGTTGTAGCAGGAGATTTGAATGGACACGTTGGCAAGGACAGAACTGGATATGAAGATGTTATGGGCAGGTACAACTTTGGAGATCGAAATCAAGGAGAAACAATTCTTCAGCTATGCCAACAGAATAGCTTACGAATCTTGAATACGTTCTTCAAGAAAAAATAAGAGCACTATATCACCTTCAAAAGTGGTGAAGCGGAAACTCAGATTGACTTCATTCTCTTCAAGGGAGATGTTGCAATGGCGACAAACTGTACATTTATTCCAGGGGAAGAATGCCTCTTACAGCACAGATAGTTGTGCGCAGATTTTCAAATAAAAGATTTGATAAGACCAAGGAAGAAAGCAATCGAGAAGAAACTGAAAATATGGAGGCTCAAAGACAAGAACATACATAGCCTTGGAATATGAGCAAAAGGTTAGAGAAAAAGCAGCTGGACAAGACCATGACTGGAACCAATTGAAAGAAATCCTCATGGAAGCAGCAAAAGAAACGTGTGGAGAGACCAAAGGAAGAAGACATCAACAGAGAGAAACATGGTGGTGGTGCGATGCAGTGAAAGAAGCAATCCAAGAGAAGAAGAAAGCATTTAGGAAGTGGCAGCAAACAACGATGGTTGAGGACAGAGAGATATACAGGAGGAAATCAAAAGAAGCCACAAAAGCTGTAGCCCAAGCTAAAGAAAAAGTGTGGAATGAATGGTGTGTTGGACTTGATACAGCTGAAGGTCAGCCTAAGATGTTTCGAATTGCACAGCAGATGAGGAAAGAACGGAAAGACATCAATGTAGCAAAATTTGTAAAAAATGAGTCTGGAATTATCATGACTGAGAAGCAAAATATTCTGCAGAGATGGAAGGATTACTTTCATGATCTGCTAAATATTGAGAATCCTCATGCAATCGAGGAAGTGGAGAAAGTTGAAGGACCTGTATAAGAAGTGACCGAAGATGAAATCAGAAGAGCAATTCGAACTATGAAAAAGAGAAAAGCCACAGGGCCTTCAGGAGTGGTGACAGAAATGATACAAGCAGTAGGAGAGGAAGGAGTAAAACAACTTACGACAATATGTCAGAAGATACCGCGGACAGAACAAATGCCCGAAGAATGGGAAGACAGTATTAATGTTCCCATTTTCAAGGGTAAAGGAGATGCACTAGTATGTGGAAAATACAGAGGAATCAGGCTTCTGGAACATGGCATGAAGATCTGGGAAAAAGTATTGGAAAGAAGACTGAAGAGCCTGTGCAATATTGATGAAAAACAGTTTGGTTTTCAGGCTGGCAAATCTACCAAAAGATGCAATATTTATTGTGAAACAACTGCAGGAAAAGTATATAGAAATGAAAAAGAGCTTGACGCACATCTTTGTTGACCTGGAAAAAGCTTTTGATAGAATACCCAGAAAGGCAATCCAATGGGCCTTGAGGAAACAAGGTGTACCGGAGCATACCATCTCAATGGTTATGACTTTGTACAAGAACTCCAGATCAAAAGTGAAAACTATAATTGGGACGTCAGAAAGCTTTGAGAAAAAAGTAGGAGTGCACCAAGGATCCGCATTGAGCCCTCTGCTCTTTGTCCTCGTGATGAATGAAATTTCCAAGGAAGTGGAGAGGCCAGAAGAGATCTGGGAACTGCTGTATGCTGATGACTAAGTACTGGTAGCTGAGAACAGTGATGACGCTACTCAAAGATTTGGCAATTGGAAACAGAGATTAGAACGCAGAGGAATGAAGGTAAATGTTGGCAAGACCAAAGCAATGACAGTTGGAAAAAAACACAGAACACATAGAGAGCAAGGCAGCCACAAAGGTGTAGGGAACAATTCAATCAAATGCTCCAAATGTCAATATTGGTGTGACAAAAGATGCTCAAAGCTCAAAAGTCTGAAGGAGGACGGAGTATTTGTCTGCCCCAGTTGCATGAATAAGAAGGGTGAAGACAATACCGATGCAGGAAAGGAGGAGCTAGAATTTGAACAAGGGAAGATGGAAGTGGTAGACGAATTCTGCTACCTGGGAGAGATGATGAGCTGCAAAGCAAAATCTGAGTTAGCTGTCAGAACCAGGATTGCGAGTGCATGGAAGAAATGGAAAGAATTGGCAAGTCTGCTCGGAAATTAGAAAATCACACTGGAGAGACGCTGTCTGATATATAAGGCCTGCATCAGACCTGTTCTCCTGTATGGTTCGGAGATGTGGGTTTTCACAAAAACCGTCAAACGTTTGTTGAAGAGCTGTGAAAACCAAATGCTATGCTACATGACAAAGATCAAATGGGAAGACAGGATCATGAATGAAGAACTATGGAGAATGTGCAAAGTTGATGATCTGAAGTCTGTAGCTAGTACCAATAGACTGCGCTGGTTTGGGCACGTTCAACAGAAAGCAGACCACCACATCATAAAAAGAGCAATGAACTTCGTAGTGGATGGAAAGAGACCAAAGGGAAGACCTAGCAAACGGGGCTGCCTGTATTGCAGATGATCTTAGAGTAAAGGGGCATAAATAAGGAGGAAGCTCAAAACAAGGAAGGGAGAAGCCATCAATGCAAACCCCCCGGGGAGAAACGACAAAAAAGGAAGGAAAAAGGGAAAGGGAAAAAGAATTATATATTTTGACACAAAATACTTCTAACTACAACTCAAAAGAAACAGCAAGCAGTTGTGAAGCAGCAAAGGAGGCTTCATGAAAAAAGTATGGTGAAGAATTTAGAAAAATGTGTAAACCTCCCCAAGAGATTTTCTACAAAAGGTAAAACCATGCAATTTAGGGGAGGAACCTTTCCCCCCCCCACGCGTAAATATGCAAACAGGCACCCACTGCAGGAGAGGAGAGATCATACAGAAGGGGGAAGACTATTTTAAAGCCCTTTAAAACCCTGGGGCACTGACACACAACACTTTTTGTAACCTTTATTTTTGGGTCTAATATCCCTTTTGGTGAACAGACTTAAATTAAAAAAAAAATATTGGAACACAGTGTTTAAACCATTGACAGAAGACTAAAAACTTTTTTTTTACGCACCACATACGAAAAACACGAACCACGTAACAAAAGGGAGAGACAAGATAAGAAACAAGGTGATAAGACATGGTAGGAGCCACACCCTCCTACACCATATTGAACAACACGAACCAAGTGGTCGGGCACCTACACGATGCCGCCAACCAGCCAGCTTTCATGCTTAAATTAGGGCTCTGGGATGGGGACAAGGAGACCCGGCGAGCTGGGTGATTCCGGGGCAGAAAACTGAAATCCCTGGATTTGCCCTCCTCCCAACTACCCGCTTTGCTCAGACAGAAAGTTAATTCCCCCGAGCCCCAGGTACAAGGAAGGAAAAGTAAAGTAAAGAAAAAACACTAGAAAGAGGTATAAACAGTTGCAAAATTAAAAAAAACTTATAAAAGGCAACAAACTGGCATTAGCAAATGAGGTTTAAAAGTCACTCAGCCAAGCCCCAAAAAAGCCTATGACTTTTTTGGGTTTGAACCCATACCCCTTTAGTCCATAACCCCAAATCTAATCACTGCGCCAAAGGGGCGATGACTTTGAAATGAGGATCTCCCGTTGGACGACGGGTAGTAGGGAGGCAGGGTTATCTGTCAGAATGTATCCTCATAAGGGGGAAAAAGGCCCATTCTGGATTCACACCTTCCCCCGGGGGTTTAAAGGGGAAAAATTCCAAATTGAGCCTGCTTCCTTCACTCATGGGTTCTCCTTTAAAGGCCAGTTTTCTTGTTTTCAAAATCTTTATGCCACTGGAGCACAGCTCCTCCAGGAGAACATCAGGGGATCAGTGTCCCAGTAGCATTCTATGTCACAGCTTTTAAAGGTTTGTCTTCAAAGGGGTCCTTGAAACGCTTGTAGGGCTTCCAAGTTTCGGAGGCTCCTTCAGCTGCCATGCAAAAGCACCTTGGGATCCTGCTGTCGTCATTCGGACAAAGGGGCCTGTCCAGCGTACTGGGGCTTTTATCATAGGCTTCGATGCTTGGCGGTCTTTTTCTAGGGCCTGGAGGTTGAGACCCCTTTTTGTCACTTTATTCTGAGGATCTTTCGTAGGCATCTCTGGTGAAACTGCTCAAGCTGTTGAATGTGACGGCAGTACGTCGTCCATGTTTCACAGCAGTACAACAAGGTGGTCAGCACGACAGCTCTGTAAGTTTTGATTTTGGTGCTGAGCCTGATGCTTTCGTTGTTCCACAGCCTGTTGTTGAGTCTGCCGAAGGCAGAACTGGCCTTGGCAATGCGCACTGTAACTTCTGCATCAAGGGTTCCATTGCTGCAGAGGGAGCTGCCCAGGTAGCAAAACTTGTCGACTGACCTGATCTCTGTGTCATCAATCTTAACTGCAGGTGGGGGGAAGGCACTGGCATTCTGTGAAATAGCTGGTTGGTACATGGACTCGGTCTTGCTGAGGCTGATGGTGAGTCCAAAGCGCCTGCAAGAGGTAGAGAACCGGTCCATAATGAACTGTATGTCCTCATGGGTGTGTGCGGCAAGCGTGCAATCATCAGCAAAGAGGAACTCTCTCAACAGTGCCTCAGACACCCTGGATCTAGCATGGAGTCACCGCAAGTTGAAAAGTTTGCCATCAGTGCGAAACTGAATGTAGATGCCCCTGTCACAGTCTTGGAAGGCGTCAATCAGCATGGCAGAGAAGAGAATAGAGAACAGTGTTGGTGCCAGGACGCATCCCTGCTTCACTCCATTTACCACAGGAAATGGATCTGACATGTCAGTATTTTCCTGTACTCTCGCCTGCATACCATTGTGGAGTGACACAATCAGCTGTATTAGGCTCTTTGGGTAACCAAACTTTAGGAGGATCTTCCACAGCCCACGGCGGTTCACCGTGTCGAAGGCCTTGGTGAGGTCTACAAAGACCATGTGGAGCTCCATGTTCTGCTCACGGCACTTTTCTTGCAACTGGCGTACTGCAAACACCATGTCACATGTTCCCCTGCCTGAGCGGAAACCGCACTGTGCTTCAGGGATGACTGTGTTGGAGGCATGGTCAATCAGTCTGTTCAGTATAACGCGGGCAAAGATTTTGCCGGCGATGCTAAGAAGAGAGATTCCACGGTGGTTGTCGCAGCATGTTTTTGTCTCCCTTCTGTTTGTAAATGTGGACAATTGAAGCATCCTTGAAATCCTGGGGGACCTCCCCTTTCTCCCAGATAGATTGGAACAGGGCGGTCAGCTTGTCTGTCAGCACCTCGCCTCCACACTTGTAGATGTCAGCCTGGATTCCATCCGCTCCTGGTGCTTTTCCTGACGTTGTCAGCTTCAGGGCTTTCCAGGTCTCGGCCTTTGTGGGAGGGGCAGCTAGTGAGTCACTGACTGGTAGCTGTGGGAGGGCTGCAATTGCCTCATCAGATACAGATGAGTCCCTGTTGAGGAGGGTGTTGAAGTGCTCTGCCCAGCGTGTAAGGATGACTTTCTTGTCTGTCAGGAGGGTGGTCTGGTCCAAGGTTCGGACAGGGGATGATCCTGTGGCTCTTGGCCCATATACAGCTCGGAGACCATCATGGAAGGTCTTCACGTCATGAGCGTCAGCAGCTGACTGAAGCTCTTCGGACTTTCTTTCCCACCAGTTGTTCTTCATCTCACGCAGCCTCTTCTGTACAAGTTGCTTGGTTTGCAAGTACTGGTTCTTCTTCCTCTGGCAGTCTTTATCAGAAATGTGATCCTGATGCCGTTTGTGCAGTGTGTTCAGGAGCTTGGAGATCTCAGAGTCATTCTCGTCAAACCAGTCTTTGTGGCTCCTCTGTACAAAGCCGAGTGTGTCAGCTGCTGCTGTGTATACAGCGTCTCTAAAGGTGCCCCATATCTCTTCTACATCAGTCGATGCAGGGGTTTCTTGGAGAGCTGCTTGGATTTGCTGCTGTAGTGCGTCCTTGGTGATAGGGAGGTGGTGGATGTTTAGCTTCCTGGGATGTTTCTGCCTGGCTGGTTGGAGCTTGCGTGCAAGTCTAATGTTCATCTTGCTGCGTACCAGGTGATGGTCCGACCAACAGACTGCTCCTCTCATGCAGCGTGTAATGGAAACATCACCTCTGTCCCTCTGCCGGACGATTACGTAGTCCAGCATGTGCCACTGCTTCGAGCGGGGGTGCATCCATGTGTTCTTGTACTTGTCTGCTTGTTAAAAGAGGGTGTTAGTGATGGTCAGTTCTTGCTGCGCGCAGAGCGAGAGCAAAAGCAGTCCGTTGGAGTTGCACTTGCCAGCGCCGTGCCGTCCTAGGACTTTTGGCCAGGAGGAGAAGTCCACGCCAACACGGGCATTGAAATCCCCGAGGATAATCAGCCTGTCCTTTCTGTCTACCGCTGAGATCGTGCGGCTAAGCTCTTCATAGAACGCTTCTTTGATGTCATCAGGGTTGGTCATCGTTGAGGCATAGCAGCTGATGACTGTGGAAAAGCGATACTATTACTTCTTTAATTAAAGTCAGTGGACTACAACTTATTCAGGGGAGAGGTGGGGGGGGGGGTGGGGGGGGGGGGTTAGAGAGGTAGCTTCAACAGTCAGCAGCCTGGTGGTGTGTGACCAAGTGGACTGCTGTCATGGAAGCTGAGGGATGTATACAGTCACCTGCCTACTGTGATGTCAGTGAGGGAAACTAAGGGATGTATACAGTCACCTCTGCCTACTGTGATGTCAGTGAGGGAAACTAAGGGATGTATACAGTCACCTCTGCCTACTGTGATGTCAGTGAGGAAACTAAGGGATGTATACAGTCACCTCTGCCTACTGGATGTCAGTGAGGGAAACTAAGGGATGTATCCAGTCACTCTGCCTACTGTGATGTCAGCTGAGGGAAACTAGGGATGTATACAGTCACCTCTGCCTACTGTGATGTCAGTGAGGGAAACTAAGGGATGTATACAGTCACCTCTGCCTACTGTGATGTCAGTGAGGGAAACTAAGGGATGTATACAGTCACCTCTGCCTACTGTGATGTCAGTGAGGGAAACTAAGGGATGTATACAGTCACCTCTGCCTACTGTGATGTCAGTGAGGGAAACTAAGGGATGTATACAGTCACCTCTGCCTACTGTGATGTCAGTGAGGGAAACTAAGGGATGTATACAGTCACCTCTGCCTACTGTGATGTCAGTGAGGGAAACTAAGGGATGTATACAGTCACCTGCCTACTGTGATGTCAGTGAGGGAAACTAAGGGATGTATACAGTCACCTCTGCCTACTGTGATGTCAGTGAGGGAAACTAAGGGATGTATACAGTCACCTCTGCCTACTGTGATGTCAGTGAGGGAAACTAAGGGATGTATACAGTCACCTCTGCCTACTGTGATGTCAGTGAGGGAAACTAAGGGATGTATACAGTCACCTCTGCCTACTGTGATGTCAGTGAGGGAAACTAAGGGATGTATACAGTCACCTCTGCCTACTGTGATGTCAGTGAGGGAAACTAAGGGATGTATACAGTCACCTCTGCCTACTGTGATGTCAGTGAGGGAAAACTAAGGGATGTATACAGTCACACTCTGCCTACTGTGATGTCAGTGAGGGAAACTAAGGATGTATACAGTCACCTCTGCCTACTGTGATGTCATGAGGGAAACTAAGGGATGTATACAGTCACCTCTGCCTACTGTGATGTCAGTGAGGGAAACTAAGGGATGTATACAGTCACCTCTGCCTACTGTGATGTCAGTGAGGGAAACTAAGGGATGTATACAGTCACCTCTGCCTGTCACAGCTGAAGAGGGAGGGAGGGTCCAGTGGGGAATGGACCATTAACAATACTGCCCCCTGAGCAATGAGGCCTCTGTAGGTCTGACGCCAGTGTGAGAGAGGTGGTGGGTGTGGTGATGATGGTGATGATTGCGGGTAACGTGAGCGGGGTGGTGATGAGACGATGACTTGCTAGTAGTGTGTGTGTGGTGGTCATGATGACGATGATTGGCGGTAGTAGTAGTTTATGGTGATGATTGCGGTAGTAGGGAGTGGGGTGATTGATGGTGATGATTGTCGGTAAGTAGTAGTGGTGGTGGTGGTGATGATGTGATGATTGCGGTAGTAGGTAGTGGTGGATGGTGGTGATGATGGTGATGATGCGGTAGTGGTGGTGGGTGGTGGTGGTGAGATGATTGCGGTAGTAGTAGTGGGTGGTGGTGATGGATGACGGTAAGTTGATGAGGTGGTGATGATGACGTAGTAGTGGATGATGGTGGTGTGATGACGATAGTGATGATGGTGGTAGTGATGACGATAGTGATGACGGTGGTAGTGATGACGTGTTGCAGGAGGGGACGACACCGTGATTCTGGTGGTCGGCAACAGATAGTGAGTGTGTGCAGAACTGCTGTGATCAGGGAGGGACACCAACGCCAGGAGATTGGTGGTGGGTCTCTCCTCTCCTTCTCCTCGCTTTTCTCTCTCTCTTCTCCTCTCTGAGTCTCCTCTCCTCATCTCTCTCTCTCTCTCTCTCTCTCATCTCTCTCTCCCCTCTCTCTCCCTCTCTCTCTTGAGTCTCTCTCTCTTCTCTCATCTCTCTCTGTCTCTCTTCTCTTCTTATCACACTGTGTGCTGATTTGATATCAAAACATAAAATTTGACACCAGTAGATCAAAACCAGTTCAAATTAGTGGTGTGTTTATGTATTGTTATTGTTATTCTTTATATCAAGGATAATGGATAAGCATTCATGTGCTTTTTTAATCCAGTCCCCATGTGGTATGGGGTTTTGTCATTTTGTCATGTTGGCTCCCACAGACATAATGGCCTACTCTTCTGCAAAGCGGAACAGGTTTTAACATGTGCACAAGATGTTCTCAGTTTGCACATGGACTCGGTTTATAGTCTCAATCCGAAGGACTTTTGGGGAGAGTGGAGTTGGCACTGATGTTAACTCCAGATGGAAAATCCTCTTGATTGAGATCTCGACCTGGGTCAGCGGATCACAAATACTATCACTCTACCACCAGCTATCCTGTCCCCCATTGTTTTGTGTTGTGTGTGTGTGTGTGTGTGTGTGCATGCGGGCATTAAAAAAAACAGGAGATTTCTGAGTTACTACTATGTTCATTGCCCAATGAACCACTGTATGTGGTGGCACATGTCTGTCCTAGACACCTGCAGAAAGCCAGACTGCTGTTGCAGCAATTATTTGATATTTGAAACAGAGCCAACACGCAAATGCACAGGCCCCCTTTTGGTTAATTTTCCCCCCTTTTTTCCCCCCTTTTTTCTTTTTTCTCCCCCCTT